>JAMAKQ010000022.1:0-357458 GCA_023628475.1 Chaetomiaceae sp. PF1801
TTAGCAGTTTGGAGTGGTGAGGTCGGGAAAAGTGTCCCGGTCAATGGGGTGTCCCGCTCAATGGTGGACCACGTTAAAGAAAAAGTAAGAAAAGGAAAAAAAGAAAGAAAAGAAGGAAAAGGATAAAGAAAGAAAGGGAAGAAAAAGAAGAAGAAGAATTAAAATAGAATAGAGAAGAAAGGATAGAGGAAGAAGAAGAATTAAAGGAAGAAGAAGAGAAAGAAGATAATAATAATAAATAAAATAACTATAACTAGAAGAAGGAAAGAAAGATAATATAAGTACTTAAGATCGTCTAAGTTAGACGCTAAGAGATAGACCAGGGCTGCATTGTACTAAATTTGCGATCGTAAACGCTCTAGCCACTCTGCCAACTATAAGGAAGTAAGGAGCAGCCTCACAGCGCTAAGTTTTCCGCCTCGGTGGCCGTCTCGCCAATCTCCTCCTCCCACCCATCCCAACTAGCCTCCTTGTCCCATCCATTCGGCCTAGCAGGCCTCACATGGCCGACCCTGAGCCCCTCAATCTCGACCGCCTCTCTCGGCCACCGTACCACCCCCTGGAACGCCTCGCTCCACGCCTCCTGCATGATCCCCCCTCCTCCGCTCCCATCCTCCCCAAACAAATGCGGCACCACAACCCTCATACTCGCCAGCGCCCTCCTCCCAACCTCATCCACCGAATCACTATGCCGCAGCCCAAAGAACCCTTCTTCTTCTTCATCCCCCTCCCCACTCCCCCGTCCAAATCCAAACTCCCTCCTCAACCTCTCCTGCTCCCCCTCAGGCAACAACCCCAACCCCATCAGAAACACATCATACTGACACAAACTCGTCCTGCACACCCACGACCCGCCCTCAGTCGCGCGCTTATACAGCCCCACCAGCGCAGCCAGACTCCCCAGCGCGCCGGTGCCGTAGTCCGACATGGGAAACGGCGGGACGACGGGCTCGTCCAGACCCATGAACTCGCCCTGCGCCCAGGCGACGCCTGTCACACAGTCGGCGATCTGCTGCCATCCCGGGCGGGAGGACCATTCCGCTTTTCCTTTTCCTTTTCCTTGGTCTTGAAGGGAGGAGGAGGGGAAGTCTGACCCGCCGAAACAGTCCTCTGCGACATACACAAACCCCTTCCGCCTCTCGCGGGCGAGTTGTGCGAGGTATGAAGGACTATACCCCAACCGCGCGAGGGAGCCGGGCCGGTAGCCGTCGATGAGCACGTCTGCGTCTTGCAGCAGGGCGGTAAACGTCGCGCGGTCGTGTGGGGAGTGCTTCAGGTCGAGGTGCACCGCGTGCTTGCCCGTGTTGACGTCGAGCTGGAAGAAGGGGACGTCGGGCAGGTGCGGGGAGGTCACCTTGAGGACTTGGGCGCCGTGCGCGGCGAGAGAGCGGCCGATTGTCGGGCCGGCGATGATGCGACATAGTTCGAGGACTTTTATTCCCTGGAGGGCGTATCGTGGACTATCAGGGTTTGGGGATGGGGGTGGTGGTGGGAAGGGGGTCGGAGGGGTGAGGTGTGTGTCGGAGGGGTTGGGGCGGACGGTGAAGGGGGGTAGGTCGAGGAGGGCTTGGCCGTGGGGGGTGGATTGGAATTGCGGCCAGGTGAGGGCTTGGATGCCGGCCTGGCGGTGGGCGGTGTTGAGTTTGTCGAGTTCGGAGGCGGTGTGTTGTTTGACCGCGGACTCGATGTAGTTGATGATGGTGCGGTAGTCGGTCATGTCGGGGATGTCCTTGGGCAGGCCGAGCATTTGGAGGGTCACGTCGGCGTCGAGGGAGCCGTGGATGTGGTAGTACTCGCCGGGGTTCTTGGTGCTGTAGAGGTTGGCTGACATTCGCCGGTAGAGAACCGACTGGGCGCGATTCAGGTCCGTGTCTGACAGGTTAGCGGCTGTGTCCTGAAGGAAGCGTAGTCCAGTTCTACACTTACCGGGGAGCCTGGCCTTGACTCGGGGATCTTGCTTGCCCATGCCATCGAGGGTGGTGAGGTACGCAGACATCAGGAAGGCCGAGGCTTTGTCGATGTCCACTTGTATCCTTTTGGGTTCCTCTCCATATCGGAGTTTGGCAATGGCTGCTGCCGCACACGCCTCGAGGGCCTTGATGGCGGCAGTGGTCTCCTGCTCCCTGAGAGGAGTCGGGAAGCAGACCTGGTCCCCCCTTTCTGATGTTGACGTGACATCAACGACTTCGGTGAAGGCCAAGATGGCCCCTGGAAGTTCGGTCTGAGACGCCGCGCACAGCTTTTGAAGAGCGTCCAGCGCTCCGGCGGTAACTGAGTGGCGTGTGTCTTTTCGGGGAGCTTGACGCTCTCGTTCGCGGTCTACCTTGGGGGCCATGAGCCTCTGCCAGCAGCGGAGGGCTGAGAGCAGTAGGCGTTGTTGTGCCGTAGGACCCGTGCGTCCTTCACGCAGGTGCTTCTCGTCCGCGACGCCATCCCAGGCCCAATTCAGGGAAGGAGTTGGCGGTGACATGGTTGTCGCTTCCACGGTGCCAAAGTCAATGGATGCGGCGAGCATGGTGGCAGCAGTAGAAAGAGCCGCCCCTCGATACATGGCGGGTAAGCTCCTAATATAAACAAATAGCCGAATGGTGCTGAGGTGTCATCCGATGCCCAAGAACCTGGCGATCACACCGTGGAGGTCATGGGTATGTTTTGTGCGCTCAGTCTTTTGGTGAGACTCGACAGCGTTTGAACCGACAATGAAGCTTCTTGAACCAGGTGATATGCGGCAAAGGGTAAACCGCCAGGAGAAACACGAGTTGAGGAACCCTCACGAGGAACCCATGACGACGGCTGCCCCTTTCGAGGATGTTTCCCCACGCCTCGGCTGCACCTGTGCAAGGCCCGCGATGATCCCACCAGGAGGGTTGGCCATGATTGGAGTCTTGATGTCCCGCAAACCCACGCTGCCAGGTCTCTTCCGACCATTTACGTCGTCGACCAGGGCCGACGGGATCCGAGAGGCTGGCGAGGCATTGGCAAATCCCATGTCTCCCACCACGTGCCTCCTGAACCGCTCCACCAACCGAATGGAATGTGGGGTAAGAGGCATTGTGTGTGGCCCGGCCCGGCGTGCCCTTCCCGGGCCCTGGCAGAATCTCGCGTTACAAGATGTTCTGCGGGAGTGCCACAGAGGTGACTGTGAGACGCGTAGTATGATCACGCGCTCGACGAGATCCGACGATGTCATTAACTCAGCCGCGGACAGGGAACCCTTCAAGGAGGTAGTTTGGAGCTGAGTCGTCGTGTCCTGAGAAATATTGGACTGGTCCTCCGTCGCACGGCTGCGAGGAAGGGGACTCTGGTGCGGGGGAGAGGCTGGACGTGGAACCCCGGTATGCCGACGGATACAAGGCGGGCAAGGCGTTGGGTGTAATCTGTGGGGTTTGTGGGTGCAGGTCAGTCGGCTTCACAACCGACCACTACCGGATGTCGAGCGTCACGGAATATCTGTGAGAAGGCTGCCGTGTTGTTGGGGGAGGTGCCCGGGCGTGGGGTGAAGTCGTTAAGGTATCCCTGCTCAATTTCAGCGCCCCGCGTGTCCAGGATTTGCCGTGACCGACGTCCATCAGCATCTCAGCGAACCATCGATCCTGCCGAATGCTCGGTTGCCCATGCCCAGCGGACATTTTGAAAGCCACCTAGCCGACTTTGCTTGTCGCGTCTGCTGTGGGTTTACACTGCCGACCAAGGCACGCATTCGTTGTGTGAGAAAACCTACCGGTACGATGAAGCTCCGTCACCATGGCCTATGAGCGAGGTTACCGTCCCATATACCTTATTTGGCCGTAGCCGTCTTCTCGGCCTCTTTCATCAAAGGAAACATTATTCCAGCATAGCGCTAAACATTAGAGCCTTGCAAGAAGCAATGTCTGCTCACCGGAAGGGGTTTCACCTTTTGTCGTCGTCGGGGGATTCGAGGTTGACGGTTGAAGGTCGAGTTGATTTGTGGAGCAGAATCCCCAGATCCAATCAAATCCGAGCCCACTAATTGCACTTCCCCCCTACTACTATTTACACGCGTTTAACCCAAGCTAGCTTATTAGGCGAGCCCCAAGCCGACGGGAGAGGTCAAGCACCGTGGACGCCTAGGCCAAGTGCTCAAGTTCCATATAGTGCCTGTTCGACTTGGACGACGCGTCGCATCATATAGAACAGTCCAACGTACCTTCCGACGCGCCCGCAACGTACTCGCAAAGCGCCTACTAACACACTCATCAACGTGCCTTTGGCGACCAGTTATCAAACGGTTGAGCTGGCGCCGCTGCGTGCGTGTTGCCTGGCGCGCCGGCAGGCAGGAGGGTGTTCGCGCAAAGATATGGTGTTTGTGGTCTGCGGCTGGCCTACTTATGCCGAACTTGGTTAAACACGTGCAAATAGTGGCAGGGGGGAAGTGCAATTAGTGGGCTCGATCAAATTAGGGATCCCGGCCGACCAGGGGCAAGGGTTGTGCCCCACTCTGCAGGGCCGCTGTGGGGCATCACATTTCGGTTCCACTTCAGGGCTGGAATGGAAAACGGGAAATCGTGAAATCCAATTCTTGCAAGGGTGCATTATCCGACGCCTGAAGTTCTTTTCCAGACGTGGGCATTTTGATGGAGCAATTCCCGAGAAGCACAACCCGCCAAGTCAAGTTCATCTGCATCTCGCTCTTCGACTCGAGTGACGGCGAAAACGAGTGAGTCTTCAAGCTCGACCGACTCCGGTCACCTTCCAGGTTTCTCTCCAAGGGTTTCAGCATTGCGGTAAGTTTGTGCCGTCTCTCAAAATCCTCGCTGCCAGCCATTGTGCATTAGACTCGACCACATCACGACAAAGCGGGGAACGTCGAAGCGGGATGATGTGCCACAGCCCAAGGCCACAACCCAAGGCCACAGCGCGAGGCTTACATGCAGCGTCCTGAAATGGACAAGCCGCAGCAACTCTTGTGCTCCCGTCGTCGCCCAGCATTGACGGGTCCCCGCCGTACTGCGCTCCTCCGTCATCACGGGGCCCTGCACTCATGATTCTGGTTTGAGAATGTTTGACAGCACGGTACCACCAAACACGCGCCATGAGGCTAGCCTGCCGCCTGATCACCCATTCAAACAGGATCGAAGTTCCTGACGCTCTCAATTAGAGGTGCAGCCTCGACACCATGTTCGTGTGCTGGGACGCGCCCTGCCTATCGCCATTCTCCATCCCGTTCTGGGGCTGTCTTGGTGGCAGTGGCATCGGGAAGAGCCGTTCCCCGCATTTTCTTATTCACGGCGGCGCAGCTCGTTATCCAAGTACCTGGGCTCAGGTGCCACCAGCACCGAGGTTCGATGCCGCCGGCCTGGGGCGTTCCAGTCACTGGTTATTACTTCGTAGCGCGACTCGAGTTGGGCGCGAAAGCAATCTGCCGCACGGCCCAGGCAGTGCCCGATCCTCTTCTCCAAAAGTGACGAGATGGTATGCATTGATCGTGTTTCCGCCCTAACTTGGTCATAGGCTCGATTCTCTCTTTTCTTGCTGGATACTCCCGTTCATCCTTTTCGGCGTGGTGCAGACGCGCCTCCAAAATCACAGTTCAACAACGCCTGACCGTCAACCCCAAACCGGATCTCCCTGATCCCTGGATTCAGCCTGCGGCGTCACAGCGGTTCGTGCCACCAACAAGCGTTTTCCCGCTGCGGGCACTGGACTGAACCACTCGCAAGCAACAGGCCCCCCTGCTGACCCGGAGAGCATCTGTGCGGATACCTTGAATAGACATCATCCTACAGACTGACTACTACTACCGTATCTACCTAAACCTCGCACACATCCGACAACCTCCGCCAGCTCCCCCAAGTGCCGGGCCTGCTGCCGACGAGCTTCGTGCATCATCCGCTCCGTCAGGTCCCCGCCCGATCCCCGCCGCCGCCGTTCCGATCCCACCAGGATCTCCTTCCGGCCTGCCATCGTCTCTCTCCAGTCTCCAACCGCCTGCGCCGTTCCACTTGCGGCTGCTGTCCCCTCTGCTCGGCCCGCGAAGGAGTCGGGAGAGGAGTGTCTGCTATCCGATGGCGGGGCGCCTGCGCGCGTCTCCCCACGCATCGCTCAGCTCGCCTTCTCCACCATGACGCGCCCCAAGGTCCCCGACGACAAGCGCCAGCGCACTGCTCAGGCCTGCGACTCTTGCAAGCGGCGGAAGCAGAAGGTGTGTGGGTTCCAATCTGTCCTTGTCTCTTCTCGGTTCTTTTCACTGCCTTCACCGCCCCGCCCGCGCGCTATGTCATTCGGGGGCATGGTGCTCATGTTGCGTTCCGGCGACCCAACGTCTGTCCCATCTCGCAGACCCGGTCACTGGCTGGCTTGGTCACAGATATCAAGCCCACATCTTCGTGTTCTGTGATATGCCTCGGCCGCTTCCTTCCAAAGCTCCAGTCATCCCTTTCTCACCTTCTCTCCCTTTTTCCTCGTCTGGATGCACCGCCCGGCCAAATTGCCTGATGCTCTGGGAGAATGCCTGCTCCATCCAGCTAGGCTCTCAGCCGGCGTTGCGTTCACGCCCAGTGGGCTACGAAGCACAAGGGGCAGGGAAAAGGGTATCTTCAGAGAGTGTCACAGATCTACGGCCTCGCTGCGCCTCGAGTCTGACCGACGTTGCCAAACTTCTGGAACGCCCGTGATGGCAACGGCTTGGGGTCATGGCATCCGCGGTGGTCACCTTCCCAAGGATGACTCCTCACTGTACTCCCCTCTCCGGGTCCTTCTCTGAATGACATTCGTAGCACCACGCGGGTTGGCTTTGATGATGCGCATCTCCGCTGATACTTGCTGTCCAGTGCAATGGCGTCAAACCCTGCCAGACCTGTCTCAAGAGGAAGCTGATATGCTGCTACACCCCGAACAACGCATCTGACGATGCTGCCGACTCTGCTGCGTCACCCACAAAGCGGCGTCACCTTGACATGTCTCCGCCATCCATACCATCGGTTGTCGAGACGGCAGAAGCAACGTCTCCTCAAGCCCACGAGCCCATGCGAGCTTGGGATCAGGTGCGGCAGACCAAGCAGGAGCCGGCTCACCCGTCAATGTCCGCCATGACGGCCCAACAGCTGCCATTGCCAGTGCCTCCTGTCCCGGATCATGTCCGACAGGGCTCGTTTCAGAACTTCAGGAAGCTCCCAAGTCGTGCCCATGCGAACGGCTTATCCGAGGAGACCAACATCTACACCGAAACGAGGATGTTGCAGGACCAGACTGGGCGCCTTCGTAGGTATCCTGATACTATGAGTATCGCTCATCACCTCTGACATCCATCCAGTCTACATTGGCGATGCTTCCACGCTATCCATACTGCAATTGATCCGCATCGTCGTCGAGAATACCGCGGGATCGGACATGGGTTCTCCTTTCATCGATGATCCTAAGAGGCATCGTATACTGGAGAGCATCGTTGACTTTCCCCCAAACGTGCGGATTCCCAGCCCGCTGCCAGACAAAGAGACCGCCGACGTCCTCATTGCGTCGTATTTTACCAACGTTGGTCGCCCCTGATGTGGTTCATCCGAATCGCTGCTGACTTTGCCAGACGTGCGGTTTGATCGAAGTGCTGGACAGGCCTTCGTTTCTTCGGTCGGTTGAGGACTGCTACAGAGACCCTCCCTCAGCGAGCAACTACTTTCTGTGCCACCTGTACTTGGTCCTGGCACTCGGCCTGTTACTGGCTGCCCCCGTGCCGGGCAGTCGCGAGGAAGCGGTCGTGCAGAAGCAGCTCTCTGCCCAGCCGGACAGGGGAGAGCTCTTCTTCCGGAGCGCGAGATCCATGTGCGACCCCGGCGCCGGCTTTGAGGATGCGGATTTCTGGTCGATCCAGGCGCTGTCGTTGATGACCATTTACATGCTCATCGTCTCCAAGAGGAACACGGCTTATGCATACCTAGGCGAGTATACTTGCTACACTCACCTCTGTGGCCCGTTGCTGACCGAGTCTGGAATTAGGCATGGCCGTTCGTTCTGCGTACGCCCTGGGCCTGCACCGTGAGGAGACGATGCGCGACGTCATCTTCACGCCGGCTGAGATGAGAGTCAGGAGAAACCTGTGGAAGACGCTGTTCATCCTCGACCGCTTCCTGGCCGCCACACTGGGCAGACCGGCCGCCATCTCCGAGGACGACTGCTCGTGCAAGATTCTCCCAGACAAAGACGCGGCCAATGTTCAGGCTCTCTGCGAGCCGGGAATCGACCCCGTCCACGCGAGCAGCCTCAACGCCTGTGTGGAGGCGTCTCATGTCATCGGCGTGACGCTGAAGGTTTTCTCGCGGAGAAAGATCTCAACCACCGAGGTCCAGGAGATAGTCGATATGTCCAAGAACTGGGATTTGGCCTCGAGCGCGCACTCCTACCGGCGACTGTCGAGCGGAGGCCTGGCGAATCCGGCCCACGGAATGGCGTCCCTGCATGTCAACCTCCTGTCGTTGCACTCGCTGATCCTCCTCACCCGCCAGCTGTTTGTCATGCACAACTGGATGCTCGTCGAGGAGCGGTCAGGCATCAAAAAGTCGCCACATATCCGCGAATCGCCAATGGCACGGTTCTCGGAGGCTTGTGTCGTCGCGTCCTACCGGACGATTAAACTGGCGCGCAGCGCTCGGGAAGACGGCTGCCTCCCGCGCAGAAACCCTTTCATCATGTGAGCTATGTCCAGCACTTCTTCTGCCCCACGACATTGGGCAGACGCCCACTGACCGTCGTACAGATACTTCATGTTTGCTGCCAGCCTTGTCATCCTCATGAACCAGTTCTCCTCGTTGTATTTCACCGAGGACTACGCCAAAACAATGCGCGACGCCATCGAGATCATGGCCTTCTGCGCCGAAATCGACCCACAGGCACGCCGTGTGCTCGACATCATCACGAGATTCTCCGAAGTTGTCAACAAATGGACCAAGGACCACGCCTACCCTGCGCCTCCGCTCTCGAGCGATTTCAGCTGCCTCTACAGCCACAGCGCAAGGCCCGCCCCGTCCTCGGAGCACATGCCGTCCGCCATCAACGCCAGCATTCGGAGGCAGAGTTCATCTCAAGCAATTCACGGACCAGATCCGGGCCTGCTGACGCCGCCGCCGATATCGAAAGTGCCATCGCACCTTGACATTCTGGCCACACAGGCTTCGAGTGCCGCGGTTGAAGCGAGGGTCAACGCCATGGGCCCAGCATTACATGCTCAAGTTCAAGTCTTTTCCCTCGCAGGCGGCCGGCCGAGCATTTCATCAGCACATTCGTCGATCGCGAGCTCGGAACCGCACAGCGGGAACATCGAGGTCGAGTTCGACCGTCTGTGGAATAGCTTCAGCAACCATCTCCCTCCCGTCTCGTCGGTGGCCCCGGGGATCAGCAACCTGGCGCTGCAGTTCCCGCCGCCTGTGATTGGCGCGCCGACGGAACCTTATGGTGCGTACCGATTCTTAAGAAACTTGATGCCTGTCACTCTGTGTAGAATCATCCCCATATTCTGTGCAGGCGTCGCTGATACTAGGGTCGTTGTCGAAGACAAGCCTGCCTTTTAGACGAACCATCTGCTTTACGCCCTGAGGGTATGTATGTAGATATCCCGGCCGCTTCGCCGAGAGGACAATTCGAACCTTTCTCTTTCCGGCTCGACTGGGCAGCTCCTTGACGTGGTGTACTCGTCCAACACGCATTGACCGACAGGGCTCAATCGCACGAGACATCACGAGACTCTCTTTGAGGACTCTTCGGCGCTTCTACGGAATACAACAACTCATGCCTAACAACCCGCTCTCCCAAGAACAAAATCATACTCAAGCTCCCACCTCGCATTCAAATCCCCGTCCCTCGGCACAAACCTCACCACCAACTCATCCTTCACCGCAAACACGGCATCATTACCAACATACTCATCCCGCTCATCATACAACTGCGTCGTCAGCGTCCGAAACCCCTCCGCCGACACAATAAAATGAATATGCCCCGGCCGATACGGATGCCGATCCAACAACCCCAACAACCTCCCCGCGGGCCCGTCATCAGGAATCGGGTACGGCACCGGCCTCAGCGCGTAAAAGGCATACCTGCCCTCCGCGTCCGTCTCAAACCGCCCGCGGAAATTCATATCCGGCTGCGAGGCATCCTGCTGCTCGTACAGCCCGTTCGGCGCCGAGTGCCAGACGTCGACGATCGCGCCCTTGATCGGCTCTCCTGAGGTTGAAGACAGCACGCGGCCGGATACAAAGGCCGAGTTGGCGAGTGCCTGGTCGTACCATGGCACGGACGGGGTGAGGTTCTGGATGATGGAGCTGCCGTTGGGGAGGAGAGGGGCGTCGTGCCGGTAGAAGGGGCCGAGGATGGCCGAGGGGGTTTCCGATGTGGAGGTGGACAGGGTTTGGGAGGTGAGCTCGTCGACGAGGCTTTCGAGGCCGAGGATGTCGCAGAGGAGTTGGGTTTCGTTGCGCCGGTCGGTGGAGAGTTTGCCGCATTCGTTGATCTGCGGGACGGTCACGACGGAACGGCGGGGTTAGCATTGGGAAAGTTAGGGGCACGGAGGGGTGACAAAGGGTTTGCTGCTTACGAACTCGACGGCGGCCATCCACTCGGCGACTGTCAGGTTGACTTCGCGCGCGAAGGCGTGGAGGTGGCGCACCAGGCTGGGCATCACTTCGGCCAGGCGCCGGTGAGCGTTGGGGCCGGTGGCCGCGATGACCCTCTCGGTGAAGGTGGCATCGTTTTGCGGGTGCTTAGGCAAGAAGTTGGTCTTGAGCGCCATGGGCGTTGCCGGTGGTGTCGGGTCGGGTATCATCTGGCCCATGTTGGGTGCTGGGGGTGGAAGTTGGAGGGATATAGCTTTGGGGTCGTTGTACTGAGGGAGTACCTGAGCGGATGTGTTCTGGAAGGTGTCCAAGGACAAGGAGAGATCTTAGGAGGGGCCAGTCTTGGAGGATGGCAGAGTCATACTTGTACTCGTGCAAGAGATGGGACCAGGTGTGAGGACAGGGTGGTCGCACTGCAGGGGTAACGCAAGGAAGATGGGTGGCCCCGGAGCAACGCCTCAAGTTCTCCCTTTGGCGCAACGGCGTCCCTTCGACAGGCAAGGAAGCCAGCCCGGCCACACCCCGGGCGATTGCCAATATGGCTCGTCGTCCAAACATTCAGTGGCCGTCGGCTCATGTCGACATCTTTCCCGCCCGTGAACCCAACGTAACACGTCATGCAGATCTCCGCCGGCACAGAAATCACGAACAACTCCTGGGCGGACGCAGTTCTGGCGACAACGCCGGTCACTCTTGGCCTCGTGGCAGCCAGACCGCCGGACTCCCGGCGAATGGGAAGATCCCCCGGCCTCCAATGCCCCGGCGCATGCGCACGGACAAGTCCGGGAGCCCCGAAGCCATGGCACGATCCTGGGCTTGGACGATGGGTTGCTGCAGCTCACAAGCCGGAACGATTCCAGGAACGGACCAAGACGTTGAGAAAAAGTCATGGAAGCATGTAAGCACCCCTGGCTAGTGCGACATTAGCAGCCACTGACCGCCTGCAGCATCTCGTGTGCCGGCAGGGGGGGATATGCAAGAGCCCGGCCGCTTCCTGCTTGGTTGATCATTTTCTAGAAGGGAGGCGTAAAGCCGACGGAGCGGACTCGTGGCTGCGCTGGCGTGGCGTGGCATGGGTTGAGTTGACAGCTCGAGGGCTCAGCTGGATCGAGGCGAAATGGGTCGAGAACAGATGGCTCTCATATTGGACCGCCCAGTTCTTGAAAGGTGTTGCGGTAGACGCAGAGAAACAGAACCGCGGTCCCTTGCATGGAAAGCTGCTTCTCGGCTTTGAATCCGGCGCCCGCCAGGCCCGTTGTCGACCAGAGCCTTTTACCCCTGCAGACATCGCCAGAGCGGCCCCGAACCCGGAGATAACTGAGATGTGACTCAGCTGGCGACTGTCAAACGCCATCGAACCATACCTACCGCTCATGCTTTCCAAAACAGGTTCCCAATCAGCCGGTAGCAGATTTGCTTCTCCGGACCAGCCGGTCCCGGAGGCGTGCCCCGCTCCAGCGAGTCCTCCGACCTGCCCGGGCGAGCTTCCGATAGGCCCGGCCGCAGTCGGCTTGGCGCCACAAATTGTATGTATGTACGTACACGTCCGCCGGTCCGGCTGGGGTGAGACGACCAGGGCAGGCAGAATCTGGCGGTCAGGGAATATGGATCGTGTGTTGATGCCTTTGGGCTCAGCGATCGACGAGACGGGAATGTGAGACCATGAGATAGGGCCGGCAAGGCCACACGATCGCTTACACACGGAAGGAAGAAGGAGAGAAGCGACAGCTGGCACTGGTGGAACAAGTTCCGGCAGAATTGACTTTGATCTTGGGCAGTCAGATTCAAATGTTTTATTGGGCCGGGGGGAAGAAGCGGTCAGAGCCAGAGGAACTCCTCCTTATGACAACCCTGTCCCTACTCAATCAGAAACGAGAATCGTGTAAGTGCTTGGACAATGTCTTTTTGAGAGCAACCGATGGCATGAATGAAACGATCACTGCTCTAATGTGTCCTTGTTTCACCCCTACCCAGGCCGTGAGACAGTCCGTCTGGCCGTGATGTGATGCATACTGATAGAGTTGGAGTGAGGACATGGGACACGGCACTTGGATGTTGTCTCAGAAACGGAGCAAGGCTGTACGACGTCGATGATGGCGTACACCACTACCCGCGTATCTTGCATTGCCGACGGATCACATGAGGTGCGGTGCGTCTCGGGTAAGGGTGGTCACACAGCATCCGTGAGAAGTACACCACGTCCGCAGGCATCGGTAGAGCAGAGCTTTGGAACGCTGGCGTTCTTCGTTGCCATGCCCATGCCTAGTGACCTCGGCATCAATTTAGACTGTTGTGACGGAACATAGAACCGTGCCGACTTCACCCCCCCTCTAGCAAGCTGCCCTGGTTCCGTGTGTGCAAGTAACAAGATGAAACTTGATGCCATTTGTCAAACAAGAACGGCATGCACACGCCCGTCCGTCGGTATTCCAGCCCGTTGCAGCCACATAACAAATCACCCCCCCCCCTTACACCTCATAACCCCCAACTCGCCGGCCCAAACGTCTCCCCCGGCGGCAGCACAACCTGCACCGCACTTCCCTTATAATCCATCGTCCCCTTAACCACCTCATTCCCCCACCACCTAGGCGGCTCCACCTGCCTCATAGTAAACGCAAAGAAAATCACCAACGTGCTCAACGCCAACCCCAAATCCAGCCCCGAACTCGTCAGAAAATTCAACCTCTTCCACCACCCAAAATGCCGCTTCTTGATCTGGTACTGGAAAACATAGCCCACGATGCCATACGACAGGTAATTCAGCGGCGTGGCGGGCGGGATGGAGCCCGCGCCGCCAAAGATGACGGGGGCCATGAGGTAGCGCAGGAAGGACTTTGGTCTGCGCTTGGCGAGGAGGTAGATCACCAGCGGGGTGAGGGCGCCGAGGAAGAAGAAGAGGAAGAGGGAGGAGTAGATCTGGCCCGGGGAGAAGATGCGGGCGGGGCCGATTAGGCCCCATATTACCGAGGCTGTTTTCTCGTCAGATAAGTTTTGAGATAGTTGGGGAAAGGGGAAAATGGGGGAATGGGTAGGGTACCGGAGAAAAAGACGCGCCCGCCGGGGCAGGTAAAGTGGTCTGGTTGGGTGGGCTCGCACACGCCGGGGATGGTGCGGAGGGCGTAGTTGAGGACGGTGACCTGCACGAAGCAGGAGAAGGTGGTGGCCACCACCTGGGCCATGAACATGGTGCGCGGCGGGATCTTCATGTAGTGGCCGAACTTGAGGTCCGAGACGAAGGTCAGGGCTTGGGACATGGTGATGTAGCCAAAGGTCTTGAAGCTGTACTTGTCTGTCAGTTGCTTAACGCTTCTGGGTACACACGAGTAGGGGTTCGTACATCATAAGCCCCAGCGGCCGGCCCGGCTGGATGTACCCATACACAAACTCGGTGAGCACGTTCAGGCCGATCTGGTTGTTGGTAACAGCCTGAATAATGCCAATGGGTAGGGAGAAGGCAAACGAGATGAACACGGCGAGAAGGAAAGCCCACCACGTCATGTTGGTGGGCCAAGCGAGGACCGTCACGAAGCCGAGGACGAGCATCTACCACACGTAAGATGAGAGCAGAGGTAAAGCGTGAGGTGAGACGTACCACAGCAAACAGCGACATGTACCACGAGGTCGGGGCCTCCTTGTACCGCCTCATCAGTTTCATGTGGATATCGGGCTTCTCTGTGGTGCTGCTCTTGTACTGCCGCCAGATGGTCTTGCCGTGGTGCAGGTAGGTGTAGACAACCAGGGAGGAGATGGCGGCAAAAGAGAGGCCGTATGCGATGGCAAAGGTTGTGCTGTTTCTGTTAGTCTAGCCCATACAGGGGGATGGCACGGCCTACCTCAGAAACAGTGGCGAGTAGTTGTTGTACGCCTCGACGTCCAGCGTGTAGTCGGCGGTGAGGATGCGGGACACATCGTATTGCTTCCCCGCGTTGTCATACGTGTTGGAGTCGCTCATCGGCAGGTATTGGGAGTACCATGCCCCGCTGTAATGGAGGACAGCGGCCAGGAACACATAGAAGACAATAACGCCGATCATGGTATTGGCAATAGCGTGCCTGTGCATATCAGCTGCCGGCGAATCCACATTGAGCCGAGTTTGGTCACTTACCATGGCGGGATCAGGGGCGAGCCGATATACCCCGACATCTGCGTCCAGTCAAAGGTAATGGGCAGCAGCGACAAGCCAGTCGTAAACCCAAACAGCTGGTTGATGACCGGGCTCTCGGGCCATAGCCACGTCATGAAGGCGAAGGAGCTCAAAAACTGGGCCAGAAAGCCCGGGATGAAGTAGTAGACGAAGGCGCCGGCTGTGATGAGGGCGAACCACCTGTACCGGGGCATCGACCCGCCTATGACAGTCGGATCTCTGTCCTCGGTCGTTTCGTACATGGCGTTCATGAGTGTGACGGACACCAGGTTCCCGGGCCAGATCATCGCGGCGGGATATACTGCAACCACACATCAGTAACCACCGCCAGAATAGCACCACCTGGAGAAGGAGAAGAAGAGTAAAAAACTGACCCAAAAACCTCCTCATCATCCCCGCAATCCCATACCCCAAACTCTGCGTCGAAACAACCAACAGCAGCTGCCACACGACGCCAAAGTCCTGCTTATAAAACACCTTTTGCGCCAGGATAATGTCCGTGGCATACGCCACGGAAAACGAGACACTCGCCATGACAACAATAATGGCATGCTCCTTGACATTGAACGGGCCTGGGTTCAGGCGCAGCCTGATATCCTTTTTCCCAGGCCAGGGTAACCTCAGCTCCTTGTCGGGGACGAAGCGCGCCCAGCCTCTGCCTAGGGGCCTGCCAAAGAACATGGTCAATCGTGATTCTGGTTCCAAGCAGTGTAGGGAATAGGGGCAGGTGAGAGTGACATACCAAGCAATAACCTGCGCAATCAACGCCCCCAAACTAATATTCGGCGAGCGCAGCGAGAAGAGCGTATTCATACTCGCACCCAAAAAGATCAAGGATAACCCTATGGTCCAGGCGCGGAGGGTGTTGCACGGCAGAGAGGGATCATCGTACGGGTGGACGGCTGCGCGGACCTCGGGGTAGGGCGAGTCTTCTACCTCGGCGTCCTCCTCGCCCTCTGCCACGAGGGGGATGTAGTCCTCATCGTGGGCCGGTTTGGCTCCTGGGATGTCCTCATCGTGGTGGTCGATTGTGGATACAGAGTGCCGCGGGAGGGCTTGGTGGCGCTGAGAGTAGTCTGCCGGGAGATTGGGGTCGACGAGGAGCTCCTGCTCTGAGCCCGAGTCGGAGTCGGAGTCGTCGTGGCCGGGTTTGAAGAGGGAGAGGGTGGCTTTGAGGTGGCTCAGGGGACTCTGGGGGCTTTGCGGGGGTGATGATAGCCGAGGCCGAGAGCGGGAGGGGCCTGGCCTTGCTGGCTGTTGGGTGGACTCGGGCTGAGAGTCGTCTTCTCGGGCGTGTGAAGAGAGAGGTTGGAGGGGCACATCCTGGGATGTGGAGTTCGATGGTTTGGCCATGGTTGACAACCCCTCGGTGTAGAGTGTGAACAAGATTATCCGGGGACCAGCATGTGGTGATGCGAGTGTTTTGATGTCCCGTCGATGGGCCTTTGTCCTGAACCTCTCGAGCTTTCCAATGACGGAGAGTTTGTTGTCGTGAAAGCTGGTTATCGACCAAGATTTCTGGCAAGTCAGCAGCGTATTGCCAGCTTTTGGGAAGTATCCTGACTCCCAATTGGCTCCAATAAACAGACAATCAGCTCAAGATGTTGTACAATGTTGGATGAGTGAATGACGCGGCTTCGACGAGGGAGTCGTTGGAGGTGTTCCTGGTCCCCAATGTCAACACCAGAGTTCGGTCGATAACATTTCCAACCAAATCCTCTCAATTAAAAAAGAGAAATGGGGAAATGATATATCTGGCGTGTAAACACGACAGCTTGATGTTTGCCTTTGGCTGTCTTATTCAGGTTGGATTCCGGCCAAGTGGCCCCGGACAAAGCGAAGTCCCCACAAGTTCTGGGCTGGAACCCGCAAGAGTTTCGGAGCAGGGGCCCACTGCTTGGCGTCAGCTCCCGCCTTACTCGACGCGCTAATCTCAGCCAGGCTTAGCGCGGTTAGCTATCGCGATTTAGCGTTACACACAAGACAGCTCCTGCAGTTTCCTCTTTCATCACATCCAAGTTTCCATCTCATCCTCACTTCTGCCCTGTCAGTTGATCGCGTGATTTTCTGACTTCTCTCGAATTTCGAATTTGATATCTAGGTAACCTCATGGCCTAGCATGCGGCGCGTCGTCGTGACGGGCCTCGGCGCCATCACCCCGCTCGGCGTGGGCGTCCGCCGCACATGGCAGCGCCTTCTGAACTCCGAGTCCGGGCTCGTCAGCGTCGCCAACAGAGGGCGCGATGCCGTCGAGCAGGCCCAGTGGCGCGACCTCACCTGCACCGTGGCAGGCGTCGTGCCCACCGAATCATCATCACCACCACCACCACAACCACCACCATCATCCGCCCCCTCCAACGAAAGTAATGACGGCATCTGGCGCCCCTCCGACTGGCTCGACCCCTCCGACCAGCGGCGCATGTCCACCTTCACCCAGTACGCCGTCGCCGCCGCCGAGATGGCGCTCCGCGACGCCGGCTGGCGGCCCACGACCCCCGGGGAGCAGGACATGACGGGCGTGTGCCTGGGCAGCGGCATCGGCAACCTGGACGACTTTTACGCCACCAGCGTGGCGTTTGACCGAGGGGTAGGCCTGCCCTCCCTCCTCTTGTTTTTTCCCCCTGGGTTCCTAAGTGAGGGGCTGTTATGCTGAGACTTTGTGGGTGGTTGTTGCGCGAGGGAAATAGGGCTACAAAAAGGTCTCGCCGCTGTTTGTGCCCAAGATCTTAATCAACCTCGCCGCGGGGCATATTGCGATGCGCTATGGCCTGCGCGGGCCGAACCACGCCGCTACTACCGCCTGCACGACGGGTGCGCATTCCATTGGGGATGCGGCGCGGTTTGTGGCGTATGGCGACGCCGATGTCATGGTTGCCGGGGGTGCCGAGTCATGCATACATCCGCTTACGTTTGCTGGCTTTGGGAGGTCGAGGTCGCTGTCTACAGTGTTCAACCATGATCCCGCCGCCAGCTGTCGGCCGTTTGATGCGGATAGGGCTGGGTTTGTGGTGGCTGAGGGTGCTGCTGTTGTGGTGCTCGAGGAGCTGGAGCATGCCAAGCGGAGGGGTGCTAGGATATTGGCCGAGCTCAAGGGGTATGGCTGCAGCGGCGACGCCCATCATATGACTGCGCCGAGGGAAGACGGGTCGGGGGCTTTCTCGGCGATGAAGAAAGCGTTGAAGAATGCTGGGGTGAAACCCGGGCAGGTGGACTACATCAACGCTCATGCCACCGGGACGTTGGTTGGGGATGTTGCCGAGGCTGCGGCTATTCGGTCGCTGATGACTGGCGAGGACGGAGTGGACGACGAGACCAAGGTCACGGTGAGCAGCACAAAGGGCGCCATCGGCCACCTGCTTGGGGCAGCCGGGGCCATCGAAGCGGTATTTTCCATTCTTGCCATTGCCGAGGTGAGTGCCCCTCTAAAGTACCTCTCTAACAGTCTGTTTACTTGTGCTAACATATTCCAGAACGTTGTCCCTCCGACGCTGAACCTCCACAAGCCCAATGTCGGGGCGCGCTTCAACTTTGTGCCGCTACAGGCGCAGGAGAAGAAGGTCAAGGTGGCCATGTCCAACAGCTTTGGCTTTGGCGGCACCAATGCCTCGCTGGTCTTCTCCGCGTTTGATTAACCGGCGGATAGAGAAAAAGATATGCTCATATGGGTACAATACTGTAGCATAGGTCAGACATGGGGGCTCAAGCCAGCAGGAGGCGGATATCAGCTTCATAGAAATGGAGTAGATGCAATTGGAGATGATACTGTCTCAAGCGCCATTGATCCCAACGCCCCATCAGATACAGAGGACATCATAGTGTTCCAATGACTAGTCCTCATCCTACCTCCTCCTAGTATGTTTCTCCCATGGCAGTGGGTTGGGACGGACCCTAACCCTTATCTCATCGCAGATAATGTTTTTCGGACCAAAGCGCGAGTTCAGCGACAAGCACTTCGATGGACTTCATCATCACTTCAGAACTTCAGACAAACTGCTCCAAATGGCTTGTCGCAGCTGCAGCGCGGGCCTCGGCCGCCTGCCCAAGAGGATATCGGCCCCTCTAAGCCAGAGTCACCTAGACAGCACCCCATTAGCAACATCATTATTATGCGCGGCGACAACGACGGCGACCCTTCCATCCGCCCTGCCATTCGCGACAAGATCCAATAGCACTCCCGCCCGAACCTCCCGACGAGCCCTTCACACCACACCGCCCCGCCAAAAGATCAACCTCAAAGAGATGCTGCTGGGTCGCGTCGCCCAGAGCCTCGCCGCCGGCAAGAGCAGCTACTACATCTACAACGCGACCGAGAAGCTGTACAAGGCCTGCGCCGCCCAGGCCGACTACGTCATCGACCCGGCCGACCGCAAGGCGGGCAAGCTCAAGACGACGGGCGAAGGCGAAGAGATTGGCGCCAGCAAGGGCGGGCCGTGGCACAATGGTTATTTCCCTTCCCCTCCTCTCCCCTTCCTTACCCCCATCACAGCTAACTGACTGTGACTGCTACCTACAGACCTCGCCCTCCTCCCAACCTTCAGCACCTGGGCCCACGTCACCATGCTGCACATGTACCTGCTCGTCGTCCGCTTCCGCTGCCTGGACCCGGCCGCGCAACAGGCCTGGCAGGCCCAGCTGGTCAACCACTTCTTCTACCACGCCGAGGCCAAGATGGAGGACGCGCACGACCTCACCTCGCGCACCATCCGCCAGCGCTATCTTAAAGACCTGTTTGTGCAGTGGCGGGGGCTGATCCTGGCGTATGATGAGGGGATTGTCAAGGGGGATGCCGTGCTCGCGTCGGCTGTGTGGCGGAATCTGTTCAAGGCGCGCGAGGATGTCGATGTGCGTGCGCTGGCGGCGGTGGTGGCGTGGATGAGGGCGGGGTTGAGCGAGTTGGGGAGCATGCCGGATGAGGTGGTGGAGTTGACTGCGGCGAGCGCGTTTCCGTCGCTGAGGGAGATGTTTAGGGCGGTGGATGTGCCGGCCGCGGCGATGAAGGCGGCGTTTGAAAAGGCTGAGATTCGGGCGTGACGGAGAGGCCTTGTACAAATACTGTATACCACCCAAAAGCTGTACAACACATACAACTGTAGACCACCACAGCCCAAGCTAATCCACCCGCTCCCACATCTCAAACTCATACTCCGTCCCATTCTCCCTCTGCAACCCCCTCGGCACCTCCTCCCCAACCCACGTATCCCTCTCCTCCTGTCCACTCCTCCTCCACCCACCCTCACCCTTCTCCTCCCCCTCCTCCAACCTCAACGGAAAGAAAGTATCGCACTCAAACTCGCTCCTTACCCTCGTCAGCAGCACCCTCCGCGCCTCCCTAACCTGCAGCGCAGCGCGATAAATCTGCGCCCCACCAATGACAAATACCCTCCCCAATTCAGACGCTTCCTGTCTCCCCTTAAGATAGTGAAGGGCTTCCTCCAGGCTGGAGGCCATCACCACCCCTTCTTTCCCTTCCCCATCCGTAGACTGTGAGATACTGCGAGAAATAACGACATTCAGCCTCCCCGGAAGAGGCCGAAATTTAGGCGGTATGCTCTCCCACGTCTTGCGGCCCATGATGACCGCGTTTTGAGCGGGAGTCGCCGAGTCAGGCGGGAGTCGTTTGGTGACGCGCGCGAAGTAGGCCATCTCCCGCTTGAGGCCTGTCCAGGGCAGGCCGCCGGCGCGGCCAATGCCCATTTGCTGTGTGGCGGCTACGATGAGGGTGAGTTCGGGGAGGGCGGTGGCTGCTGCTGCTGCTGCCGTGGCTGGGTTGGGGGTCGGCATTTTCGTTCTTTGATTGGGGGTTCTTGAGTCTGAATCTGTTCCGTTTTGGGCTTCAGGGTGGTTGGTAATCTCAGGCTGGCTTTGGAGGAGAGTGGATTGCGCAGGGTGGGAGGAAATTTGGATGTGATCTGGATGTGGTTGTTATGGTTTTGTGAAACAGAAGAGTGAAAGTTGAGCTTGAAAGGTGCAACAAACAAGAGGTGGGGCAAAAGAAGCTTGTGTCACAGTCCCCATTGGCCGGTAGAACTTGAACTCGCTTTGCGACGTGTGAAGGCAACAGCTAGACACCCTTCAACTTATTAGGTATTCCATAAACCACACTCTATATATTCCCTCCCCCCTTCAATCCCATTACATTACAACCTCCCCCCCCCCTCCCTCCTCCCATTACAATACATACCCCCCACCACAAGCACCCGCCCCAACAACCCCCCACTCCCTCACCCCCCTCCCATCCTCCAACTCCACACACCACCAAAGCGCGTCCCTCGCCTTGTCCACCTGTCCGCTCTCCTCGTATGCCCTCGCCAGCGCAAACCACGCCTCGGAATCGTTCCATCCGCTGCCGAGCTTGGTTAAGCCCGAGAGCAGCGCGTACGCGCGGTCGCGCGCCGCCAGCCTGTCGTTGAGCGGTAGGGAAGTTGCCTTGTGTGGCGGAGGGAGCGGTGGGCCGAGGAAGGAGGATGAGGGCGATGATGATGCCGGGGGCGGGGATGGAGGGTGGCCGCTGGGCTGGTGCTCGGTGGGTTTGGAGGGTTTGGGTTTGGGTTTTGTTGGGCCTAGGCCGAGGGGGGCTGATGGTAGGGAGGGGAATTTGTCTTGTTTGTTTTGTGTTGTGCTGCTGGGCCCGTCGGTGGTAGAGGCAAAAATGCCGTCGTCGGTGAGGGTCAGCCCGCTGAGGTCCGGCCCCGGCACGGCCGGTGGCGGGAGCAGCTTCTCCGTGTAGATGTCCAGGAGGATGTTGGACAGCCCGACGATGGCGCCCGGGTGGTCGGGGAAATGCGTCAGTGCCGTCTCGAAGTCGGCGCGCGCCTGGTACGGCCGCCCCCGGGCGACAGAGAGGTTTCCTTTCTGTACGCAGTTAGCACCTGCCCCAGAACCGGAATGTATGTGAAATCGGATACCTCAGCCCAAACATCAGCAATAACCTCCTCCACGCTCTTCTCCATCCCCCAGCCCACCTCTCGCACCGGCGGCGCCCCAGACCCTTCACTCACGGCATCCGCTTCCAGACTATGCGCGACCCTCTGCGCCTCGGCAATCGCCTTGTCGGCATCCTCCAGCAGCCCGGCCCGGCGGTAGAAGCCCGCAATGACCAGCCACACCTTGACCAGAATCGCCTTCCGTCGCCGCCGGTTGTGGTCCGGCGAGAACTGCACGTACGGCAGGAGCGGCGTGAACGCGGCCACCTGGCCGGCTGGCGTTGCCTCAAAGTGATTTGCCGTGCTCCTCGAGCGAGACGACGACCTGCGAGAGTTTTCCCGCGTGGGATCGAGCGACTGCCTGGGCGGCTCGGAGTAGTGCGAGAGATTGCGCTCGTCAAAGGCGGCGAAGGTGTCGAGAGGGGGGACGGGTGGGCTCCCGGTGCTCAGCGCCCGCTGCCGGCTGCCGCTCCTGTCCCGCTTCCGCAGGCTGTTCCGGCTGCGCCGCTTGGTGTCGTCCGACTTGGTCGACCTGCGGCTCGAATATGGGTCGGCTGCTGCATCGTTGGACGACTGCGGCGACAGGGCCGTGGTCGCCATGCTCTGGGTGGTTTGCGTTGTCTGCGGGCGCGAGGGAATCGCCGCCAGCTTCTCGTTGTTGTTCGCGACACTCTGGCGCCCGCGGCCAGCCTTTTCCGACTTGCTGCCAAACACGCTGCCCCTGAAGCTGCGGGTCGTGGCGGCGGTTTTGGGCGGCTCGGCCTTGGGAAGCTCAAGCTTCGGCTGCTCCAGGTCGCCAAACAGCCTGGGGAACAGGGTGAGTAGCTCCGTGCTGGCGTTGACGGCAACCGCCGGGCCTTCGACCAGCTCAAGAATCGCAAGCTGCGTCATCTTGATCTGCAGGATGCCCTCCTTCTCGTAGTCGTCCATCTCATCCACGAGGCCATCGCCGCCCTTCTCGTTCCTGGCCGCAGCCTCGTTCAGGTGCTCGCTCCGGTATCCCCCATTCAAGTGCTTGCTCCCGAACAGCACGTACGGGTCCTTGAACTGCTCGATGGCGCCCTCGCAGGCCCGAGCGGCCAAAAGATATTCCTGTCGTGCGCTAAGCATCAGCGCCAGGAGATGCCAGAGCGGTATGAGAGACCGCTCCCGCCAGTACGGCCCGAGCCGCAGCTCCTGGCTGGGCAAGAGTGGTTTGTCAGCCAGAAGCGCAGTTTTGACCAGCTCTATCGACGCTGGCAGCTTGCGCTGCTCAGCGTACAGCACCCCCAGAGCAAACACGCCCCGGGCGTCGAATGCACGACCGAACGCAGGTGACAGTGACTTCCGGAGACACTGGATCGCCTTCTCCTGGATCGTGGCGCGAGACTCGGACTCGTACGTCATGCGCGCCCACTGAGCTTGAGCCAGCCCCATCGACTGCCATGCCACGGCCAAGGTACTTGGGGGTACCTCGTCCTGGGAATCTTTGCCGTGCGCCTCACGACCCTCCTCTTTCTCCACCATCTCCTCAAGCTCCTCCGCCAGCTTGTGCGCCTTCTCGGCCGCCTCCCTGCTGCCAAACCGACAAAGGGCCGCGATGCATGCCGAAATCGTCTCCAACACAGTCGCATCGTCATCGAGCGCAGGCTCGCGGTGCCCCGTCTTTTGCACCCTCCCCTTGCCCTTCTTGACCAACTCAAGCCACGAGTCAAACGCCATGAAAGCCAGGTCGAACTCGGCCACGGCAAGGTGGACCGTAAACAGATGCCTCAGAATCGCCGTCGAATGGTACGTCTTGGCCGCGGCGCCGTACAGGCTGTCCAGCGTTCCATGGCACAGCGAGTCCCTCCCTCCGGCACCCAGATCCTGCTCCTTCCACCCGCGCCCGTTCAGAATCTCCCAATTCAGCATCATCCGCCTCACGAAATCCTCCACCTCAAGCCGCTCCTCGTCCGCGCGGGGAAACTTCGTCTCGGCGTACAACAGGCCCTGATAAATCGCCTCGACCCTCTTCAACTCGGCCCTCAACTGTCCCCTCGCCGAGCTCTCCCCGCTCATCACAACGGCCGAATACCCCGTCGGAACAGGCAAATCCCCCTGCAAAATCTCCGACAACGCAAAATAATACTCAGCCCACACCTGCCGCCGCGGCACGCTGCCCCTAAACCCGTACCCGCCCGGCGGCGAGCCGCCGCCCCCCTTCCCCGCGGCCCAATACCGCATCCACGTCCGAAAACAGCCCAGGCAATCCGCTTCCCTCAACGACCGCGTCGTCCCCTCTTTTAGGGCTTGCGCAGCGAGCATGCAGTACTCGGTCAGAAACAATTCCGCCCAGTACCGCGTCTGCTGGCGCGCCGCGACGGGTCCCGCAGCCCACACGTCGCCCAAAGCGGGCAGCGCCGCGTCAAAGGCGTTGAGCGCGCCGTCGCGGTCGCCGTCGCGCGCGAGGCAGTTGGCGCGGAGGTAGGCTGCTTTGAGGGCGCAGACTTTGGTCCATTCTGATGGGGACGCGGGGAGGCCGTCGTTGGTGGTGTTGGTGGAGGGGTCGTCGAGGGTGCGTGGTAGGCGGGGCAGGACGGCGGTGTAGTCGCGGAGGACCCAAAGCAGCCAGCCTGCGCAGACGCGGGCTTGGAAGCGGTCGGAGGGGTGGGTGGTTTCGGCTTCAATTGCGGAGAGGAGGACGGGGAGTTGGGCTTCGAGGCCGGAGGGGGCTGCTGAGGTGGAAGGGCGGGCGCCGCTGTCGCTGGAGGGTGTTGGTTTGAGGTTGGCTTTGGCGATGGAATGCTCAATCTCGGCGGTTAGGGTCAGGCCTGTGGAGGGTAAAGGAGTGGAATCAGCGGGCGGCCTTGGTTGGGAGATTGACGCGGCAACATACAGGCCCGATCGGGGGCGTGCTTGCGCACTTTGCGGATGAGCTCGGGTACGGCATCCCAATTGTCGTCGCAGCGGGCATCGTCGAGCTGTTGTATGTAATGGGCGGCCTTGGTTGCGTCGGGCTGGATGCGGCAGACAAGGTCAGCGAGGAGAGCCGAAAAGCAGTAGTACAGCATTGCAGGACGAGTTATTACCATGTTGCCTCGTCGGAAAGCCAGATCGCACTACGATGGCTTGATCCTACAGGACATGCGGGCAAACCGGCTCCTTGCGGCGTGAGATATCACGATTCAATGTTGCAAGCCTGAAGGCGGTGGGCGTTCTTCAGGAGTGAAGAGACGATGACGGACAAGGCGCTAATGACAGCTCCTGAACAAGATTCTGGGCGACCCCTGCCGCCAAGTTTGTGGCCCACAGCGGCACATGCAGCCCCAACAACGGGTGTCGATTGGCCAGCTTGGACAAGGATGCTGACAGGGGCAGCTCTCAACGCCAATTGAGACTAAAAATTTCTAAAAAGAGGCATCTCGATTCACATGCAAATATCAAACAGTTGGTGTTTTGTTCGCTAGCTGTGAGTTGCCATTTACTGGCAGCTCTCCTTTTGATCGCCGGCATCAATCCTCTCAGTCGGAGGAAGGGAATTGACACTGGCTTATGCAACCCCAACAGACGACAGATCAAGATTCCATGAACTTGGTTTGAGTTCATTTTCACAATCGACGAGCACCACAGCTTTCTTGGAAATCAGATTCCTCGTTTTCCGACATGGCTGCGCCGCCCGATCTGAGGGTGCTCTGCCGCCGGTTGGAGTCAACACCGGTCGAGGACCTCCCGCGCCTCTGCCCCGTCCTTGTCAGCCATGTGCTGCGCTGCGGCGCACCTCTCTCTGCGCCCCAGGATGCAAAGGGCAGGGACAAGTCGTCCGAGACGCCAATGCTGGTCCACAAGCTCCGGACACGCATCAACACTCTCCTGACCGGAAAATCTCCTGCCGGCCGCTTTGCTGCCGTGTGCCTGGTCAAGGCCGTCATCGACGTTGGCGGATGGGAGAGCCTGCGGGCAGCTGAGCCATGGCTCAGGCACTTGATCGGGGTGCTGCAGGTGCGCTGAGGATTATCTCGGGAATACTTGAGTTTCTGCTAATCTGGCCTAGAAACCCGACCCCCTCGCCTCCAAGGAGCTGAGCATCGTGACCTTGACCAAAATCTACATGATGCTCCAGGGCTACCCAACCTTGATCAGGGAAATGGCCACCCCAACGCTCCCAAGCTACGTGACGGCCTGCCTGCAGCTCATCAAGCCACCCGCCTCGGGCAAACCGCTCAAGGTGCCGGCATCCTTTGTCGACACGATCGCCTGCTCTTTGTCCAAGCTTGTGGTGCTGTACCCAACCACTCTGCGTCCGCAAGCGGGCGAGATGAAGGCTGCCCTCCGCGCATACATTGCTCCCACTTGGTCAGATGGGCTTGTTGTACCGCAGAGCCTAAGGGAGAGTGCCCGACGCTTGTTTGTCCTCCTGTCTTACACGGCACCCAAGAACGGGAGCAGCGAAGAGTGGGCCAAGGCCATTCGGTCGACCGTCCTGGACTGCCACGCCACCGTTGACCAGGTCTTCCGAGCCGTCGTCGAGGCCTGGGAGTCGACCACAGGCCACCGAAGCCAGACGGCACGTTCCGGGGCAGACCCTTCAGGCGGAGGCGATGCGGCTGAGGAGTTGCCTCCATGGACCGGTGTACAGGCCGGATCCGAAAGGCTCATTGGCCTCTTGGAATTCCTAGCCGAGTACTTCAACAACCCCACCAAGGCGCCCGTCACAGTCCCGCTTGGCGAGCTCCTCGATTTAACGACGAGGATAACACTGGTGACGGCTCCTTCCGGTTCTGAGGACTCCATCCAAACAAATCCCGCCATCGGCAGAGACGAGAAGGCCGAGCTATGGAGCTTCTTGCCAGACATTCACATCGCCGTTTTGCGCCTCCACCAAGCCCTCATCCACCGTCTGCGCGACAACGCCGTCCCTCTCTCAACCGACATCCTCGACCAAATGGTCCGCGTCTCCAACGCCAGCCGCCACATCCCCGCAATGCGCGAGACGGCCTACGCGCTCACCAACCAGCTCCTCCTCCTCTGCGGCCCAACCCTCCCCAAACTCACCGTCGACTCCCTCGCCCCTCTAATCCAATCCACCTGCCGCGACATCCTCCTCTCAACAGGGCACCTCGAGGCCAACCCGCCACCACAACCCCCCGCAAACGGCACCACGGCCACCCCCAAATCCCAAAAACCCAACCCTAACGCCACCCCCTCCACAAACGCAGACGCCTACCTCACCACCCCCTCCCAATCCCACTCCCCCTCCCTCTTCACCCCGCTCAGCACCACCCACAGCAAGGAAGCAACAACCCTCCTCCCGCTCCTCCTCTCCCACCTCCCACAATCCCACTTGTCTCCAGACCTCCGCGCCCTGCTCGACCGCACCGCAATCCTCTCCCACTCGCGCGAGGCCATGCTCGCGAGTTGTCTGCACCCGTATAAAGACAGCAGGGGGAGGTATTATCCGAGTATCCTGCCGTTTGTGGTGAGAGCGTTTCCGCGGGATCAGGGGGTGGAGGTGTTGAGGAGTAATCATGTGAGGGTTGGGAAGGGGGTTGTTGGTGGTGGTGGGGAGGGGTGGAGTATGGGTGAGGAAAGGGGGATGGATGTGAGCGTGGAGGGGTTGTTGGACAGTGGGAGGTCTGATGTACAGATTGGAAGGGATAAAGATGGGGAGGAACATGTCCGTGAGGAGGGGGGAGAAGTCAGTGGAGAGCAGGAAGAGGCTGGGAACAGGGAGGACAAGGGGAAAGGGGGCGGTGGTTGGGGAGTCCAGATGGACGTTGACGACGCTCCCGGGGCGGCTGAGAGTGCAAACCCGTTTGCTGCCATGGTCACTACCACCACCACCACCACGCAAGCGCGAGAGGTACCGGTGCGGCCTGCGTCCCCGCTCAAACGCAAGAGCGAGGCATTCGAGTCGGACGCGGGTAAGCCACCGAAGCGGGTTGATACCGGGAAGGGGGCAGCGGCGCAGGTGGAAGTGGCTGTCATGCCTCAGGCAAAGGATGGTGAGGAGAGCGGGGATGAGAGTGATAGCGAGGGGAGCGTGCAGATTGATATGACGCTGGAGGACGAAGAAGACGAGGATGAGGAGGAGTGAAGCGGGGAAAAGAGGTACCTGATGTACACTGATGTACAGCTGTAAAATCTTGCTATGTTGTACTGTTTACATATAGGTATTCAACTTGGGGACAACACATGTTGTCTCTGTCTGATGCTCCCGCTTTCTAGAGATCCTTGCTCTTGATGCCGAACTGGCAAAGTTCAACCTCCCTGATGTCTTGCGCCAAACTCTTGAACGCCTGTACCCTTGCCTGCCTGATGCGCTCGCCAGCCCACCCCGTCCCTATCCTTGAATGCTGCTGGAAAACAAAACATGTACACGTGTATCAACACAGTCGCCGCCCCTAAAATCACCGCGCCCAGCCAAGAGTTCCACCCATAAACACCAAAAGCAGTGCTCCTCCCAAATCACGTCCAATGACCGGACTCAAGAGGGGTAAGAAACCAAGAGGAATATCAATCCCTCAACCAAGCCCTCCTCTTTTCCTCCTTCTTCTGCCTCCTCCTCTCCTTGAACACCTTCAACTCCGCCTTGGTAGGCTTAATCCCGGACCTCTCCGCCTTCAGACTCCGCCCGTCATGCATATTCGCAGCCGCGTCCACGTCAAAAAACGCGCGCATCTGCCGCCGCGCCTTCGCCTCGTCTGAGTGCCTCTCCGCGCCCTGGTCGGGCGTCTGCCATTGGCCCGTGTGCCGGTTGAAGAAGGCTGCTGTGGCGTACTCTTCTTGCTGTTCTGTGCCGAGGTATGTGGTGGAAGTGGTGCTGGCGGGGCGCAGATTCTGCGCGTACCAGGCGGTTTCGTCGTAGTCGCCGTGTATGGCGGGGTTGTAGCCGCCCGCGACGGAGGTTGGGTTGCTGAGAATGGTTTGGGAGTCGGTGCCGGGGGCCGCAGCAGGGAGGGGGACGGTGGATGGGATGGTGGTAGCGGCGGTGGTGCTGGCGTCGGGCACACGAGGGTTCTCCTTCTGCCACACGCCGGTGAAGCGGTTGTAGAACCAGTAGGACTGGTCGTTGGGGTTCCAGTGGAACTCCCAGCCGTCGTCTTGGGGCTCGGGTACGGATTCCGCGGGCAGAGGGGGCGCGGCGGGGTCTGAGGGGAGGGGTTCGTTCGGGAGGGGAGGGGCTTGGTCTGGGAGGGGCTCGTTCGGTAGCGGAGGGGCCTGGTCTGGCAGCGGCTCGTTGGGTAGGGGCGGTTGTGCCTCGTCCGCGGCGGGATTGTCTGATGTCTCGATTTCGCGCTGCTCGGTGTCGGACCCGGAGTACTCGCCCTCGGAGCGGGAGGCTGAAGGGGACCGGGCGCCGTTTGCCTCGGCAGGTGCTGTCGTCTCTTGGGCCTCGGTCGGCTCAGGCCTCTGCTCTTGCTCGCTCTTGAGATCCTTCTCTGATTTTTCAACGGGCGCCTCGGGCGGCGTGGCCGGAGCTTCAGCTGCCTCGGGTGTCGACATGGTGAAGCTGTTCCCAAGACGAGGTGCAGTTGCAGGTGTAGGCAGGTCTCTCAGTCGTAAGTCCAAAGGGCCGAAACCCTCATTCCTCCGCAGTGATCGGTGCAGTGTGGTGGATGACGAGGCCCTCGGAAGGTTGGTGACAAACTGGCAAGATAGACGTAAACCTTTCGCGATTCTCTGACTTCTGTAGAAGCTTTGAGAGTTGAGACGTGATACGGTGAACTGGAAAGACAAATGCACCTAACCGATTTGTGAAGAGTAGCGCCTTCATGCAAGAGAGGGTTACGCAATAATCGGGTCGCATTTTCGCTAATACTCGGATTCTTGCATGCCAAGCGCAAGGTGGCCTTTGTGGGTCTGCTGCACAAGTTCTCCACTGGTTCCTGCTCCATCTCAAACCCTCACCTTCAAGCAAGTTCACAACTGTCAACTGAGCTTCTTGGGGCTCAAATTCACTCTAATCTTTTACAGTTCAACCCTAGTTTGTTCGTTAGCGCAGTACAAATACATAACCCATTCACACTTTATTTAAAAGAGCAAAAGAGCGAAAAAAGAGAAAGAAGAAGAAGAAGAAGAAGAAGAAGAAGAAGAAGAAGAAGAAGAAGAAGAAGAAGAAGAAGTAGAATAGGAAAAGGAAAAAACTCTTCTTCTAGGCTACCTAACTGTAAGTTGTACGCTAACAAACAAACCACAGGGTTGCACTGTACCGCCAACAGCACTCAGGAAGACCACCAATCCGACCTCAAATCTCTGGCACCCTATGCACGCCTGGTCTTCTAGAATAATGGTCATGGATTGGTTCTTTTTTTTTCCGGAACATCTTTGAGACCTCTCTCGACGCAGGCTTCGCCCGCAGAGTCGCATCGTTTCCGTCTCTTCGGCCTGATGGGCTTTGGATGATTGCCATGCCAGCCCTGCCCTCGGCTGGCCGCATGTTGACATGTCGTACGCAATCGCACAACTCCGACGGTCCATCCCGGGCGGAAACAGGAAGTCATCGACAGCGAGCCTCCGCATCTTATACACGTCTCGTTTCACTTTCAGGCCTACGTTCCCGGGACTGCAACGACGGCGATAACGCAAGCGTGTCAGGGTCGCATCCATACTTGAGGTGTTACCCTGGATTTGGGGTTCGCCGTAGGATCGGCGAGAGCCGCCCTCATTATCTCGCTCTTTATATCGTCCATTTTTAGGCCCTCCGACCGCGGGCTCTTTAGCCGGATATATCAATGTCCACCAACCTGCGTACACCTTGTATGGCAAAATGCTGATCCCGGCCGCCGGGCACGTCTGTCGTTGGCCCTCGTCTCTATCCTCCGGCTCGGACAGATACCGATTCGCTAGGCTGTGCGTCCCAGGTCCGGGCCGTCTGGTCGCCAGCAGCCCTGGGTTGCTTCGTCAAGAGCGGTCCGCTCCCAACGCCTGTCTGGGTCGCCGTCAAAATCCCGAGGCATTGACCAATAGATGCAGTCGCGCAAGCTGCTCGACCCGGACGCAGACCGTTCATGCCATGGCTATAAACAGCCAGAAAGCCCGGCCACCTTACCCACGGGCCGGGACCTGGGAACGCCTGCTTGTCCTCTCCCTACCGGTCTGTATATGAGCCGTGTCTCCCTCATCCTGCCGTGTCTTGATATGTCTCTCCATTGTATCTGAATCCCCTCACTTCAAGCGGAGATTGTCCCTCTGCTACGACTTACATGCGCTCGAGGGCATTGTCCCAGTCCCTCACCTGCCGGCGACAGCACTGAGAATAGCACGTGCTATGCCCGAGAGCTGACCTTCATATTCATACTTACGAGCACCTGAGTCCGAGATATCCTCTCAGCGGCGACAATGGAGCCCCTGAAGCGGCTGCTGAGTCTGCCCGCCTCACTCTCCTCCCTCGTCCTCCTCATCTCCGCCACTGCCCCCTTAACCACAGCAGACCCAACCCTGACCGACGACTCGAGCTGCGGCTGCTACCTCACCAACAACAACCAGAGCACCTACTTCACCTCCCACCGCTTCTTCGACTTCCGCAGCCTCTCCCAGTACGCCGGCGTCCCAAACGTCATCCAAGACGTCGCCTCCAGCCCGGGCGCCAACCCCACAAGCGGCTACTTCACTAGTAAAGAATGGACCAGCTTCTGGATGCTGGGCAGCTGGAACAACTCGGGCCCGCACGGCACCCGCTCCGACGCTTCCGTCCTGATGGTCAACTCGCCCAACAACGTCTACATCGAGCCCAACACCGAGTCCAGCAACCCCTCCCCTCAAACCTTCCTCACCCTCCGCACGCAGCGCCTGGACTCGTTCCAAACCGCCGCGGAGATCGAGTCCGCCTCCACCAGCTTCAAGTACCTCTCCCTGCGCATGCGCGCCCGCACCCGCGGCGCCGCGGGCGCCATAACCGCCATGTTCACCTACCGCGGCGCGGACTCGCTCGCGCAGGTGCAGGAATCCGACCTCGAGATCCGCACCGCCGACCCCAACACGCTCGTGCACTACACCAACCAGCCCGCCTACACCGACAAAGGGGACGTAGTCCCCGACGCGACGCGCAACGCCACCTTACCCAAGAATCTGAAATGGAGTGATTGGGCCACGCACAGGATGGATTGGACGCCCCAGGGGACGGTGTGGTATGTGGATGGCGAAGAGGTGGCGAGTATCGCGTTTCAGGTGCCACGGGATGAGAGTAATATCATCTTGAACGCGTGGAGTGATGGGGGCGGGTGGACGGGGAATATGACGAGGGATGAGGCGGCGTATTTGCAGGTGCAGTGGCTCGAGGTGGTGTATAACAGTACAGAGACCAAGAAGGGGAGGAGGGATGCAGGTCAGGGGTGTAACAGGGTTTGTAGTGTTGACCAGACGCCGCAGTTGGGGAAGCCTGTTATGTTGTGGAATAACGGGGCGGTGAGGGTGAATGGTGGAGGGAGGGTGGTGGGTTGGGTGCCGGCGGGTGTCGTGGTGGTGATGGTGTTGCTTTCGACGGGGTTGTTGGGTTAGAGGTTGGGTTTGGCGTTACGGATTCTCGTCGGTGGGACGGGGGGGTGAAGGGTCCGAAATCGCTGGCCGCCAAGGACGAGTCCTCCATCCTCAATCTCATCAGTGACTTTGGTGATGGACCAGGGGAAGAGTTGACCAAGTGGGGGGACAGTTGCAGTCGTTCTTTTGGCGGCTTGGCCCCCAACCCAACCGCCGGCTCCAGTTGCTCTTTTGGCCCCCAACCTCCTTCCAGGTTCGGACTTAGTGTTATTTACCTAGGTCCATAAAGCACGAGGAACGCGATCCCTCTTCCAAAATATAAAAGCCTGGGCAGTCCGGCACCCTCATGCCGCGGTTCATACCTCTTATTCTGTCTCTTTTTGGCTAAATCTTGAGGTTTTCAAGCTCAAATCTAGCCATCATTGACATATCAAAATGTCGTGGCTCCCAGCAGCGCAGAACGGGTGGCTTCCCTATTTCCTCATCTACGTACGTCCCAGCACGTCCTGAGTTACAGTAAATTCCTGGCTTATGATTAACTCGCTGTCTAGGCCGGCGTCTCAGCAACCCTCCACGCCGCCGTCTGCTACCTGAAGCCTCCGACGGCCGCTCTGGTGCAGTTCCAGGGCCCGACACGGCCTGAGCCGCACGGATTGCTCGCTCGCGTCTATGGCATCAAGAACATCTACACGTCGCTCATCCGCCTTTACGCCGCCTATCACATCGCCAACCCCCAGGTGTACGACTTGGCAATCTGCACGTTCGCGGGTGTCCTGGTCCTGTATGTCTCGGAGTGGCTGGTCTATCGCACGGTGAGGACGAAGGAGGTTGTCTTTCCTCTGGTGACGGCGGGGCTTGGCTTGGGGTGGATGGTTCTGCAGAGGGACTTTTACTTGCATTGAGGGTATTGGCTTTCGGTTGACTTTTGGTGAAGGTTGTGGATCCCAGAATGGGGTGGATTTCTGTTTACTTGCTCAGGGGTTGCTCAGGGGTAGGGCCAGGAATGTGTGGATTTGGCGTTCTGAACCGAACTGGAAAGAAGTTCCTGGTTGCTCTTAAGAAACGGGCTTTGACTTTGGACAGGGTTCGTGCGGGGTTCCTGCATCCTCTGCATGTGCAAGCACAATCGACATCGTTGCAGGACAATCCCTTTGTTGATGTATTTTGAGGGACGGGAAGGGTGCAGCTGAAAGTCATCGTCCTATCAGAGAGGTCAAGAACCCCAGGATAATGGAAACGAGGGTAAGCGAGGAGTCGCCCGCAGACGCCGGCGCTGCCAGAGATCCTCCTCCACCACCTCCGCCTCCGCTTCCGCAGCCGTTGGTTAGTGCGCTACCTCCCCAGCCCGCCGCGCCTGAGCGCTCTCATTTTCTCGACAAGCTCGACTCCATGCCCGAGGACTACCTGCTGCAAAGGCCGCAGCCGCCGCCATACGTGTACAAGCCCATCTACTACTTCTTCTACGGCACCCTCACGGACCCGGCCATTCTCAAAGGGGTCCTGGGCCTCGATTCCGAACCGGTCCTACGCAGCGCCAGAATATACGGCTACGAGCTGGCCAACTGGGGCCAGCACAAGGCCCTCGTCGACAGCAAGGCTGGAACCGTGGTGTCCGGCCGCGCCTACATGGTCCAGTCCGTCGAGGAGGAGTACAAGCTCGCCTACTACGAGACGAACGCGTACACTCTGGAGTCCTGTGCGATGTACTTCACCGACGGGCCTGATGGCAAGGAGGATGAGGAGCCGACCTTTGGGAAAACGTTCATGTATGCGGGAGATGCGCAGGCTCTCAAGCAGGGCCGGTTTGATTGGGCGTTGTGGGAATCGCAGATGGGGAGAAGGTTGCCGCCGAAGTGGCGGAGGGGAGGGGACAGGGCTGAGGAGTAGGACGAAAGGGTATTTGCGGGCCGATTGTCTTCGAGGCGTGGTACCGACTGCCGGGGGGAGAACCATCGGTGCAATTATAGCACATTTCTTTAGAAATCATGATGACTTGGCAACAAGAAGAGAAAAAAAAAAAAAGAAAAAAACAATAGAAAGTAGAGAAAAATTGGGAGGGAAAACGAGTAGGGGGGCGAGGGAGGATACTGATCAGGCTCCCAGTCCATCCCTATGGCTGTTGGAGGATGGGGTGTTGTGGCGCTTGTTTGATTTCTCTTTGACTGCAAGAGCTCAGGCCTCAGGGTCATGGTGAATGAAGTTTTTGGAAGTGAGTCACCCGGCGAGTGCCAGTAATTCATAGGTAATTGATACGTAATCAACCAGAGGTCAGTGTCCCTGAGTATTACCTTATCTTCGTGATACCTCAATCAGACGAGGGAAGCTTCGACGGCCTTTAGCTGTGTTTAGCACATGCTGTTTCCAAGTTCTCTTAAACAAAGCGTTCTTTCTCCAGTTATTCTCCGGCTGCTTTCTCTTCGATTCAGCCCAACGTCTGGTTTCCAGCCTGACACCATTCCCTGCAGCCTCCGCTCCGAGGAATTTTTGCATCTTCGATCACGATGTACGAAACATCAAGTCAGCGATCCCCAAGCTACCAACAAACATCTCACTAACAAGCATGCTTCTCAGGGATAGCAAGTACACTCGCATGCCCTACACTCATGGGACACAGCTCAAGCTGCAAATATGCGAAACCCACTGCGACGATCTTCCATCCTCTCAGCAGGTCACCGTGACCATCCGCAAACTGGTCGCCATCACCATGTCCCCCGTCCTGGAAGTCACCATCCCGACGCCCTCGGGCGCAACGATACCGGCGATCCTCAAGCTCTACGACCGCCGCCACGGCATAGACCTTCGCTATGTCCGGAACGAGACTGCGCTTCATCAGCCGGAAAACGAAGCGGCGTTCCACGATTTTCTCAGGCAGGGAAAGATGGCCCCTTTTCTTCACGAGCTGGAGGAGGAGAGGAAGACGCAGCTCCTCCCGTCGAGACCTGAGTGGTTCCTCGAGGACGACGTTGAAGAGCCAAGGCTTGCCAAATTCGAGGCGGCGCTGTGGCAAGAGTGCAAGGACAACTTTGACTGCGAGACCAAGGCCTACGCGCGACTGGAAGACCTGCAGGGAAAATTCATCCCGCGGATGCTGGCTCACGTCTCCCTGCTTCCAGGCGAAGCCGACATAGTCGTACCTCCAGACCTGCAACACATGGCGTCGTACTTTGAGGTCCAAGGAATTCTTCTGGAGTTTATTGACGGATACAATCTCGGAGACATCGCCATCTCGCCGCGAGCCCCTTCGGACATCGAGACAGTGCACCGGATACTCCAGTCAGCAGCCGATGCTGCGCACGAGATTGACAGGCGCGGCGTGCTCATGAAGGACGCTTCGCCGCGCAATGCGGTCGTGGACCGGCACTCGCAGGTCCCGTACATTGTCGACTTTGCGCAGTGCTACTTCAAGGACGAGTTGACGCAGAGGTGGCTCGCATCGGGGTGGGACGAGGACGAGGGATGGGATCCGGATGTCGAGTACTGGGAACGAGTGAGCCAGAAGGAAAACCCGGTAGCGATTGGCCGTGTGGCAGCAGTGTACGTGAAGAGGGCAAGAGGTGTTGATCTGGATATCAAGGTCCCGGATTACGACAAGATCATTGCCGACCTTGAACGCAGAAAGGCAGCTAGAGGGGAAGACGACGTCACGAGTGATGGCGGCGCTTGTTCTCACAAAAAAGTTCTAGGCACCACGAAGGCATGATTAACAGGTAGAAGAAATCAGAGAGCTCGCGAGTGGGCTTATAGTTTGAAAAATGGGGTCCAGCCAGTTCAAGATGGTCGACTGGATGTCTGATGTCTTGAAGGGTCAGGGCATGCTGGCCTGAGACGGGAGTTTGGGCACTCCTCGATGCGCGCCGTCTCCTTCCCAGACTTGTAATTATGCCTCTCTAACCTCCGAGAAGCCCAGGCCTCCGGCCACTTCTCAACCCGTATAACCCTGTACTCGCCGCCAATTTCTACACCATTGCTTCCGATGGTCTGCTCCCAGACCGCCGGGGTTGGCTCGAGGGGGCGGGGCGGTGGGAGGGGTATCACCGATCCAGCTCCCTGTCGAGGACAGCGATCCGGTCTGGTTCCCGCTGGCGATGATGATGGGTCGGCTCCAGGTCGTTGTGAGGCAGAACAACACCGACGGTCCATGCCTAATAGTGCCTCGCAGTCTCGTTGGCCGTGTGTTTTGTAGTATACCAAGGTGATCGCCCTCTTCTTGGAATGTATTATCTATCCACTCAATGGGACTCAGTCACTAGCATCTGCCGATTTTGGCTACCGCAAAGATTAGCTCATCAAATATTACTATGCAGGGAAAAAAAAAGGGGAAAAAAAAGGGAAAAAAAAAGGGAAAAAAAAAGAAGAACTGGAAAGAAGAGGGACGGTGGGAAAGAGAAAGGCCCGAAATGTAGTGTGGGGGAGGAGGAGGGGGATGGGTGGGGGGGGGGGGGGGGGAGGGGTGGGGAAGACAGGAAAAAAAGGGTGGAAAAGCGGGAAAAAGTAATTAAAAAAAAAACGCAACAAAAAAAAAAAAGGGAAAGAAAAAATACTGAGAGTTGAGGAACATACCTAAGGTGCACTCGTTATCTGTATAGTGACCATTGATATAACAATGGCCATAGTCCCGATGAGAAGCCTTGTCCCAGCCACTTCGTCGAGCGTTAGTCGAGACTCGACAAGTCAAGGTTCTGCTGCCGCTGCGCTTACCAATTCGTTGCACCACCGACAGTGATGCACTCCCCGCTTTGGACGCAGAGGAAGAACAGGAGATCGCCCTTGTTGAACGAAGTGACTACCCCGTACTGGGTACCCGGACCTGAGCGGCAGTTGACGGACGAGGCATTGACGATCCTGCAGATACCGGCGGTGCGCTTCGTCAGGAGGTCGTTGTCAGCATCGCGAGGAGTGACGTCGGTGGTGTCGCCGATCGGACTGGCGCTCAGGCCGAGGGGGGCGAGTGCGGCGAAGAGGAGAGCGGTGAGCTTCATGATGATAGGAAAGACAAGAGAGAGGAGGTTGCGATCGGTCCTCGTGGCTCCTCGTCAAATGGATCAATCTGGCATGAGAAGAAAATGAAAATGGAAAATACCTTCACCTCCCCTTTATATCAGTATGATTTTCTGTCTCCCGAAAAGAAGGTAAGACGGTGCAATTCGACGACTAAGACGGTCAAATCGCTTCCGGCGCGTTGTTACCTCAGGCAATGAGAACTTCCAGTTCGAGTCAATTGTCAAGGGTCTGATGGACTTGGCTATGTTTAACCAGACACCAGCCAGCAGGGCCTCTCAAAGCTGATCAGACTTGCGGTCGTGCCTCGGTCTTCTTCTAGAAGATCGGCTCGAAGGGTGGAGAGAAGGAATCTTATCATCCGCTCCCAACACCAAAGGCCCTTGGCGGCCACTGCATGTAAAAACAGCATTCGAGGCCAAGGACAGCTGAAAAACAAGGCTGGCGGGCTGAAGCCTGGAGGAGCCTGTCGAGGAACAGTGGAAATTTGATGCCTTGGCGACTCTCGAAGACGGTCACCCTCGTGGATGATTCCAATCCGGGCACGACTCGGATAAAAAGATATGGACCGTTTGTCGCTGCGCTTTGAAGATGAGATGAGCTGACGACGCCATGTTTCGGGAACTTGCATGGGGACCTGCATCGGCTGAGCGATGGCGTTCAGATTGCATTGCCTGCCATTGAACTTTGAGGAAACATTCTCGGCCCATTCACCAATCCCATGGAAAGTGGCTTGGCTGTGAACGGGAGCCAAAATCCACCTGAAACACGCGGTTGAGTGGTGAATTACCAGCCGTTCGTTTCGTACAAGATACGTACCGGTATTGTTTCATTACCTTACGTATCAATTGCGATACCCCGGAAACAACAAGACGCGGCCAATTTCCATGCATTTCGCCCCGCCAAACCAACCACTTCCTCTAAATTCGCTGGACTTCCCCATGAACACTCTCGTATTCCCCAGCGGCCCACCATCATGAGTCGATGACGACGACTTCTACCCAGAACCGACCTATCATTGCTCTCTCCCACTGCTTACCGCCTTACACGACGGATTGAACTGCATCTCCCAACCATCAGCCCGCAGCAGACCGCATTACCTGTGAATGCCGGATCAGCCTCCTGCTGGCTGCCCGCGTGCAGCAGATGTGTACCCGTCCTCCGTCTCCGCCGCCTCGGGGCATCGTGCCGTCGTCCACTCTCTCAGAGCATTTGGAATGCTTGGCCTTCAGCCGCGTTCCTCGCATGCATGCCGACGGAAACGGGAGGCGGTCATGTTGTGGCATGCTCGCGGTAGGGACGGGAGTGCGAGGCCAGCAGAGAGGATAGGCGGAACAAGGGGAGAGTCAAATATTTACGCGTGGCACTGACTTCAACCCAGCCAGCCACCTTGTGCTGCCGTGTACGGAGTACGCAAGCGGGAGCAGACTCAACCACACAACATCGTGAAGCACCTCACCGGCGATGCTTCCGGTACGAATCGGCGACCGCCCAGAGGTCGGGCGTGACAAGAGCCTGGAGGCTGGCCATCCGATCGGACGGACGCACGCATGCGACGAATCGGCAGTTTTACGCTGCAACTCGCATGCTGTGCGACGGCGGAGATCCAGGCTGTTGGCATGTGCTGTCGACTCTTGTATTCCCACACTTGAGGGGATGCAAGCTCGAGATTGATTCGTGTGCCAGGTAAGCTAAGCTCTGTGACGGGGGTTGTCCAACAACAAGCGCGCGGGCCTGGTTTGGCGAGGCATGCAGATGCATGCCATGCCAGTGGTGCTTGTTGGGGAGGACTCCGGATGCCCTGGCATCAATTTACTTTTTTAGAGGATTTACACCTTTGCGTGTTCAGTTCGCTGTGTACATGAGAGGTGTTTCCGTGCCGACCAAGCGATGATCTCGTGCTCGTGTGCTTTGATGTTGGAGATGTCCAGGCTCTCGGACCCTGAGTTGGAAGTACCCGTTGGCTGGGGTAAGCCCGGTCGGCCGCACTGTCGCTTTCTTTCAGTTGGAGGTCAGGGGAGTCTGACATTGTTCGAGATTGTCTGGATTCAACAAGGCATCCGAAGTTCTCGCCTTCCTCCGGGAGGTCGAGGGGGGTTACAATATGCTGGGTTGAAGGATCTCTTACCCCCTTTACCCCTCGCAGCCCCTCTCAGGATGCTGACGTACCTCTGCGGCCGGTGGATGATGGGCCAGGTCCGATCTCCATCAAGAGGCGGGTGAGCGTCGACAACGGGAGTGGTTGGGAAGTTACACAGACTTCCTCTGTGCCCCGACGAGTACCGAGACACGCAACCATGAGGAAGCAGTGAGGTTGCTGTGAAAAGCAGGGGTGCCCTTCGACGAACACCATCGATCTCTTCCTGTCCTCAGACCCCGTGTAAGAGCCCAACGCGCATGGCTGGGGAGATGAAGGATGACGACGTCAGGGCTCCCATCGTTGTGCCTCCGCCGCACATAAAGTGTTGCACTGGCAACAACTTGTCGGGGAGTATGCGGAGCTATCTCGCGAATACCCCATTGGGAAACTCGAAGGTTTACTCTGAGGACTGTAACTACAGCCCTGGCTTGGCTTTCGGGACACATGATGTTACCTCGCTGTATCCGACAGCCAAGGCAGGACTTATTAAACGGCCTTCCCGCTCCCATGGAAAGTCGTCGCAGAGCAAGTTGCTCGGTCTGATTGCTACGTGAGAAACCGGATCCGGTCCAGGCGGGCGACTCGGCAGGTGCTTGTTCGTCTGCTTGAGCTGCTGTGCGATGATGCGAAACCTGAGAACCGGAGAGCAACGACAACGACGCTACGTTCGTAAATTGGCCCAGTCAATGTCCAGACGACAATTCAACCCTGGTTTGTTCGTGAGCCCGGTACAGCATATATAAACCTATTACTAGTTTTGCGTTTAAAAAAGAGAAAAAAAGAGAAAGAAGAAGAAAAGAAGACGAGGAAAAAAGCGAAGAAAAAAAAGACGAAGAGAAAGACGAAGACGACGAAGACGACGAAGACGAAGACGACGAAGACGAAGACGAAGACGAAGAAGAAGATAAAGACGAAGAGGAAGAAGGAGAAAAGTGACAGGAAAATACCCTTCTTTTGGGCCAAGTCATATGCTGACAAACAAACCAGGGTTGAATTGTATTCAAGCAGGACCCGACGCCCCGGACAGCCACTGCTGGATTGCTGCAGGACACGGCGTCGGAGCGTAACAGCCCGCAAGAAAGCTGCAGTCGCATCTCCTTTTTTGTGCAGCAATGCCACGCCTACACGTCCAGGGGGGCCCATGAGCGAGAATGGTTGAAGGATCTGTCTGGCCCTCGAAGGCCGATAAGTATGTACTCCGTAGGTTGGAATCCGGAATGACACAAACAGAGAGAGACAGCCTTGTTGTTATACCTGGCGTCTCTTGAAGGCGACACGAGAAAGCAGGGGTTTGTTTGTACATAGATGCCGAGGTCAGCGGAACGTGTCGACGTTATTCGCCGCCAGCGCGAGTTCGCGTTTGGCTCTGCCAGGAGCATGAAAAACAACGCGACACCGGGGGATACATGCATTCCAGAACAACAAGCATCAGCGGGGTTCGACGAGAGAGGAAGATCCGCGCTGCAAACAGCAAGAGACAGCGGCGGGCAATTCTGGGGAGGCTTCATGCTGGTGATGATCCAAATTAAATCATTTCCTGCAGTTGATTCTCAGATTGTTTGGCCTGGATCGGAAAATGCATGCAAGAACACTGTTGCGGCCAGAATGCCGTCTGTGCCAGGGGATGGGGACCTACTGTAGAAGGACCGGCCTTGCTAGCGCGACTTGCATGCCTGTATCCCCGCGCTACCGAGCCAATCACGAGACCGGCTTATGCTCTCCGCCAACACATTCTGGAAAGAACTCCTGGTAACTAACGTAGCAGGAAGGACCCTGCAATTGTCGCTGGACCTGGCTCTCCGGGTTGGGATGACCTGATGGGATGAGAGACAGGATGAAACACGAGTTGATGAACAGCGCAGTCGATCCAGTGATGCAAGCGGATCGAATTGCGCTGGGCAATCAACGTCACCGACATTGATGGTGAGATCCATCCAGTTGGAATGGAATGCAGAAGTCGGCCTCGCCATATCGGTCGTAATCTGGTACACAGTGCACGTCTGCGAGCGTAATTACCGCTTGACCCGATCAATGCCTAGCGGCGTCCCGGCGGGTGGAGCTGCAAGGTGTGTCTTGGAATTTTGGCCCGCAGCCCGATGCACGGCAAGCGGTACCGATTCGTTCCAGGGGCAGCCAGTCTGGCGTGGTGAGCGCCGCCGCCGCCCTGACTGGGGCTCTGGCTTCTTCTCGATGGTCTGCCTGGCTTTCTATCGCGGAGTCCATCCTGACCAAAACCTCTCTCGGTCCATCCTGCCTTCTCTCAAAATCCCCGTGCCCAATTCCCTACAGCCTTCAGTCTTTCTTTTCGTCCCGTCACTTCACCACCCGTGCCCAGCTTCCGACTCACGAAAATCTCTTTCTCTGGCGCTGCTGTTCTCCAGGTGTCACCGAGCCCCTTGAACGCCTTTTCTTCTCGACAACACCGCAGTGCCCCGTCCTTCGGTACTTCGCCGCATTTGAATCATCTGGGCGAGCCCCTTCTCTCGATTCTCTATCCGCCCTTTCCCTAGCAACTCAGGAAATTCCCTTGTTGCCCGCCTCTGTTGTTCGCCCAACCCTTTTTCGCTCCTGCATTCGCTTCCGGGCTCGACGCGAATCGGCCACCTTTGGGCACCCTTCCGACCGCGAAAAAAGGGAGTCAACACTCGCTCCGCCCCAGTCCATCACCTTACCGCCCTCCCGATGTCCTGGCTCCAATAGCGACCAAATTTGCAGGTGTCAGTAACAAGACACTGCATCTCCGCCCTTCAGCATCCATCGCCCGCCAGCGTCTCGAACCGACAGGCCGCCCACGGTAGCAGTGGACTGCTTGTCAGAGACGAACACCGGGCCGCCACCTATCTCCTTCTTTTGGCCGCAGGCGTCCTCTGTTTTATTGTGTCACCCGATCGTTGACGGTTTTCCTAATTCCGCATCCTTCATTTCCTCTACATCAACCCTTTTGAGATCGGCAGGTACGTCGCTTGTTTGACTTTTCCGAGCATTTGCTAGACGGGCCCGGTTCGTCTGGCGAGGAGCTTCCCAGCATTCCTGTCTTGAGAAATCTCGACTCGAATGCAATTCTCCCTCCTGTTGAAGATAACGACTGACGTGGTGCATGAGCAGTCATCCGATCGACCCCGAGCCACCTAATCGTCGCCTTGTCCTCCCTGAGCACCATCCCGACGACCTCACAACTTGACTAACGGACCTCGCGTTTGTAACACGGTTGCGTCGAACAGTTTCCCACAATGGCCGCCCTTGTACAAGGCTACCCGCAATCCGGGACGGTCACGGTGCTTCAAACACGACCTTCTTCAGCCTCAGGAATGCTGCAATCGGTTCCTGTCCAGACGACAGCACAGTTCATACCCCCAGGCTCGCACAGGAACAGCATCCACGGCCTCCCCGCCACAGCCACTGCGCCTGTGGTGCACCGTGGCGGCTCTGGCCCTGTCCAACAACAATATGCCTTCAGAAACACGCCCAATTTCAATCCGACAGTGCAATGGCAGCAATCCCGGACACAGCGGACATCCTCTTCGCCCGCCGTCCCGACCTTTCAGACTCTCGATTACCTGCAACCTGCTGTGGCTCATGCTCGGTACTCGGCGAGTGCGTCCATGACCAACCTGCCCAGCACCGCGAACTTGGGTTTGCAGACGGGCGGTGGTGCCCGCGATGATTCCGCCTTGCCGGTGCCTGGCACTAGGAGGGCCGCGACGGCACTCCGGGCTTCGCAAGCGACCAATGGGGGAACCCCTCAGCCGTCTCTTTCGCCATCTCCCCCAATCCGCGCGGCTCCCGAAAGGTACAGGCGTTCAGCCCTGCGTACCGATTCGAGCGGGTCGTCGACGCCGGGAACGACAAACTCCCAGCTGCGGCCCTCGCATTCGGCCGTGATGAACAGGCCAAACAGTTTTGTTGGCACTTTGCCTACTTCGGCGATTGACGACATTGCTTTTGCCCAAGGCCAGCCCCAGGAAGGGGTCAAACGCGTTCGCAGGCGCAGCATGCCTGCGTTGGATTCTCCCGGGTTTTCCATCCAGTTGACCCCGCACGACCTGAAGCAGCCGGCGGACCCGAATCAGGCCAGGAGCGCTGATAATACGGACGGCAAGGCTGCTAAAACTGGGAACCACCTGGGCCCCGACAAAACCAGCAAAGATGAGCAGGCCAGCAGCCGAAGCGCTGGGGCAAATGCGCGCCCCTCTTCGGTAAGTCCCCGCAATCGGTCTTTTCCCCTTGCCGACACGACACACGGGCGCATTGTCCAATCATATGTAATGCCCTGTCTCCTCGCTGCTGCTCAGACTAACACTTTCTCTTTTCGTCCCAGTCCGCCAACCGCAACGGCCATCCGCCCAGCCCCACCAGCAACTCCACCATGCCGCCCTCTCCCGACCAGGCTGGTGCTCACCAAGATGCTTCGAGGAACGTTAACGTCCCTCCACGAACCTCGTCGAACGATGCTTCCGACGCCAAACGGCCTGCAAACTCGTCGCCGCTTTCGAAGCCAGCGACAATGGAGACCGAGGGAGAGAGCGGCCAAGCTGCGAATTCCGCAGAGTCGACAACTCAGGAAGCGGTGTCTACGCCTCGTTTCGAGAGCCCCGCTGTCAGGCAGCTGACAGAGATTAACGAGAGGCGAGGCAAGGCTAAGAGCAAGACATCACGGCTTCGGCGTGCATTCTCGTTTGGGAGCGCTGCCGAGTTTAGGAAGGCCGCGCATGACAGCGGGGCGGCGGATAATGGCGCCGGCAAGCTGCACAAGGACAGGAACCCCGAGGACGCCTTCGACGAGGAGCAGGCCCGGATTGCCAAGCAACAAGAGGCTGCTGGAATTGGCAACAACATTTACTCGGGCGGGCGCTTCTTCCACGGGTCGACAGATAATCTCTCCATCTCGTCCACGGCGTCGTCGGCTTCGATCATGATTCGTAAGATGGGCCGTGGCATGAAGAAGGGCACCCGGTCGCTTGTTGGCCTCTTTCGGCCAAAGTCGCTTATCGGTTCGCCAGTGGCCGAGGCGAGCCCCGCCGCTGAGACTACGCAGGCTGCCGTGTCGATGATCACCGTGGAGGCTGAGCGGGAGCGAGTCAACGTGAACCCCGACCCTAAGGCGCAAGGGGGCGGCACCGGCTTTCCTCGCCTGGAGCGGAACTCGATTGACGCGGCCAAGGTGCCGGCTATTGAGCCTGAGCGTCTGGGCAGCTCGGGAACCGACAGCTCCGCGGCGCGGAAGAGCGTTGTTGGGGGCGATAAGGAGAGGGCTGAAGTTCTGGCTGCCGTCCGGAAGGGGATTTTGAAGAGTAAGCAGCCTGTCAAGAATGTGTTCATGAGCGCAGCTCACCGAGAGTCTAATTTAGACCGCACTGGCTCTTCGAGTCCTTCGCCTCGGCCGTCGGAGACCAAGGGATCGGCTTTTGACCTGCCACCCGTCCCCTCCGTCACCGACTCTCCCAGCTCTAGCGCGCCTAGCACCCCTAACGAGGAGTCGCAGGGGCACAGGCGGGCTGGGACGGTTGCAATCGGCAGCGAAGACTACTTTGTCTCGGCTCTTCGGCTCCGCCAGGACTCCAACAAGAGCTCGCCGGGGACACCCCAGGGGACGAAGCGCAACGCGACCTTCAGCCCGCGGATCGTCTTCTTTGAGACGTGGCCGAGCCAGGAGTACGACCGTCGCGGCGACATTGCTACTTGCAATCGCCTGACGCCGATGCTGGCTCAGCAGATCAAGGAGGAGCTGAACAGCTTCAAGATGGTAGGTGGCTCCCGGCGAAGGGTTGTGATGCCGGAAAATTGCTTACTAACTGCCCCATAGGAGATGGAGGTCCACGAGAATTCGAAGATTTACACGCACTTCTTCTGATGCAGGCGATGTTTTTCGACGCACTCTACCTCTCGGCTCGGCTCTTCCTCTTCGATACAAGACGGCGGCGGCGACGACGGCATCACGTCGTGTGTATTTGACGCTGGATTTACATTTTCGTCTTGTTTTCGACGGCGTTTCAGGATCAAGCATAGTTGCGGTGTCACGGCGTTTTGTTTTCTTCGTTTTCGTTTTTCTGCATTCGGCATGGCAGCTCTTTTGCGGCTAGACTCTTGCACAGCGCGGCACAGCGAATTTCTCTCTTAATCACACGGCACCGGGTTGGTCGGAATAACCTCGTTTGCTTGACGCTGGCCGGCGTCTTTCTTGGTTGGGGTTGTCAGGAGGTGGTAATCGTGTGGTAGGGTAGGAGTGGTTGCGGACAACAGTGGAGGAAGGGTGGAAGCTCAGGAGGGGGGTGGGGAGAGCTATGGTTGAGGGTTGGCATGGGCGACGAGCAAGGGCGGCGACCGCGCAGGAGCCCGACTCCTCCCTTCAACCGCATGGCAGCCGGCGATGATGGGGAATTCTCTTCCTGAGAGATGGGGACCAAATGGCGAGCAAGGCGACCGACGGCATCGAGGAGAGGACGGCTTTCGGGGTGTTCGTACACACGACAACAACAACATCAACAACATTGTGTCTCTTGTTTTTCTCTTCACTGGTCTCTTTCCTCTCTCTCTGTCGGTGTTGTTTTGAGCGACAAAAGGGTTGGTTCCCTCATGACAGGGACGCTGCATCTCAGATATCTTTGGGAGGCTTAATTAATCATGATTCGAGTACTACTACTAGTTGTTCCTCTCTTCTGCTTCTCCGTTTCCGGTTCCGGCTCCCTCGCTGTTTCTAGTTCTTGCTAAGGTTGTGTGGATATGCCTGTCTCGTCACATAGTAGTTGTTCTTGCCATCGCTGTGAGTTGTCCTCGTCATCGTCTTTGACTGTCCTTGGTGTTGTGTTTTTGTACCTGCCTGTGGTTAACAGCGAATGTGAAAGTACGAATGTGATTTTGATCTATCATGTGTCTAGCAGAGCAGAAGGAACTGGGGCTGAGGCTAGTTGTCTCCTCTGGCCGGGCGAGGCTTGAGGAAGAGTGAGGGAGATCGCATGGCACCCTTGGGTTCGATGGTGAGATATTCAGATAGGCAGGGCGGTGTGGATGAGCTCCTCTTCCTGCTTGAGGGGAGTCGGATTTTTTTTTTTTCTTATTTTCTTCCTGGTTCTTTTTTTTTTTTCTGATATCTCCTTCCTCTATTTTACTTTCTTTTCTTTCTTTGGTTTTGTGTTCTTTTCTTATTCTTTTTCTTTTGGAGCTGCCTTTACCGAGTGTTCTGGCGCCCGTTGTTTACCGTTGACTGTCCACGTATTCGTAAAGTACATGTAAGATAGTTACCGACCGCGTCGTTGACCAGGTTGCCGTCCCGGAGCACTCGGGCGATTCAAAGCTAGCGGTAACTATTCGTACGGTCATTAACGTTACCAACCTCGATAAGACTCCACTGGCTCAACGGTTCTGTCTTCCCTCTCACCCGACGCAAGTGACTGACTGGCTTGCTCGGATTCAACCGGATGGTCCAAGCATGACGTGCATTAGGGTGTTCTATCGAAACCGGTAGATGATCTCCTGCCTTGGTGTTTCCTGCAGTGTCTGTCCCCGTAGCGGTAACCGGTTCTGTTGTTTTTCGAGACTGTTCGTCCCGTTTCTTTCGCTGCCCCCTTTGGTCTTCATGCAGCGCGCTGTTCTGGGTAACCCGGGCGTGACGCGCATTTGATGGCGGGCGTTGGCGAGATCATGGTGCCATCGGGCGTTGGATACGAGATTTAGCGTGGATCGGCGGAGCCATTTCGGCCGTGGGGTTGTGGGGTTCGGGAATTAGGGGTTACGGTATGAATACGTTAGGGGTAATACTGTGCTGTGGACCAGGGCGGTCGCGGGGTGTTGCATCATCCCGCGATGCGACGCGTTTGGGCCAATGGGAAGGGGTGCGAAAGTGGGAATTCTTCAGCCTTGCAGACGAGGCGGGAGGTCGGCCCAACATTTTTTCTTGGCTCTTTTTTTGCCTTGGTTTGAGTCTAGTCGCATATCGATACGCCTGAATCTTGCTGGGATTTACTTTCGCAAGACACCAGCTTTGCACGACCGAGACGAGATACACTGGCGCGCGGTCTGATATCGGGATTCCGCGCGTTGGTTGCGCGGGCGCGGTCGCTTTCCACCATGACCCCGGACACGACAGCAGCGCCGGCGGCGGCGGCTGCAAAGAAGCCGAAGCTCCATGGACGGGCGTTCTATGAGAGTATTGGCTCGCCAAAGTACATTGTTGCGCCTATGGTTGACCAGTCGGAATTCGTGAGTAAACTGCGCGGCTTCTCGCATCGCAAACAAGACTAACCGCCGTTGGTGCCAGGCCTGGCGCATGCTCTCGCGATCCTTCCTCTCAGACTCCGAGAAGCCGAAGCTGCTCGCATACTCGCCCATGTTCCATGCGCGACTCTTTGGTGAAAGCCAGAAGTACCGCGACCAGCACTTCCAGCCGACCAAGCCCGACTCCGACGCCCTCTTCCTGGACGGCAACCCCGCCATCGACCGCCCATTCTTCGTACAGTTCTGCGCAAACGACCCCCAGGCCCTCCTGAACGCCGCGAAGCTCGTCGCCCCATACTGCGATGCCGTCGATCTTAACCTGGGCTGCCCACAGGGCATTGCCAAAAAGGGCCACTACGGTTCCTTCCTGCAGGAGGACCAGGACTTGATACACCGGCTGATCAAGACGCTCCACGAGAACCTCGACATCCCCGTCACGGCCAAGATCCGTATCCTCGATACGAAGGAGGCCACCCTCAAATACGCACAAAACGTCCTCAGCGCGGGCGCAAGCATCCTGACCGTCCACGGCCGCCGCCGCGAGCAAAAAGGGCATCTCACAGGGCTCGCAGACTGGCAGATGATCCGCTACCTGCGCGACAACCTCCCCCCAGAAACCGTCCTCTTCGCCAACGGCAACATCCTCCAGCACGAGGACCTCGAGAAGTGCCTTGCCGCCACGGGCGCCGACGGCGTCATGAGCGCCGAGGGCAACCTCAGCAACCCAGGCATCTTCGCCACACCACCACCACCAGGCCAAGAACCGCGCGGCTACTGGCGAGGCAAGGACGGCAAAGGCGGCTGGCGCGTCGACGAGGTCTTCCGCCGCTACCTGGACATCATGCACCAGTACGTGCTCGGCGTCCCCCCGCCACCAAGACGCCCGCTCTTCCTCCCCGGCGACGACACGGCCTGGCTGGCCGAGCCGATCACCCTCCCCGGCCAAGACGATGCCGATCACAAAGCCACCCGCAAACGCCGCAGCGACGTCGCCAAGGAGAACCCGGCCCTCATGGCCGCCAACTTCATCGGCATGCAGCCGCACCTGTTCCACCTCCTGCGCCATTTCGTGTCGCGCCACCACGACGTGCGCGACGCCCTCGCTAAAGCCCGGCTCGGCGAGCTCGACACGTACGAGGCCATCTACCGCATGGTGGAGAAGAAGGTCGCCGAGGGCCTGCTCGAGTACGAGCGGACGGGGGGGAAGAGCATCGAGGCGGATATGCCGCCTGCGGTTAGGGAAGGGGAAAGCGTGCAGGAGGACGACCCGGAGAGCTCGGCGCGCGCGGTGAGAGAGTGCTGGCGCCCGTGGTGGGTTGTCCAGCCCATTATCCGGCCGCTGCCCAAGGAGGCGATGGCTAAGGGGGCGGTGCAGATGAGTAAGAAGGAGAGGAAGAGGATGGCGGCCGAGATGGAGGGGAGGGAGGAGAAGGGGGGGAATAAGAAGAGTAAGGAGGAGCCGCCTGCTGCTACTGTTGCTGCCGTGGAGACTGCGGTCGCCACGGAGTCGCTCGAGAAGACGACGAGTTACCCGTCCAGTCAGCTGGTCAGCGGGTGAGCCTCCCTGGAGGTTCGCTTCTTGTTAAACGACGGGACCTTGATTGCGACCTTGGATGAGGGGATATTCGCATGGAGGAGGGTTGCTGGGCCGAGGTCATGGAGTCCACGATGTGCCTGTTGCGAGCGGTCGAGCCGGCTATGCCAGCCACGCATTCAGGCGCGTCAATTTGCTGCGACGTACACACATATGTGGCATCACTGCCGAATTTGATATCTGGTTCAGGGACGGCACCGCCACCTCATGTGTCTCCTTATCGCTCAGAGATGAAGAGATGACTGCGACCAAAGGAGATGACAGGGTTTGAGGCAGTACTGAGATAGACACAGGATATAAGGGAACAAATAGGAAATCATATAGAGCCATTGTTCAGGCTGTCTCGATCAACTGGTCCAATCTACCTATTCGGTTTGGTCAAGTTCCATCTGGAAGGGTCATCATTGAAAGAATCGGACGCAACTACGTCGCGAAACTCCCAGATTGGCGCCGATCAACTGAGCATACCAATCAATCTGTTTAGTTTATTCCCCAAATGCATCGCCGCCGCTGCATTGATCTGATATCAACCATCTGGTATCGTAACATACAATCTCCCATGCCCCCAAGCCTCTCCCGCCCACAACCTCAACCATCAACCCTCCCCCGCTTAGCCACCACCGGCGGCGACCTCGACCTCGAACTGGAATAATACCGCCTCCGCTTCCCCGTAGCACCGGCAGGGCTCCGAGCAGGCGACCGCGACCGGCTCCTGCTGTCCCGCCTCCCTCTATACCCAGCCCCATCCCTATCCCTGTACCCACCATTCCTCTCACCGTCCCGATCTCTATTGTCTCTCCTCGCCGGAAGCGGACTCCTCGACCGCGACGGTGTCCTCGACACCGAGCGCGAGTATCCACGCCCCCTTGCCCTGGCACCACCACCACCAGCAGCAGCAGATGACCCAACTCCAGCACCACGCAAGCCCCTTACAGGCGACCGTGACCTACTCCTAGAATCCCCCCTATCCCTTCTCACAGGCGACCTGCTCCGCGACACTGACCTAGACCGACTCCGAGTATACCTCCTCACCCGTCTCGCAGGAGGCGGCGCAGGCGACCGACTGCGCGAGTACGACGCCTCTCTCCTCCGCTTTCCACCAGCCACAGGCGACCGCGACCTTGATCTAGAAAGCGACCTCGACACGGAGCGCGAGTACGACCTCCGCCGAGCACCAGCAGCATTCCCAGCCGCACGACGAGGCGGAGGCGAAGGCGACCTTGACGGCGACAGTGATCGGCTCAGCGAGCGGGTATTGCTCCTCTCTCGCGCGCGTCCTCTAGTGGTGGTACGGATCGGGCTTCTGCTCCTAGTCCTGCTCCTACTCCGGCTGGGACTGCGGCCGCGGCGGGCGGGGGGAGGGGAACGAGAGCGTGAGGGCGACCTGCGCGTTGAGATAGAGCGGGTGTAGCTGCGGCTGCGGCTACGCGAGTAAGATCGGTCGTCTCTTCTCCCTCCACGACGAGGCGGCGGGGTGCGCGAGACAGAGCGGCCTCGGTCGCGGTCAATGGCTCTGCGGGGCGGTGTGCGCGAGCGAGAGCGGGAGGAGTAGGACGAGTAAGACGAATAGCTCGACCGTGATTCTGTGTCCGACTCGTCGTCGCGGGCTGGAGCGGCTGCCGGCAGGGCGGGCTTGGGCATGTTGGCCAAGAAGGTGCGCATCTCGTCGGTGAGGAAGCCCATCTTGATGGCGGTGAGGTAGTTGATGGCGAAGCGGATGGTGCGCGGGTCGTCGTGCGGGAAGATGCCCTGGAGGCTGGGCTGCAGCGTCTCGTCGGCCATGCGCGCCTTGAACTTGGCCGTGCCCATGTTCTCCTGCAGGTCCTCGAACAGGATCTTGATGAAGATGCGGCTGGCCGAGGTCGTCTCCTCCTCGTTGAGGTGGACGACGGAGAAGACGTGCCAGCCAATGGCGTCGGTCGCCAGCAGGTGGCCGAAGAAGCGGGCAATGTTGCGCAGCTTGTTGGTCTCGTAGCGGTGGATGGTCGAGTAGTACTTCATGAAGGACTCCTCGAACAGCTCCATCCACATACGGTTCAGACGCGCAAACCGCTCGCCCAGCAAACCCATGAACTTAAGGTACACTTTCTCCTGGGCGCACGACTCGACAATCATGGACACCAGCTCGGGCTCCTGGCCGGCAGGCAGCCGCAGCTTCATCAGCTTGTGCGCCGCTTCCTCGGGGTCCGCGCTCGACTGGATGGTGAGGTAGATGGTTCGGCGGAGGTTGACAAGGTCCGCGTTGCTCTGGTCCTTGATCTCAATCGCCTTCTGCTCCTCATCCTCGGACTCGGACTCGCTCTCGTCCTCGTCCTCCTCGTCCTCGTCACCGCTGCCCTCGCCCAAGATCTCGGCCTTCAACTTCTTGTATTCCTCCTCGTTGGCCTCCCAGTCCGGATCGTACTTGAAGACATTGAGGCCGTCCTGCGTGTCAATCTCTTCGTCCAGCCTCACCGTGTGGGTGATCTGGTCCTCCTCTTCAACCAGGTCCAGCTCCTCCTTGATGACCGGGTTGTCCTTGTACTTGTCCTTGCGCACCTGGAACAGCACCTCGATCATGTACTGCGTGCGGCGGTCGATGTCGGCTTCGTGCAGGATGCTCCGGAAGCGGTCAAACACGCCATTGGCGACCCGGGGCAGCATTTCGTCCAGGAACAGACCGACCTCACGCATGAAACCGACGGCAATCTCGACACTGTCATCGGTCGGCCGCTCCAACAGCAGCAGCAAGATCTGGACGGCGAGCGTCCCAAACACGACCTGGTTGTTCACCAGATGGGCGATGAACATGGTCGACGACAGGCACACGGCCTTGTCGTTGCGCTTGTAGGCCTTGCGAAACCGCATGATTAGCCGCTTGACCAGCAGCTCGCCCACCTGGGGCAGTTTGGTGTTGCAGATGGCCGCGAGGCAGGCGTAGATCGGGGTGAAGGGCAAGCTGGCGTGCTGGGCCTTGAGCAGGCTCTGGCAGAAGAGGCCGCGGCCGCGGACGAGGTTCTCGCCGAACAGCTCGGGCACGACGAACTTGATGTTGGCCGTGTTGACCTTGTTGACGAGGCCGTTGATGGACTTCTTCAGCGCGTCCCAGGCCATGCGCTGGTACTCCTTGGAGCTCTTGTCGGTGATGGCCGCCTGGAGGGCGCGCAACTTTTGGGGTGGCAGGTACACGCCCTGGCTGCGCAGGTTGAGCAGCTTCTGGTACTCGGCCCTGGCGTCGGCCAGCTTTTCCTCCTCCGTCTTGGCCGGGGGCGCGGGAGGCGGCGTGCGCTCCTTCTTGGCTGGTCGGTACCTGTCGGCATCGCGGCGCGAGGGAGGTGGTGAGCGTCTTCTCGGGGGCGATCTTGGGGGAGACCGGTCCGCAGAACGAGAGCGGGAACGGGAGCGGGAACGATCACGAGGCGGCGGCGAACGTCGTCTTGGGGGGGACCTAGGGGACCTTGTGGGAGATCGATCGCGTGAGTCCTCGCGGAACTGAGCGCGCGGCGGCGATTCATCTCGCGAGTAGCGGGAATCCCGCGATGGAGACCGGTCGCGCCGAGGGCTTGAGGAACGACGACGGTCGATGGGGGATGGTGACCGATGTGGTGATGCGTCGACTGGGTGGCGCGGCGGCGCCTCGACATCTGGCGACGCCATCTTCTCTGTCGTCAATCAGGGCGAGTCGATCTCAACGGACAGAGAGATATGCAGTGGCAAATGGCAGGGAAGCGTTGATGCCGAAGCCCTGCAAACGGGCGACGTCGGTTCGTTGAAAGAGGCAAAAGCTGATATCCGTAGTTAATGGCAATTGCATTTGAGCAAGCAAGGCAAGACAGAGCTCAAAATGTTATTTGACGAGGCTGGCGCCAAGACTTACCAGCAGGTGGTCCCACTCGGTTGCCTGCCGGCGCTCATCAGCGGCCGAACGCGCTAACGCGAACCCCTGACACCAATTTCTGGGGAGGTCACCGTGGCGCAACGACTTCATCGTGGGACCTGCGACAAGCTTCACTCAGGCCATGTAATCCTACCTCGACGAAGCGCCAGCCAACCTCGCCATTGCCATTCCTTTTACACAACCTCACACCCAATTCATCCTTTCCAACGCACACTTCAACAATGGTCCGTTTCAACAATCCCATTCTCACAAAACGAAGCTAATATTGTAACTCGAGCAGCTCGACAAACTCGTCGGCCTCGCCATGCTCGTGGCCGCGTCGGTCGTCTTTCTCTACTACACCATCTGGACCCTGTTGATGGTAATCCCCTTTTCCCACCCCACGCTTCTCTCCATACTTCCCTTGCTAATACTAAGAGTAAAAAAAAACAGCCCTTCGTCGACTCAGACCACCCCCTCCAAGCCTTCTTTCCGCCCCGCGTCTGGGCGATCCGCATCCCCGTCATCCTGATCCTGCTCGGCTGCGCCGTCGTCGGCTCATTTCTCAGTGTCGTCATGATCCGCAGCAACCGCAAGAAGGCGGCCAAGGCCGCCGCCGCGGCGGGGAAGAAGAAGGCGTAGACGAAAGGCGGTAATGTAAGGGTATGGGGCTCAGGGGTAGCTCATTCCTGTGGTGCAGCTAGGTTCACGGGGGTTTGGACGGTCAAAATCCATATTCAATAAAGCAAGGAATCGATGGGTGGAAGCGAGGGGATACCTAGTGTTGCTTGTTACAGTAGTCGAATTTGGGAGTCATGGCCGGTGGTGAATAATTTATATAAGGGTTAGGCGTAAGATGGACTGCTCAGGGGAAGTGCCAGTCGCTCCAGCAACCGTGTGAGTATCACGTCTCATTGCAGGAGATGAGGGAGACGGAGAAGGCTATAGGCACTCTTGAACTCGACGTTTCGAGTTATGGTCCATCCCAGTGGCCTGGGAGACGCGCGTTCTGGGAACTGGGAATAACCAATCCAATCATGCGCTTCCACCCAACTCGTCCTCACTGCCACATCACCCACTCAACTACACCAAGCAGTCAACCGCTGTGTGGGTATTCACTCAATATGTGGTATCTACGGTACTTAATGCACTCAATCGCTAAGCCAGACCAGACCAGACCAGACCAGCCCAGCCGAGACCAAAACAGTCCCGTGCCTGCACCACGCTTCGCTCGCAGCCGTCGAACCTGTCCAAGAGAACATCGCAAGCAAGCAAGCAAGCAAGCAAGCAAGCAAGCAAGCAAGCAAGCAAGCGAGAACCCAAACAATTACCAGCGCAAATCACGGCCAAAGCCAAAGCGCCCAAGCCCAAACAGAGTAGAGGAGGGGTGGGAAAACACCAACGATATGTCTCCAACCGACTCTCCAATGACGAAATGCCTTCCCAATGCCAATGCCAATGCCAATGCGATATGATGCCAGTGCCCACCCAAAACGAGCCAAATACCCCAAGCTCCTCTGCTTATGAAGACAATGCCACCCCTCCAGCGCTCCAAAGACACACCAACTGAGCAACCCAGCCCATGTGTACGCAACGCAAGCAACCAGGCACTCAACCACCACCCCGCATCACCAGGACGGCATCAAGCCCCTGAGAGCCGTTCACACCCGCTGATCCGCAAAATCAAGCACCTCACAATCGTCCTCAAAGAACCCATCATCGTCCTGCAGCGCCGCCGGCGTGACCCCCCTCCTCCGGCGCGTCGTCACCACAATCTGCGCGTCATCATCGTCCCCCGTCGTCGTCCGCTGCAGGATCCTTTCCATCGCCGACGCCGGCAGGGCTCGCGACGCATCCAGTGGGATGTTGAACGCCCCGGTCGCGGACTCGTCCTCGAGCAAGTGCGGTAAGCCCATGTCGAGCTTGGTTGCTTGTATCGGCTGGCCGAATACCCAGGCAGAAGAGGACGATGGTGATGATGATTGCTTGGTGGTTGATGTGCCCTGAGAGGTTTGGGTGTGTTTGGAAGCCTTCTTACGGCGCGACGAGGGCTCGGGCGAAGGTTCCTCTAGCGAGGCCGCGGCCATGAGGGCGGTGAGATCCAGCTCCTGCTGGGCCGAACCTAGCTCAAAGAGCGCCACGCGTCGATCCGTGTGGAACGGCTGATAGGGCGCGCTCGACTCGATCTCTGCCTGGGGGATCGAAGACTCGGCGCTGTGATCGTGGATTCGCGGCCGTAGCCGTGGTTGGTTGAGCACCATGGTGTTGTTGCCGGCGTCAAGATCCCTCTCGGTAAGATCCAAGAACTCATCGGGGTCAAGGATGTTCTTGACCAGCGGGGCGAGTACGTCGTCCGGCAGCAAGGGGACCTGGAAGTCGGTGTACCGGGAAAGGCGCGGCGCAGGCCTGTCGGCCCCGGCCGCCGCCTTCCGACTCTTACTCGGAAATATGCGGACGAGCCCGCCGCCGAGAACGAAGAGAGTGTGACCCCTCCTTCCGGAGACCCAGGTCACACATGACGGGCCGGGGAGTGTAGTCGAGCTCGGGAGCGAGACCCTGTTCTCCCCGGTGTGCCGCAGTTGATTGATGGCGTTGCCGGTCTTGCCCAGCGAATGGCTGATGCTAGCAGCAAGGACTTTCCCACCTTGGGCGGCGTAGTCACCAATGCCCGCGCCGGCCGGCGCAGCGTTGGAGTTGCTCCTGCGCTGGCGGTTGATGAGAGGGCGCGCAACATCGCGGACGGAGCTCAGCGCGTTCGATGCAATCGAGACGGCTGAAGCCGGGCCCTCCGCAGCCGGGTTCTTGGCCTCCTGCGCCCGCCTACGGCGTGGAGGAGGCCATGTGAAGGCAGTTGGCGGCAAGTCCAGCAGGTGGACGGTGCCTCGTTCCGTGACCATTGCCAGCCGCTCGCCGTTTGGACGTGTCCAGGCAACGTCGACAATTCGGGCCACCGTCATCCGGGAAAACTGCGCAATCTGCCGCACCCGTGGACCACCAGAAGGCGAACCGGTAGCCTGGAGTGGCGAGGATTTGGTGTGCTGGATGCGCATCAAATCCCAGACGGTCTGCACATCGCCCTTGCTGCTGGCGCTGAACAGAGAGAGGCCAGAAGGCGAAAACGACAAAAAGCTGCATCCTTGCGGAACTGCAAAGGTGGTGATGGGGTGTGGGTTGGCCGAAGCACCCAGGCTCTCGATGTCCAAAACGGAAATCATGCCCGGCTCCTTCGCCGCCGGCTGGGCGACTGCACCATGCGTCGGCGGAAACTGCGAAGAATCTGCGCGCGCACCACCAGCGCCGGCCCAGCCCTGAGGCGCGAGAGTCGGCGACCGCGACTGCTGGTTTGCCTGCGGGTTCCAGTAACTGTTCCAAGCGTTCCAACCCTGCTTGCCAACCCATTTTGCGCCCTGAATCAGCTCCTGCGTGGCATCCCTCATGATCTTGTTCATGACGCTCTCCGAAACAGGGAGGTCAAGCTCCGAGTTCACAGGCGGCAACTGCGGGGGCGTGACCGAGGCCAGGCCTGGCGCACGACCAAAAGCAGGCACTGGGACCAGCGCCCGCAGCGCAATCTGCGACGAGGGAGCGGCTGGGCAATAAGCGATCCATCTGCCACTGACACTGACGATGGCAACCTGGGGCCGAGGACGCGGAGGGATTGGGATGCGACCCCGCTCGGGCTCCTGTGATGCTTCCCCTTTCGGCGGCTGCTGGAGAGTTGTCCAAAGCTTGCCATGACAACGGAAGTGAAGTGGTTGATCAGCTGTGGCCGGTGCTTGGCGGTAGACCCAACATTCGCCTGTGATGCCTGACGATACGACGATGTTGCCGCCATCCGCGTGGATGTGAAAAGCGCCGGTCGGGGGAGGCGCCTGAAAGGCCGGGCTCGTGATGGGCGACTTGAGGGGTATCTTAGGCGCCTCAAGAAGAACGCTCACCTGACGGCCCGTCTTCAGCGAGAAGACTTCGACGGTCGTCTGGTAGGATTCCACAAAACCAGGGGCGATTCGGCTGCCGATATTTCTAGCGGCCGGGTCCGCGTTCGGGTTGCTCATGGCGTCAGATCTCTCGCCAGAAACCGCATCGTAGTCGGGTTCGACGTTGACTTCCGGCGTCGGAAGCGGAATGCTCGGGCCATGAATTACCACGGCGACCAGGGGAAACAGATCCGAGTTCTCGAGCGTCCAGGGCAGAACCTTGGCGTGATAGACTCCTCCGCGCAGCCCTTTCAGGCTGGCAACACTCTCGACTCCGCGTTTTCCGACTGAAAACACCTCGAGGCCGCCCTCATACCCAGCCAGAACCACGGCGTCCTTTCCGCGAGCGCGGTCGGCATCCTGCGGCGAAAGGGTATCAAAACCGAAATAGTAGCCCTTCTCCCCCGGCTTCATCCCTGTCTGTTGATGCATGCCGAGATCGAGAGCAGGCGCGCGGTAAAAGTGCGGCTGTGGCTGATGGGGAAGCGGCGGGTTCGAGGCAGCCCTAGCCTGGACGTAGTGCGAGTGCATCGAGCTGCGTCGTGCCGCAGCCGCGGCAAGCTGAAGATGGGCGTCCGGGGGGGAGTACTGATTGTCCAGGTGGAAACTCAGTGGCCGGCGACTTGCGGTTGGTGGCGATGCCGAGGGCGGGTGATAGCCTACAGCAGGTCGAGGCGAGGACCAGCCCGATCGGAAGCCGCGCGTGTCCTCATAAGAAGAGGGAACCGTGGGCGGAGACTCGCCGACCAAGCTGATGAGGTTTCCCGGAGACCCAGCCATGCCTGCACCAAGCCCTCTTGCCCATTCCCTTGTGCTTGGCGAGTTGCTCGTTGCGTAGGATGTTGACGAGACGGCGTCTAGCAACGGCGACGCAACGGGGTTGTCGTTGGAAGACAAACTGGAAGGGTTTATCTCTGGGGTGACGACGGGCGATGTGCTGGAGGACGAATCTTTGGTGGCAGTCTCGTTGCTATGACGTGGTCAGCGTCAGGCCGCCGAGATGTGACGGCCAACGCGGCAAGAGGCGGGAACCCACGAGAACTTGGCCCCATGTTTTGTCACGGCCGCGACCACGCTGCCGCCTTCTTTGCCATTCTTCCGGTCTTTCTTAGAGCCTGTTGCGCAGAAGTGTTAGCCCAGTGTCTCCAACAAGGGGTGTTTGGCAGGGTTGGTGCTGCTGCTCTCCTCGGCACCGCGGGTCCCAGAACATCCAAGCGGCGGAGGTCAAGGAGATGGTCCAGGCAGGAGGACGCACCTGGCATGAATGGCAACTAAAGGGACGGGCGAGCAGCGGCCTGCTCGAACGGGAGTAGTATTGCACCTCTTGGCGTCAAGCCGAGGCGGTGTCGGCTGGCAGCGCGACGTCGAGATGAGGCTTGTGTATCGAGCGTGTAATAAAGTAGCTGCAAGGCGTTCGCAGTTGATGTAGGACAGAGATGGGAAAGCCGGGCTGTTGGGTTATTATGCGTGAGATCGGCGGCAGGCCGTGGTCGGGACAAAGGAGCGGCAAGTCTAAAGGCGCTGCCCAAGAAGAAGAGCGGAAAGGGGAGGGGAGTCTTCTATCACCAAGATGAAACAAAAACGCCGAGTATGCAAGAGCAAAGAAAGAAACAATATTCTGTGAGTCGTTATGGACAGCCGGTAAAGAGTGTCGAGTCGTTGGTCCGAAGTTGGGTTGGGATGACGGGATAAGTTGAAGGAGCTGCTGTGACTCGAGCGAGGCGCTTGGAAGGTTGACGGGACGGCGTCGCGCAAAGGCGGGGCTTTGCTGCAGGTGCAGGTGCACGCAGGCCCAAGAGGGCAATCGCGGGAGGGGTCCCGTTCGCAGGGTCTCAGATTTGGTGGGGTGTGCAGGAGCGGTCCCACCTGCTGTTGGGGTTCTTCAGCTGTGAACGGAAAGGCGCAAATACATCCCCAGCAGATAAGCGTGGGTTTCGGCGGGGCTGATTCTCGCTGCTTCTCAGTCGAACAAGGGGTGATTCTTCAGCGATCTTCAGGAGCGACTGCGAATGGTTTTGTTGTACATAATTTGAAGAATCTGCAACCGTTCACTCGGAAGACAAGTCTCAGTTGGTCCGAGCAAGGTCAATACCGGCAGCAACACGTGTGCAGCCTGAAGTCATGGGAATGGGACTGTTCATGAGCTGCCGTTACTTCCCGGCGTCTTCTCCAACTTACGTCATTCCAAGCCCGAGGTCATCCAGCAGGGTTCGTGGCTCTCAGAGCGGAAACTGACCTCCTCCGGTGTCGCGGCTGACCCCGACCAATGACCTCGGTCAAGAGCGAAACTGGGAAGAAGCGCGACGACGCGTTTGGGCGTTTCTGGGTCGCGTTTCGAAGGGCATAAACCTGCAAACCTGCAACGGGAATGACAATGCATTGCCGGCGTGATCTTGCCGGATGAGTCGGTCGAGGGACGGGAACTCTCCATGCGTCACCCCGCGGGCAGCCCCCCCACAACCCCGAAGGCAGCAGGCCAGCACTGCACTCGCCGTCTGCTTCTCTCTCTGAATCATCCACGATCAACTTCTCAGAAAAACACGTTTCCAGAGGCTTGAACCATATCCGCAGAAAATATCTGCTCACACCTAGCCCTCAAATCGCCGACAAAGACCATGGCTCGACTCCAAATCCCTCTCCACCCGGCTCCAACCGACCACACGGCCGAGACAATGACGAGCAATGGCATGCAATCACTCAACGGGCATGGCGGGCGGGGAAATGACAGACCACATGACAGACGAACGAACCCATTGGGGGAAATGAAGACATGAAAGGCCGCTGGATTGGAACCCCCCCCTCTCACTTCTGGACATAGGCCCTATAAAACGTAAACCTCCACGGCGCAGTCAGGCTCTCTCTCCGCAACTGGGCATGCCCGGCAAACCCGGCCACCGCCTCGGTGCCGTCCTTCATCCGGTACGCGACAGCGCCAAACAGCATGAACTCCTTTTCGTTCATCACCACAACTGCCTTCTCGTCGGGCAAGAAGCAGGCCGGGAATACCTTGACCAACCGGTGCTTGCGCGCCTCGACCGATTTCCACATGCCGGCTCTCACTTTGCGGATCTCTGTTAGACTCGAGTTAGCCACTGCTCAACACTGACTGAACCCACACAGATATCCATGGTCATAGTTTGTGGTATTCGTAACTCACCCTCCTTCCCCTTAGCAACGTCGTTCGCCATGATCAGCATCGCATCGTCGGCGAAGAAGGACACCCACTCCTCGTTCCTACTTGCGTCGTCCGAGACCTCGAAGAAGAGCGTGATGAACTGCTTGACCGACGAGTCCAGCGGTATGTTGTTTGGATACCACGGCTCGTAGCCCGAGTCGCCGCCGGGCGTGACCGGCCGCGGCGTCGAGGTCTTCTTGGTCGAACTCAAACTCATGTCCCGCGCTGCCGTCAGAGCGTCGAGGTGGTTTTGAGTCTTGCTGCTGATACTGTCGTGTGTGGTCATAGCTCGAGAGTTGTAAGTGACGACATGAGTGCTGGGATCTGGGATCGAGCTTCTTCTCGTCTACATATGTACAGAATGTCGTCCCAAGTCGCCTTTGATCACCTTACCAAGACGGATTGGTGAGTTGCGGTTACCCAGCTGCTGCGTGTGGTGTAATCACGCCCGTTCTTTCCATGCCATTGGTTCGGATGCCGTGTAGCACTCGGCATCATACGCAATGATTATGTCGATCTGCCGGATGCAGGGTCTGTGGAATTCTCTTTGAACCTCGATCGAAGCTTCGATTTGACTTGAGTAGAAGCTTGGAGACCGACGCGTACATATAGATTGTACACGAAAGTACATCCATGTCACAAGACGGAGCATTCCGCTCTGTTCAGGGGACTTAAACGAAGCCTTCTGTTATCTCAACACCATTTCCAACCCAGAGGAACTACATCCATACCAAAGACGACAAATCAACGCCGATATATATACACTCAACACCATGCCTTACAGAAGCACGATGACTCCGTCCCATATCCTTCTGGAACCGTCCACCCACCCACCGCTCCTGAACTCCATACCACCCCCGAAGCAAACACCAGCCCCAACTCCACCCAAAGAGGAACTTGTTGAAGCAACAGAAAAAGAGAAACGCAGATATGGTTTGAATGAAGGAATAGAAGAAGTACTGAAAACACATAGCCTCCAGGGGAAGAAAGGTCAATAGTAAAGCGAAAGAAAGAGAAAAACGAGAAACTCCGAGTTCCAATTCATAGACAAAAAAAAGAGAAAGAGAGAGCGAGGAAATCAAGCCCTAACCCCCCTCGCACTAACCTCGCCCTTCTCCCCGATATTCAACAACTTCCTGCAGTCCGGACAATACCACTTTGTCGTGCGCGCGGGAATGTCCGACAATCCGACACACTCGAGATGGAACCACTCCTGCTTGCAGTTCTGTTTCCCGTCTGTTAGCAAACCACCCTGTATCATCTAACCCGAGCCAATACGGGGAAGGCTAAAGACAGATCGGGGGACGATAAGGGAAGGGAAGGGATAGAGCAACTTACATCGACATTATCACACTGAATCATCGTCCCAAAACTGACCCGATTACACAGACAATACCTCGCCTCGAGCGGGTCAATCACATTCCCCTCGTCATCCACCTCGACCTCCTGCACCTCTTGAACGTCCGCAGCCGCCGCAGCCGCCTTACTCTTCCTTGTGCTGGCCTTCTTCCGCGGCGCCGCCTTGCGCTTCCCCACGGCGCTGTTACCGCCGCTGTTGGTCCGGCTGATGACGCCCGGCGCGGGGCGCTTGGCGCGCTTGTTGCCTCCGCCGGTACCTCCTCCTCCTCCAGGGCGTACGGCTGATGCTGCTGTTGCTGCGCCTGTTGCGGCGCCGGTGGGGAGAGGATGCTCTGGCGCAGGCGTGTTCCGGGCGGTGCTAGCGCGCCGGGGCCGGTCTGCGGCCAGGGACGGCTGGGGTTCTTGGCTGGTGGCCTTGCCGCGGGATGCGGGGCGGCGGGTGACAATCGTTGTGGTTGTGTGGGTGGTTGAGGTGGCGGTGTCCGAGTCGGGTTTCGGGTGGGTGGTAGTGGTGGATGGGCTGGTTGAGCGGGAGAGGGCGGGGAGGACTTGAGCGGCCCGGGCTTCGAGCTGCTGCTGCTCCTGGCGAGCTGCCTGCATCTTGCGGGTTTCGCGGGTGGGTGGGAGAATCGGCGTCATGGATTTCTTGGGGGAGATCACTGGCGGGGGGATTGGGGTTTCGGTTGCGGGGAGCTTGATGCCACCGGCTGGCCCGGCGTAGCTGCTGGCCGGAGAGGTCGCCGATGTTGCCGACTTGGCTGTAATCGACTGGTCCTGGCCATGGATTGGCAGAGGAATCGGCGTCGTGGAATGAGGCATTCCCACGGTCGAGTTGCGCTGCGGAGGCTGTGCGGGGGTCTCGTGAGGCAACTGTGAACCGCCTGGAGTCAGCACCGGAGGAGGCACAGGAGTCTCGGTCTTTGTGCGCTTGAGCTGAGGCCGCTGGGGTTGGCTCTCGGGCGCCTCCAGCTTCTCCGCCTCAGCGTCGGGGGCCGAATCTCGCTTGCGCTTCCTCTGGGCCTTCCCCTTGCCGGCTGCCTTGGATTGGTCCTGGACGTTGCCCTGGGTGGCGTCCGACATCAGGGTCCTTGCGATGGCGTCGAACCTCCTTGCCGATTCCTCGGCCTCTTCAGCAGCCATCTTTGCCAGCATCTCCCTCTTGAGCTTCTTAGCCTCATTCAGCTTCATACCGCGATTGCTCAAGGTCTTCTCGTCCGACGCCAGCGTCTCCAAAGTCAACGCCCCGGGCGGCAACCGTCGCTCACCCGTTTCGGGATCGACCGAGGGCGTGGGCATGGTGCCGTCAAATACCCGGCCCTCCTCCTCGGCCTTCTTCTTGGCGGCTCGAAAAGCGTCCATGCCCCTACCCAGTGCGTTCAGCTCTCGTGCCACCATAGTGTCGCTCGGCGCCCAGGCTGCATTCTTCTTCATCCGTTTCCTAAGACGCGCAAGCTCGTACTGCGTGAGCTGGCCCCAGGGTGCGTCGGCACTGCCAATGACGGCGTTCTCCGGAGGAGGGGCCAGTTGAGACATGGAGACGGTCATCGACGGTCCAGTGCCTGGCAAGTTTGGCGGTGGCACAGAAGACCTAGGCCGAGGCGGTTTGCCGGGTTTGGGAGTCTTCGAGGAGGACTTGACCACCTTGATCCGTGTCGGCGGAGCGGGAGTGAGCCTGCTCGACAGCCGTCCTTCCTCGTCCATGTCCTCCTCAGAGTTGCTATCCGTGCCTGTGGTATATGCATCGTAGGTCAAGTCGTAGGGGGCGAGGACCTCTCCCGGAACTGTGATTCGAGGCACCCGCGGCCTGCGCACCTTCTGCCCGTCTCCGCGCATGGTGATCTTGGGGGCCCGCGACAGCTGCGGCGACTTGGCCGTGACGGGGCTCTTCTGCTCTGCGGCGGTCGGGTAGTTCTCGCGCATCGTCTCCAGCTTCCCGCGGATGGTCTTAGCACGCACATGGTGGCGGTTGACGTTCTCGATCATGCGCTGACACTCGGCCAGCGCGAAGACGCGCTGATTCACCGAGTGCATGGCATCGTCTGCAAGGCCGCTGCGCAGCTCGAGGGTGCCGTTCTTTTCCACCGCCCAGGCAGCGGCGAGCTCGTGAAGCTTCGTCGACTCATCGATGTAGGTGTTGTCGAGTTTGCCGACGAGGGTGAGGGAACGCGCGATGTCGGCGGGGAGGTACTCGGTGAAGTCGAGAAAGTCGGAGACAGTGGCCTGCGCATCGGGGTCGGCGCGCAGGTCGAGGTGGTTGAGAGGGTTGCTGACGGGGACAGCCGGCGGGATGCCCTGTTCGAATACCGGGGGCGCCGGCTGCCGGGGCGAGATAGCCTCGTCCATGTCGGGGCGCAGAATGACTTCGGCAGCCATGGTGATTTGTCGCGACGCTTTCTTCCACTTTGCGTCGTGGAAAACCACCGCCGATCACTTTCTTCAATCGCTCGCTTTGTATATAGCTTGTCAAACTATTTCCATAAGTGCGACTCGGTTGGGGCGTGTTATTTCGTCGTCGCTTTTCGTGCTGCGAAGTGTCGACTTTCTCGTGATGGACAGCTGGTGTTGATGGAGAGAAGTGGGACGCGCTCGAGGCTACAGTCGCGCCAAGCAACTGGCAGTGGCAGGCAAGTGGACCCGCCCCACGTGCTTCGAGGGGCTGCATATCCGCTAAGCCAAATCTGGTGTGCTGCAGGAGGTGCCCTGAGCTTGAGCTCGGACCCTGAACCGCCTCGAATCCACTCACCTTTCCGCAACTCTCAGCAACTCGAAACCCTCGAACGATGGAGCTGCTTTCAGGCAGACAACGCCGATCTCGGGTCATCGACTCGAAAGTTTACCCGACTGACATTAGGACAACGTCAACTCATCGGTCTGAATCACAGTGGATGTCAACAGGCAGAAGCCCCCTCAGACTGGAGCTGAAGTGAGATGATGGCAACTTGTGATCGATTCTGCTGCCTACGGCCCTACTGTGTATCTCGAATTCGCAAGACAATGTCAAAGTCTACCCCCGGTAGCTGGACGAGGAGAAACCATAACTCCACCGGGTTTCCGAGCAGTAAGAACCCGTCCTCAAAGTGACCTGAATATCAAGACCCAAAGTCGTGGCGTAAGGAGAGCAAGAAGAGAAAGAGGAGGAGAGAGGAGGAGACGAAGCCAGCCAAAAGTCCAAAACAGCTATACCAAACGAATTCCAGCCGCCCATAACCCAGTGGTGTACAACTCCGAATCTAGCAGTCCCAGTCCCATCCATATCATCATCACCGAAAAGAGAAAAGACAAGACCATGACAACAATTCCCTGCTCAGCCCATGTAATCCCTCTGGATCAGCTTGGCCCCGTGGACCTTCTCGCCCTCCTCGACCTCATACCACGACTGGTCGCCGACGGTCGTGAGCGAGGCATACGCAGTCAGGGTCCTGCATTTTCTGTTCCCAAGTCAGCTTTCGTCTTCAAGTAGTCGAGCGGTGACATCTTCCAAACCCAAGGACGGCAGTCCAACTTACAGATACCCATTAATAGTCAACGCCCCCCAAACCTCCAGATCCCCCTGCACCTCCATCGTCCCATTGACCTTGAGCTTGCCAAAGATCTTGACCTTGTCCCTATTCCACACACACCAAAGTCAGCAACCAGCCTCAACCCCAGACTTTCTACATCGCCAAACCGTCTCAGGGGACTGTTAAGAGGAAAACTCACATGCAAACAACCCCCCCATCCACCCTCACATTCCCCATACTCTTCACCTTCCCCCCACAGCTCAAATTCCCACTAACCTCCAGATTCCCATACGCCTCGATCCGCTCGCGCACCCAGAAATCGCCAGACATCGTCACCGACGCCATGGACTTGACCGACCCGTCGACTTCCATTGGCCCGCGCAGGTCGAGGGCGTTGTCGGATTTGATCGACTTCTTTTTCTTGACTGAGGATGACCCTGAGGAGGAGGTGTGGGTGGTGGAGGTAGAGGTGCTGCCCATCATGATGGGGGTGTCGAAGGTCATTATTTGTTCGTATTCGTACATTGTTGTTGGTGGTATGGGGGTTGTGGGGTCTTCTGTTGTTGTGGTGGTGGTGGTGGTGGTGGAGGGTGAAGGCGAGGGTGCAGCGCTTGTTGTTGTTGACGTCGATGTAGTGGCTGATGGTGAAGGGGATGGGGAGGAGGCGGCGGTAGTGGTGATGGTTGGTGTACTAGCAGTAGGGGTTGGTGATGCTGTTGTTGATGTTGTAGTCGTCGGTGTTGATGCTGACTCTGAGTCCGTTGTCGTCCCAGCCGGAGAGGGAGGCAGCGTGCCCCTTTTCATGTTCTCCAACACGACGATGCCAGCGGCTCCGCACGACGACTTGATCCAGCTTCGCAATGGCACCCGTCCGGCATGGCCGTCATGCTCGACTGCACCACAACCACAGGCGGAGAGCAAAACTTCTGAAGTCAGAAAAGCCAGCAAGGCTTAGATGGTGTTGTCGAAGTCTTAGATGCAGGACCGGACATGGCCGTTGCTCGGAAGGGCGATGTTCGGGAAGCTATATAGAAAACGGCAACGGTACCGGTCCGGGTCCAGCCCTGGCGTAAGGCCTAAGGTGACAGGTCAAGGTGTAAGTCGTGTCCCTGTTCCAGTCAAGTCCTTGACAACCCCAACCTCGGATCCAGCCGGACAACTCTCCACCCTCCTCCCCCCAAGCCAGGTCGACCCCAGTTTCTGCCTGTGTGAGCACTGACCGAAGAAAGCCTCCATGCCGGAAGGAGTATGAGTCGATTCCTCGCTTCTCATTACCCACAGATGCTTCTCTCCCCCTCCGCCCCCCGGCCACAGATGAGCAACAGCACCATGTTGAGTAGCACGGCTGGCGGGGGGGGGACCCGATCACGCGCTCACAGCCTTCCCGAGACTGACATGCAACGTTAGTCCTTAGTGCCCAGTCCAGCCCCAGAAGGGGGAAGCAGAAAGAGCTTAGATGGGTGTATCCCGGTTCCCGTTTGAGCAGACTTAGACGCAGGTCGAGGGCAGAAATCTGGAGACCATCGCGGCTCCGGACCCTTGGTGCCATGTGTGTGAGACATGATTGGGCCGTGGGACGAGCATGGCATCGAGGCGCAGCGAAATTCTATTAGATTTTTCTCAGACAAAGCCGCGATCGGTAGCCGCAGCCGCTGCTAGCTTCGTTCAAGAAAACCGTTTGTTTCTCAGCCCTTCGCTCGCTTGAGAATGAAACAAGCGTCCGGTCTTTCAGACGTTGAGGCCGCCAGCCGGTTCCGGGGCTAGACATGGGCTGTAGTCAACGGTGCCCGGGTCTGCGATGAAATGAGGCGCCCAGTTCTCGCTCTGCTATTCGTCCAGCCGTATGGTGTAGCGAGCTAGAAAGTTCAGGTAAGGCGCAGCGCGGCTGAGAAGTTGCTCAAGTCCCATCGAGGTGTTTCCACTTTGTCATACCGCTCGCCCACTTTTCCTCTCTTTCGCGACAGTTGCTCCATCGGAAACCCGTTTCGGACCCCTGGCCAGGCGCAGAAAGCCTTACCTTACCCTCCACAAGGCGATTTTGCCTTCAGCTGCGTCTTGGCATTGCGACGTTAACTCCCATGTGCCTGCCACTTCCGCCGCAGACGCGCGCCAATTTTCTTTCGGGATGTTGATTGATCTTCGGGGCATGCGATGCAAGGATGCAACATCGGGACGCACACTCAACAGCCGGCGCCGGGGTTCCACGAGGTCCGATACCCTGCTACAGCCCTCCCCATTCAAACCAGCGCTGCTACCCCCACCACAACTGAACAGAGACCGAGAGAGATAGAGATGGATGCCTGTTAATTTGGATGCCCGGACCCTGCGAGATCCGTAGGCAATCGGCTCAACGTTCCTAGCTCCCGCGTCTGCAGCCTAAACACCCCGCGTCACCCCGAAGCAGATCAACCCTGTTGCCTTGGTCGCATGTAAACAACCGTCTCAGGGGCACGTCATCTGGGCAGGCAGCTCAGATGCTCCCGACATATCTCAGCGACAGCCCAGTCACGAGGGCCGCGATGACCCATACGCTGGCGTAGACGGCCGCGCCGTACGGCTCCACGCCCTTGATCACCAGCGCCGTGTCCAGGTAGGTGCCCACCGCGCTGAAGAGCATGGCCACGGCTGTCCGAATGAGGGACACCTTGGTCCGCGTCGTGTAGCCCCACAAGTTCCACGCGACCGTCTGCTTGAGGGTGGCGTTGACGGGATCGAACTCGGCGATTTTCTCGTCCTCCGAAGTGCGCGGCGTAGCGACGAGCGGCGTGAAAATGAAGGTGCGCGCAGCTAGCCCAAACAACAGACTGAGCAGCTGGGTGACCGGAATGCCGAACCCGAGGAAGGGTGCATTTACCGCGGGCTGAACCGTGGGGATGCCCTCAAAGTAGAGCACCAGGCTGCTGGGCAGGAGATACCGGCCCGCCAGGAACAGCACCACGGTGTATACGAGGGCCGCGTGCAGCGAGGTGAGCACCTGGATTCCCCTGTCGGTGACAATGTCACGGTTGGGGATGCCAGGGTCGGCTGCGTGGGCGCCGGACAGCCGACGCAGGAGAAGGAACGGCAAGAACGCTGACACGACGTCGACAGCAAGGTAAGCGCCGGCGGTCAGGGAACTGATGCCGTAGAAGACCGAGATGAGGTACGTCTAAACCAATGCACGTCAGTGGACTGCGCCTTGCCATGCCATGTGGGAGGTGCGTGGAAAATCTCCCGGCGAGCTTTCAGCCCTACGCGGGGAAGGACTTGTGCGGCCGCAGACTTACCGCAGGACCATGCGAGAGCAGGGCGAGGGCTGCAAGATCGAAGCCATCGTAGTCTCCGAACCAGCCCAGGGCTAGACCGAATCTGCCATGCAACATTCAGCGTCAGTAACGGTATGCCCGAGCTGAAGGGGGAGCGGGTGCCCGCCTCCTCAGCCCTAAGCTGGAAAGCAAGGCGAATGGAAATCATGCATCCGGCCATCAAAAGCGGGAAAAGAGAGAGACCCACAATCTCCACGCAGCCAGAACCACCAACTCAACCCTCGAATTCCCCTCCCTCGTAATACTCCCAACCTCATTATCACTCCACTGGTCAACAAATGAGCGACCAAGCGACGACAGCGCAAAGCTCAAAACAACCGCCAGCGCGAAGCGGGCAGGCCCAGGCAGGCGGGGCGCGTGGTGGTGGTGTCTTCTCGGCGAGAGCATTTTGAGTTTGGACTTGTCGTCGGCGAGGCCGGACGCGGCAGACTGGGCCGTCTCGGCAGCGTGCGATACCGCTGCTGCGGCTTTGTCGACAACGGCGGTGAGAGCCTCAGCCCCCGCCTCCTTGGCTCGGCCCATGGCGGCGGTAACGTTGTGAGTGGGTGGTTGTGGTTGGATGTGGGGGTTTTGTGAGCAACGGGTCGGGTTCCGAGTTGAACGCGACGAAAATAAATCAAGGGTGAAGTCGGATGTCGATGCTGTGCAACGCCGGCAATCTCGGTATCCGGGACTTTGTAAAGCAAGCAGTCTCCAATATGAGTTTGGCCGTGAATGAAGCCTCAGTGGAAGATGGAATGTGATGCGAATGTTTGTTGTTGTTGATGAGATTGAGGAATTCCCGTCTGGTTGCTGAGCTTGAAGCTGGGCGTGGGGACAGTGGAGCCTGTGACGTCTTCACCAACAGCCAACCTCCACTCCGGTCCAGCCCCTGTTCCCCTCTCATCTCAGGACGGTGCGCCCCCGCAACTCCACTGCCCTGGTGCCTTATTCCACTGTATGAGTGCGAGCGGGCAGTCCTGCGACAAAACACCACAAGCAACCAGCCCCCAAACGTTGTCCCCTTCCATCATGGGCAGCGTTAGCGGCGGTAGCATGCCGATACGATGTTCCATCTGTCATCGTTTTGTCCCATCATATTTGGCGTCAGTTGGACCATTATCCGTCCCAAACGAGTTCTCTATCCATGGATACGGGGTGGAAGTCCCGATTGGGAGAGTTGGACTTTAGGTTGGGATGCCCGTATCTCAACAATGCCTCCTGCAAGTTCCCGAGCCAACGGCACAACCGCCCCTCTTACAAACAGCCGACGCGCCGCGACAACCACTCCCTCGAGCCCTTCCTTGTCAATGTTCTTCCATTTGATGGGTTTGGCTCATAGAGAGGCAACAGGAGGCTCGGCTTAACCCTATCCCAATACGGTGCCTAAAAGAAGAACCCCCTCTCCCATCACTGAATACCAGCGCGTTCGCTCAACGCTCGCACACACGATCTTCGCTTTAACCTCGTGGAGCTGGCGTGTCTCCCCCAAACGCCTCGGTCAGAAGGAGCCCGCGCTCTCCACTCTTCGGTGCCAAAGATCGTCGGCGGAGCGACGCCTCAGTTACACGCTTACATATAGGTATACAAAAGGAAAAGAAAAAAAGCCGGATCCGTTCATATCCATAACCCATATCCATCCAAATCATAAAATGTGCTCCGCAGTCCCAAGAAAAGCTCATCCGCTCCAGGACGGAGAAGCCTCCAAGCGGCAACGGCGCGCCGCCGGCAAGAACTCACTCCTCCATCCTCCCAAACACGCCGTCGTCGTCCTCGTCGCTCCGAGCCCGCGACCGCATGTCCTCGTCGTCGTCGTCGCCCATGACGCTCCCGCCGCTCTCTTCCATCTTGGCGTCGACCCGCCGCAGCTCGCCGCGGGTGAAGCTCTCGGGGGCCCTGCTAGGGTAGCTGTTGATGAAGCTGGTGCCGGACAACATCCCCTGGTCGAGATACTGCGCGGGCAGCGGCGGCACGGGCGGCGCGTCCGCCGGCAGGTGCACCGTGGTGCGGGACCCGCCGTTGCTGTTGAAGCTGCAACTAAGCAGTTCCACGGCGGCGGCGAGCTCGCGGTCGTCCTGGCCCGTGGCATTCCGGCCTGACGACGTGGGCCGCTGGTCCTGGCTGGCCTGCCGGAAGTGCCCAAAGCCTGAGACGCTCGGCACGCTGCCCGCCGCTGAGCTGGCATATGGCGCCGTCTGGTACGACCGGGACAGGCCGCCTCCACTGCTGTACCGCTTGCCAAAGGCGCTCCTGTAAGACGCGTTGGCGGGGTGGATGGCGTCCAGCTGCGGCGGCGGGGTCGTGTCGGCAGATCCGCGGTCCTGCAGCTCCGAATACCCGCTCGCGGCAGGAGACGCCGAGTCTCGATCACTGATAAAGTCTTGGGTCGACTCCGGAGGCGTGGTCGTGGCGGGGGCTGCGGCAGCGGCGGCAGCTGCGCTGTTGTTCATGGCCACCAGGACCGAGGCGGCCTCCAGGAGCTGGACTTGCTGGTGCTTGGAGATCAAGAGCTTGGAAGTGTAGGACCATTCGGGAGTGTGCTCCCACCTGAACGGGCAAACAAGTCAACACAAGTGCTTCCTTCAACTCGCGCAACCTGGGATCCGTGACCGGTGTGGGGTTGCCGGGGCCGCACGCGGGTACCACGTGGTGGGAGAGGGTAGGGAAAGGAAAATGGGCACAAACAAATGCTTGTTCAAGCAGCTGCTATGCTTGTATCCCTTCCCGCACTTCTCGCAGCGAAGTTCCGGGCGGTTGCTCTTCCGGCCTCCTTCCTTGACCAGCGGCTGGCCGTCGCTAGCTCGTCGCACGCGGGCCTTTTGGAAGGCCGACTCGGCGTCGTCTCCGGACACGTCGTTGAGTTCGTCGTCGATGGCGCTCTCCTGCACGCCGACCATACCGGCTGTCGTGACGAACCGGCGGGTTGGCAGGCTCGCGGGCGGCGACGGCAGGCTCCCCACGATTGCGGACCGCGAGAGTCCGTTCTTGGACATTGTGTTCCGGCGGGCGTTGACCGAGATGGGGAGGGGCATGGCCATGTCTCCCGACTCCTGGAGGGCGGCTGCCACCGCGGCGACGTTGGCACCCGTGTTGGTCATGCTCTTGCGGCGGGTAATGCGGTGGGCGCCATTGAGGGCGCTGCCGAGGAGCGAATGCGAGTTATTTCGCGAGTGGGATTGTCGGCCGAGGGTAAGGCCACCGGGGACCGAGGTCGACGAGATCGAAGGCCGGTGCGTGAGAGGCCGCGAGGTTTGTTGTATTTCCTAAGGTACACGACCGTGGTTAGCACTGTCCGTGTCTGACTGCGCAGCCGGGGAGCCGAACTCGCACTCAGCAATGTGAGTCGAGACGTACCTTGGACGACGCCATTGCCAGTAGTGCTGCGGAAACCCAACTGGCCGCACCGGTCTCGCGATTGATTTTCTATCCAAGCACAAAATTGCCCAAAAAAGGAGAGTACGGAGCTGCAAAAAAAGGGCGCGTTGGTGGTTGATCGGCGGGTGAGGTTGTGGTGGTGGGCCACGATTGTTGGGAGGTCGTTGGGAACAGCTAGCTGCAAGTCGAAGCGCGGGGAGGAACAATAATAATTTCGGGCCCGGCTAGGGTATGGACCCAGGGTGACTCTTGCAACCAAGCCAAGTTTGGGATACCCAAGTTCAGAAAAAAAAAAGTTGGCCAGCAATTGGGATGCGGCAGTGGCATGGAAAAAAACAGTCCAGAGCAAAAGCTGAGTGGCTGTGTCGCCGTCCTGAGACGATGGGTGAATGAAAGAAAGGGCCAACAAGAGGAATGAATTGCGGGTCACGATGCCCGGAAGGGTTGCCTGTAAGAGGGCGGCGCGTGGCACAGAGCGAAACAAGTCGGTCAGCCGAGGGAAAAAGTTCAGAGGGATTGAGTTATTGCTGCAGGCACCGGGCGATCTTCGTGAGCACAGAAAAGCTCAAGAAGACACACCTCAGCAGTCGCACCTTAGGAACATCAAGCGCGAGCGCATCCCGAGCGATTTCCACTTTGGATGTGGAATGTTGGCGCTACAAGGGGGGTACGTATCCGGCGATGCGCATTTGCCCCTGGCAAGTACCCCTTGCTGCCCCTCCCTGGGATCGGGTACCTGGCCAGCGATGCGCCGGATTGTACATCTCCAGTACTACCGAATGCAGCTGCGTGTGCCTGCGAGGGCGTCTGACTGGACAGGCTGCCCGAAGCTGCGTGGCGTTTCCAAGTTCGACAGAGGAGCAACAGAGGAGGAGGATATCACCTGCTCCGGACTGTCGCCAGTTGCCGTACCCTGGTGTGCCTCGTAACTTACACACGCCCAAGTTGGTTTAGCAGTGTCAATTAAATTGTGGGCAGGGAGATAGGTAAGCAATGGACCAGGAAAATGACAAAGCCACAAGCGAGAAATAGCAACATGCTGGTGCAGGTACGCGAATTTGGACATCATGTCCCGTCAGCTGCCTTCTTGATCAGACAAAGCAGGAAGGAGGTGCCAGGTCACGAGCCTTGGTCACCAATGCTAAGAATCGCGGTATCCACAAGTGACTCAATGGGTCACTGCCATTCCTTGATCAACTGAACAAAAACTGGAAAACTGAAACCTGGCATCTTTACTCAACGGTCGGACAGAGAGAAAATTGACGAAACAGAAGAAACTTAATTCACCAAATGCTTACAGTTATCCCTGGGCAAGCAGTGAAGATATTCCTACTATACACCCCTTACCGTTACCCCGCCTGTTGTGTTTCCCTTTTGGGGTCCCCAGAAGTTCCACAACAGGGCCACAGCAAAGAGGGGTTCAATGGGGTTATTGTGGAGGAACCCCTCAGTCTTAATCGAACAGTCCAGGGACAACGGTAGCAGGGTTCGAGAACAGCCAGATAGGGACCTGGTTTCTCATGCTGGCGTTGCCTCTCTTTGCTTCTGAAAGTCGTGAAAGTACCCAGATTCACCAGATTCACAACATAGTTACTTGGTGAAGGTTGTCTCGTTTGTTTAACACCTTAAAACCTGAGGAGAACAACTCCTATCAACAATAACGTTAGGTCCGAACCAGTGCTCTCAAGTCTTTCAATCCGCCCCTGATCTGTTGTTGATAGTGCGTAACTTCGCTGGGAAGGATTAGTTTCGAGGGTCTTCTCTTCCCTTTTGCTTCTCATTCGTTTTTCTTGCTTTCTTGGTATTCTTTCTCTCTGCTCTTACCCGTACTCTCTCCTTTTTATATACAAAGCCCAATTGCTTTGCTCACGTTCTGCACAACCACATCGTGAACTTCAATCAACCCGCCAATCATTGGGGGGCTCATGCAAACCCCCTCACCCGATCGCTTTTTTCGGCGGGCTGGACCTGTCGAAGGACCCCGAGGAGCCCGCCCGAACAGTTCCCGTCTTGCAGAGCCCATCGGCAATGACCAATCGTCGAGATCATCGGATCGCTCAAAGGGTGCTTAACTCATCAAGGCTGTCGCTGCAGTCCCGCCCGGATACTGCCGCCGGCCACCCTGATCGGGCTGTCGGGCGTCAAAGACGGCACGAGGCCAATCGGCAGAAAGAGAGGTACCTATTGCCCCAAACCCACGATCCCAGCCTGCCAGAGTTCCCAAAGACTGCAACATACTCGACCAGAGTCACAGTGCTATGACGTTAATTCATAGGAACTCTAACTTCCCTCGATGTCCAGAGCCTGTCTCCAAAGAGGAAGATTCTTGGCGCTGCAACACCAGCAATCCTCCATGCCTGTTGAGAACTCCGTCCAACGCGAACATGCCAGCATCTCCCGAAAACTCCCACGACCACGCTTTGCCCCTAGACAACCTCATGTCTGGGGACCATGGCTTGCTGACAGATTCTGTTGAGCCGAGCCCTGAAAGCATGGGGGAAAGCTGATGACGTTGGCAGGAGGTCCACATGACCGAGAAATAACCTGGCAGGATGAGTGAGCAGGCTGGCAGGCCAGCAAGCGTCGCAATGCGCCAAGGTCGGAACGAAAAAAGAACAGAAAATAAAAATGCCTGGTTGCGGCCGATGATCAGACGCGCTGGATCACGGTGACGTCGCGAACCGCCGTCTCCGAAACTGCCGGATTTGCGATCAGGGTTCCCGAGCTGCCCCCGATCATCGACAGGGGTCCGTTTTCTCTCTCTCTTTATTTTTCCTTGTCTGCCAGATCGCGGATCGGCGACAGTCCCGTCTGGGGTAAGAAAAAAAAATACCCGGCTCGAAGGATCAGCACTGCTTGTGTACCCGAATGCATAGAACCAGCGGGAAGCGCCACGTGCGACTTGCCACTGAAGAGAGACGATCGAGGACGCCGTTCATCCCGTCGAGCGTTGCCGAGCTCGGCGAGGTGTCGCTATCTGATTCTGGCCGGCTGCAGATCGCCACCGGAGACAGGTCGATAGTTACTTCGCACTTGCCGACATCAATAGCGCATATCTGAGCCAACTTGCAAGACGACGGATTCGCCGAGGCTGTTTTGCTGGCTCGCTGGCTAACGAGTTTGGGTGCATTTTACAGCCCATCCACCTCTGCTGTCACGCTGCCAGCCAGGAGGACCATCTGCCTCTCAAACCAGCCACAACGCTGAACAAGAGTTTTACCGTGACAGGCCAAGGTGAAGTGATGGCCAGGAGAACAGTATCGTAAAGCCGTCATCAGCATTTCGACATGCTTTTCCTATCCGGGTGGGAGGCCTTGTAAAACCAATTACACAGAAACAGCTGAGCTGATAAGCTTTGGGGGTGCTGCTGATAAGCCAGGATGAAACAACAATACATGGAACTCAGCAACTCAATCTCAGACTCTGGCTCTTAGACTTTTCATAGCACAATTGATCGGCCTTGTTTTACATGCTTCTCATCTACAATTGTTACAGAGCAGTAAATCGGAATCCGTCATCCCGTCATCACCTCTCAACCCCCATCCCATCATGTCCACCGACGTCTTCCGCCGAGTAGGCCGCGGCGGCGCCGGCAACTACTACACCAAGCAGGACATCCAAGAGGCCGAGAAAGTCACCGTCCGTTACCTTCAACCCATTTCATCTCACCCAGCACACTCACCCCATGATTTACAGGACCTCGAAGCTCAAACCCCCACAGCCTCCCTCCCAACCTCAACGCTCTCCCGCACCCAAACCAACACCACCATGTCCAGCACCACTTCCGGCTCCGGGCCAGCAAGCTACGCCCGCACAGGCCGCGGCGGCGCAGGCAACTTCACCTTCCCTTCCCCTGCTCCTTCCCAATCCCCATCCCAGTCCCAGCCCAACCATGACCCAGATCCCTCAGCCACCGTCGCCACGCAGAATCAGGATGATGCAGAAGAGCAGGAGAGGGAAGCAGAGAAAACCAGAGCTGCGGTAGCAGCCAGCATAGCAGCCCGGTCCAAGACAGGCGGGCTCAGTGGAAGGGGAGGGGCGGGGAACTGGAGCGATGGGGCTGGTGCCGGGGACAAGGGGAAGGAGAAGGAGGAGGAGCAGAAGATTGTGGAGGAGCTGGAGATGAAGGTTTTGAGGGAGGTTGAGGCGGGGCTGGCGGTGCCGGGGAGGGTGTATCACGGGCCGGGGTTGGGGGCGAAGAGACAAGATGGGGTGTAGGTGGGAGGGTAATAATGGGGTCAGGAGGGGGGTATAGAAGTTATGACAACGATGGCATCGGTGTTGGATAAGTCGAAAGGGAGAACGGTAGAGTCTGGGTGGGTGATGGTTATTGGTTTTGGCGTTTGAGGGCTGATTCTGGGTACCGCCGGGGTATTGGTTTGTCGTAGGGAACGGACCGCGCGCGGCAAGGCGTGAAGGTCATGACGGCCGCGACAGCTTCTACTTCCATGGAATTCTCATTGATCGCTGCCGCGCTTGGTCCAGGCGTCCATTTTGAGCGTTTTGTGATGCTGAACGAGAGATCGTAACAGCGTAATCTTACCGTAACAATACCCCCGGTCAGACGCCGGCCGGCAGCGGCAAATCCCGGCCTCGCCCCGGCAGAAAAGTTCCATCCAAATCCACAACCACCAAACCGCCATCATCGCCATCACCACCACCGAAAACGTCGCACCGCATCGCTCAACCGAAACCGAGGACCGGAGCTTCTCGTCTCCCTTCATCAATACACACCGCGCCACTCACAACCAAACAAACTCGACAATGTCCTCAGCAGTAGCCATCGGCGCAGGCGTCGCAGTCGCCGCTTTCCTCGTACGACCCCCCGATCCAACCGCCCCGTCCCCCTCCCAATCTTCCAGGCTGCAGATCAGCCAGCTAACACGGCCATCTCACAACAGGGCAGAGCAGGCCTGGTCGCGTGGCGGCGCTCGCGCGGCGGCGTGGGCGCCCTCGGCAAGGCCTTTTACAAGGGCGGTTTTGAGCCGCGCATGACCCGGCGCGAGGCGGCGCTGATACTGTCGTTGAAGTACGTTAACCCTGCCTCCCTCTTCTTCTTGATCCACAGGTTTGGATGGAGAGTGGCGCTGACAACAGCAAAACAGCGAGAGCAGCATAACCAAGGACAAGGTGCGCAAGGCGCACCGCACGCTGATGCTGCTCAACCACCCGGACCGCGGCGGCAGTCCGTACCTGGCGACCAAGGTGAACGAGGCCAAGGAGTTTCTCGAGAAGAACGCGTCATGAGGCGGCTTGGTTTGACGAAACCTTCTTTGGACCCAAGGTGACGAATCAGTCGATTGGATTGAGGACCTGGGTCGGGGGCAAAGGTAGAGGACCAAGTCAGAGATATGAAGGGTCAATCACCGGCGAAATGGCGACCTACCGACTGGGCATATAATGGCTGGACGCCAAGGGATGTGCCCGTTCGGTTCCGCGGTCACGAATCTTCGGGCGCTCACCGTCCGCATCGATTCACACAACCGTCGACAACATCATTACAACATGTACAACACACGGACAACACACGGATCATAGCACTGGCGTTGGGGCGGAAATGGCTTGGTTTGGTTAGAGTCGGTTTGAAACGGGGAACCTTCGTGGTCTATTCTTGGGAAGGCGAGTCTGGCGAGGAAGCGCATAGCTTTGTATTGTTACGCCCGGTCTGAGAAAACAACCAGGGTGAAGTACCTTAAGGCCTGGATTCTACAGACCGCTGGCAGAGAGGCGGTGACAGGATGACGACTCTCCTCTAATATACACTTGTACATATCTACACCCGACCAGCCGTCCTTGCCTCGAATGCAGTAGTCAAGGCCCGCGGATATATCCGACCAACTCAATCCGCAAAAGAACCGATGCAATTCGCTACCCGCAAGGCCGCAAATTCTTCGCTGGATGAAACGCCTCCTCCCGTGCCTGAACACCCCGTCCAGGTCTCACGACTGAGGAGGGTCTAATGCCCCTTTTCCTCACCCATGAGAAGGGCCCATCAGTTGCCCCAAACCTGGTGCGGCTCACCCCAGTCCTGGCTGCCAGCGTCCTCGCCGACCCAGTCCTTGCTGCCGGCATCCTCGCTGGAGAAGTCACCAACGTAGGCACCAGCCAAACCGACCGGCTCGCCGCCGTCAGTGTCCTCGGCGCTGGTCCAGCCCTCCTTCTCCTTCATTTCCGAGACCGGAACGTGCCTAGACAGACATCAGGATCAGCATCTCACACTTTCACAGGACCTCGCAATGAGGGACTTACCCCTCCATCTTCCCGGCCCCCTTCCCCTTACCACTCATCTTCCTCTTCTCAATCGCCAACCCAACCATGGCCTGCAGCGTGTACACAGCATCATTGCCCGCGTTGTGCAGGTGGCGGTGCGAGATGCCGAGGCAGTTGAGCACCGTGGCCAGGCTGGCCGAGTCGTTGCTGCGGATTAGGCACTGGTGCATCTCGCGCGTGTCGACGACCTCGAGCACGTTCTTGGCCGCCTCGACGTGGTACGAGAGCAGCCTCATGTACTTAATGTCGGCGGACGACTCGTGGAAGACGAGGACCACGGGGCGGGGGGTGCCGTCGGGCGTGGTGGCGTTGTCGATGATGTCGCTGAGGGCGGGGGCGATGTGGGAGAGGGGGAGGAACTCGCTTGTTCTGGGCGGTGTCAGTCAATAGTCGATTCATGGATTGAAGAAGGAGGATGACGAACCCGAAACTGAAGGAGTCCGCGCAGCCACGGACGTAGCGCGAGTTGATGGCCCACGAGTTTTCCTTGACGCGGATGTGGCGGGCGCGGATGTACGGGAACCAGTTTCGGCCGCCTTCGCCAGGGGGAATGCCCTGGAGGTCGGTCGTGTCCAGCATGGCAATGCCAACCTCGGTGAGGAGGTCCTGGTTGTGCTCGTAGGCCTCAATGTCGACTGCGACGAACAAGACTGAGCCTTCGGGGTCAACGATCGTGGGAATGTTGAGGTCCAGAGCAGCAAGTTTGCCAATTGCATCACCAATGACTCTGCCGCGGAGGCCGAGATAGCGCTGGACACGCTTCACCGAGCGACCCCAGTCCTTGTGGGCCTTGACGCGCTTCAGCCGGTTCCTATCAGACTTCTTGCCCTTCTTTCTGTCGGCGCGGCTCCTTCTGAGGAGCTGCCTAAACTCATCGAGGCCGACCGGGGTTGCTTTGGAGAGGTCGTCATCCGGATGAGGCGCGGGGATGGCTCTGAGCAGGTCCTTGTATGAGTCGGCACACTTTGAGCGGCCCAGGAAGCGCGGGCGGGGGCTGCTACCCAAGCCGAACGACATCCTGAACCGCTCTTCGTTCCGGCCCGGAGGAATGGTGAGCCGGGTCTCCAGCTTGGCGTTGACTACGTCCAGGAGATGCTCGAACTGGTAAGTGGGAACCAGAACAACCGGCTTCATGTTCATGTCCGGGGGGCAGTGGATGTAGTAGCTGATAGATGTCAGTCCCCGACTTGCCTTCAGATCGATAACCTGACTTACAGATCCCAGACTCGCTTCTCATGGAGAGCGTCGATGGTGAACAGCGGCTCAGCCTTGACAGATTGGTCAGTCCAACTCCTCCCTGCATCAACAAGGTCATCAGAGACAACTTACCCGAGCGCCGTTCGCCTTGCCCACAAACATATGCGGGTAATTCTCAACCAGACTAAACGGCACGAAAGTCTCGCCGTCACCCGAGACATCACCCACGGCAAGACCCGTCTCCTTCCACTCAACCTTCTCTAACTCCGCAAGCTCGCGCGGAAACGCCGTCTCCCCGGCCGCATACTGGCGGGCTTTGTTGAGCTTGCCATGAGCGACCTTCTCCGCGGGAGTCAGCTTGTGCAGGTTGAGAATGATGTCGGCCGAGTCATCCGACGCGTAGCCCACGCCACCCTGATCCGAGCCCTCGCCCTCCTCGGATTGCATGGCGCGCCAGGCGGACGGGTCGAAGTTGTCCCAGACCGCGGCGTCGCCTGTGATGGCGCGCAAGCGGGCGAGGAAGTCGTCGTCGTCCATGTTGGTTTGGAGAGTGCAGTTTATCGTCTCGTCGGAAGAGGTTGCAAAGGACGAGAATGGGCTCTGGCCCGTTGTCGCGCAACACCTCGGCCGAGTTGAGATGTGCAGCGAGGAAAGACAGAAAAAGAAACGGGGCAGTGAGCCTGGGTTGAAGAAGAGCAGGCGACGCGGTGCAGCCTAAGTGGAAAGCAAAGGGACCCGGGTCACAGTCAGATGCCGCCGAGATGTGGCCGACCGGTCGATGAGGCCGGGGTGGGAGTCGGGAGTGTAAGTAAGGCGCGAGTTCGGTGAGGGCGCGATGCTGTGGGCGTGATCAATACTGAGTTCTGCGTAGTGTAAGGTCACTCCAACAACCTACTAAAGATGCCAGCCAGATACACACGAGATTGAACTCACTGCACTGAAGCAGACCAGAGGCAGTGGAAAGATATTGATGCGACGTTGTTGACAGTTCAAGTTCCGCCTTCCTAAGCGTTGTGAGATGGGAGACACCCAAACAGAAAGGGGGTGAAGGAAGGAGCGGTCAAACCAATTGCTTGCTTTTGGGCAGTCACAAAAGTGTTTGCGTACTTGTACCTACTAACTGGAATAAGAAACAAACGGATCTGGGCTCCCAGATAACCGGTCAGGAATCCAAAGTCGAAGAGTTGTCCTGTGCCATTAATCAGAGATTATCTTGCACAATAATCGATGTTGCACGAAGCGGATGATGGTAGTAGCAGTTGTAAACAATCGACTTCTTGGTGACGAGTCAAGTTTATCAAGCATCACAATTGTGGACCCCAGTCATCTCAGCCTCACCCTCAACAATCATCGCACAGACATCGTTACCATTGATCCAGTGGCATACCGATTGGGCTGCCACAAGACTCGCAGAATCGGGTATGAAGCGCCCGAGTGTGACATGGGGAAGGGTGCGGTCAGCCTGGGCTGTGCGGCAAGGCGGCCAACTTCAACAACCACAAGGCTCTCAACCACCTAATATCATGGTGGGCCTCAACGATGGACATTTTTGGGTTTTCCTTGCCTCCAATTGCCAAGGGGGGTTCCCTCTCAACAGGAATGCGCTCACTCAGCCATCGTACACTCGCTCGGCAGGAATCGAGGCCAGGGCCAAACCTCAACCAGATCCCGTCGCAAACTAGCCAGCAGTCAGCAACCACTCCCACTCTCACATCAACAGTGCATTTCACTCTGAATGAACTCACCTTCTTAGCCTCATCCACCGTAACCTCCGACACCTCCGACTCATCCTGCGTAATCAGCCCCAGATGCCCGCCCACAACATACTTGAACCACATCTCCCTCCGATCCCCATCCAGCTCCCCACTCAGCAAACTCTTCTTCAACCCCGTCAGAAAAGTGTTATACAACCCCGGCAGCTCAAGCCCAATCAGCTCCTCGCGCATGACCCTCAGATTCTCAGCCGCGCGCGCATAAAACAGGTCCGCGAAGCTGTCGCGGATCAGCTTGCGCACAATCTCGCCCATCTGCTTGGCCGCGCTCTCGACCGTCGCGTCGTCGGCCGCTGTCGCGAGGATCTGCTTGAACTCAGGCACCGCGTTGTCCACGGAGATGGTGGTGGGCCGCTTGGTCTCGCCGAGCAGCGCGTCGATGTCGAGGCCTGAGAGGGGCTTGACGGGCTCCTTGCGGCCGCGGCGGCCTTGGGCTTTGGCGGGGACTGTGTTTCCATATACATTAGCATGATCTCTAAGGAGAAAAGGAGTAGGGGAACGGACCTTTCTTGATCTCGGCTGCGTCGATTAGCGCTTCGATTTCCGACTTTGCCTTGTCTAGAAGCTTCTCAGGGGGCTTTGAGAAGCGGAGCAGGATCTCGGCCGGTGGTCCGATGGGCGCGTCAGGATCAACCGCACGAGCGCGGATGGCCTGGTTTATGCGGTGGATGGTTGGGTTGTACATCTCATCGATGGGGGCGTATTCCACCGGTTTCCTGGGCCAGAGTCAGCGAGTCTGCAGCCGGCACCTGGGCCAAAACATACCCATCCTCATCCACGTCAAACCCAGACAGGTCCATGGCATCGACAAAGTCGCTCATGGCCTGCTGCAGATCCTCCGACGGCAGGAGGCGATGCTCCTTGATGATGTTGCCCGTGACGGTAAGCACCTTGTCCAGCGGAGGGAACTGGTAGCTGCGGACATCTTCGGCGAACGGCAGTGGCACATCGTACAGACACTCAAACTCGTCTTCGAGGGCGGGATTCGGCTTGAGCAGGAGGATTTGCGGTGTCGCGTTGTCCTTTTGTACGTATCGCGCCACGGCGTACGACTCGAGCTCGTGGAGCGCGTGGATGAACGCCGAGAGGCCGAGCTCCGCTTCTTCATTGTGCTTTTGGGCTACAATGATGCCCGTTTCGCCCATGTTGATGAACGGGTCGTACTGCCATTTGCGTAAGCAATAGGTTCCCAACAAGAGATTGAACACGACGTACACTGCTAAATGGAACAAATCCCAGGATAGTAAAGCACTTCTTGGGCTCCAGCTTGGTGACAGAGAGATCCGAGTCGCTAAAGGGCACAACGGTCCGGCCGTACTGGTATCCCTTGGCGAGATCCTCAAATTCAACATCCCTCTTGCCGCCAGGGGCGTCCGGGTCATTGACCCGATAGCTTCGCATCTGCTTCACGCCGGAGAACTCGGCATCGCCTATTTCGGTATCCTCGTCAAGGGTTTCCGATTGGGAGGCCCCGCCACGCTCGGGGTTGACGACCACCGTGCTTGCTGCTGGCGGCATGGCACGCTTCGTTTTGAAATAGCGTTCAACTGGGATGCTCAGGGCACTTTGGTACTTGCTGGGGTCACCGAGAGTAAGCGGTCCGTCGTACGCCTTGAACGGCCTCACTGGCTTGATCCGGGGGATGACGAGCTCCTCGACGGCCTGGGCCATGGTTCCAAACACGCCGTCGCTGCACTGTTCGACCAGCTTGCGGAGGATCTTCTCGTTCTTGGCCTGCGAGGAGTTAGCAAAAAGACACAACAGAGAAATACAGTGACTTGCCTTGGCTTTGGACTTATCCTCCTCCTTGAAGCCATAATCTGGGTCATCAAAATCGACGCCACTGGCTGTGTCAGTTGGAACAATTTATTGGGCTGCCCCGATGCACTTACATCACAATGAGCTCAATGTTGGAGTCATTGAGCCGGCCTGCAACGTCCTCCAACGATTCATCGTCAATTGGCGACTCGCCGTTCGTGACCAGGATGATGCGCCGCTTGTACTTGAGCTTCTTGGTGAACGTCTCAATCATGGAAATGGCCACCACAATGGCGGAAATGGCATCGCCGCCATGGCTCTGCGACGGCTGTATTGACGAGCGCAGGTCCCGGAGCGAGCTCATGGTCATGGGGCCGATGTCCTGCAGCACCGAGATGTGCTCGTATCCCTCGAGGCCCTCGTTGTCCTGGGCGTTGTCGGTCTCGTCGGTGTTCAGGCCGACCACTCCGACCGTCCACGTCTTGCGGCTGGCGGCGACCGTGGTGGAGATCTTGTCCCAGACATAGCGCATGGCGAAGTCGAGGTCCGACTCGTCGCGGCCGTTGTGGCAGTCGGCCATCGACTCGCCCAGGTCCACGATGTAGACGGTGGCCTCCTTGTCCGCCATTTTGGAATTGAGTTGCAAATACAATCGCAATTGATAATGTTAGAAGGAAACCATCAATCGGCGGAAAGGAGACCCATGGTCTTATGTCAAGGCGGAATGCATTTTCAGAGCCCAGGCAGCACCGGCGAGACAAACGACTTGGACCAAGCGCGCGTTGCTGCCTCGCGTGTGCACATGATGGCGCGTCATAGCATTTCAACCCCCTGTAGCCTCGCTAAGGCAGACCCACAGGGGCACTCCGCCAAGACGGCTCAACACCTGCAATGACACCCATCACCAACCTCACTTGATGCATCCACCATCATCGCCGTCTCTGGTTTGAGTGAATTGAATCATCTGTCTCTGATCAAGTTCAAGCCACCCAGCCATCCGTAATAGCTTCAGACACAAATATCAACCATGGGTTTCTTCTCACCCGCCCCTTACCACATCCTCAGGTATGCCCAACCACAAATCCTCACCACCCCATCTCGTATCAACTCATGAATCTGACCATCCCTCTAGCTATGGCACCCTCATAGGATCAACCTTCTTTCACGTACATCTCCTCCCCTTCCCCCTTCTCCTCTTCCCACACAGCACCAGCACGGGCAATCTAACAACAACGAACCACAGACCTTCGTCGGCGGCATAATCTCCTTCCAAGTCCTCCCCCGGCCCCAATTCGGCGCCCTCATGGCCAAGATCTTCCCCGTCTACTTCACCATGCAGGCCGCGCTGCCCGCCGTCTTAGCCCTAACATACCCGGCGAGCCGCAACCCGTTCGGCGGCGCGGGCGGCGTGGCAGGCGTGCTTGACCCGTCCAACCGGTGGACCGTGCTGGCGCCGCTGGCGGGGGCGTTTCTGTGTGCCGTCGGAAATTTGGCTGTTGTTGGGCCTGCGACGACGAGGGTTATGGATGAGAGGAGGGTGCAGGGTGAGCTCATTACCCTCTCACGAGAATGGCAGCGAGGAGTGCTGATAACTGGGCAGAGAGAAAAGACGGCAAAAAGGCGTACGACGCGCCCCCGCACTCGCAGGAGATGGTGGCGCTCAACAAGCGCTTCTCGATGCTGCATGGCATCTCGTCGCTGCTGAACCTGGCGACCTTCGTTGCGACGGTCGCGTACGGCATCACGCTCTCCTCACGGCTGTCATAATCCCACCGAACCGCCCACTTTCAGAAGATGCGCCCGGTAGTTATTCCCTATCCTATGCGTGCTCTACTGCGAAAGAATCAGGAATTACAAAGTCCATACAGGCGACGACGTGGCCGATATCCGGTGTACCCTTCTGTCGAATACCAGAGATAGAAAAAAAAAGGGAAAGAAAAACGCCCCCAAATGGTCGGTTCTGTTCATCCCGAGTTTTGTCTTCTCCCCAAAAAATGAGTCTCGAAAAAATGGTCTCGCAACCCGAAGATATGTCTCGATGCCGTGTCGAAAAAAGGAGGATATCAAAATGCCAAAAGACGAAAAAAGTCTCGTGAACGCCGACAAACGATGCTTGCTTCGCTGAAATCGCACTCGACAGGCCAGCCGACTCGGGGCCAGGCCGTCGAAAAGTCGAGAAAAATCACCCTTCCCCGTTCCATCGTCCGAAATAACCTCGCCGAAGTTCCGACGATGATACCAACTCGTCGTCGTTGTCGTGCCGCGACCAACCGGGAAGAACCCGCGTCGAGAAAGAGAAAGAATCCAGAAAGGATTCACCGCCTCCTCGCAATCTCATCAATCCGCTCCTTGTCCCTCAGCAAAGCGCGCTTGGCCTCCTCGAACCGCCGCGCCCGCTCCTCCTCGGCGCTCTCGTCATTCATCACCACCTTCCGCTCCCGCGCGTTCTTGACATAGTGGCCCAGCGACCACTTGAGCGGGGCGCGCGCCAGCAGCTCGTCCAGGCTCGGCTCGTGCGCCGGCTTGGGGTAGGAGCGGGTTAGCGGGTCGAGCGGGCCGTCGACCTGTGTGGTGGCTGAGCGGATCGGGGCGGGGGGACGGGCCGAGTCGTCGTCGACGTTGTGAGCCGTGTGGGTGGTGTTTGTCCTCGGCAGGTGCGGGTGGATTTGGTTGTGCTGTTGGTGGAGGTCCGAGGTAGAGGAAGGTGCGGTGGAGGCTGTCGACGACATGGAGGGCCTGCGGTGGGAGTCGGAGTGAGTCGGCGGGAAGTAGTCGCGCTCGCTTGGCGCGAGGGAGGAGGAGGATTCGGCGGGGGAGGGCATGGGCGCGCCGCCGCCTGCTGCCGAGGCGGTGAATGCCGAGGTGGGAGGCATTGGGAGGTCGGTTTGTTTGCTTGCTGGTGTTGTCGTCGACTCGGTCGATTGGGAGAATGGGGATGAGAAGAGCGAGGGCGAGGTGTTGCGGGAGGCGGGAGGAGAGAAGAAGGAGACGATGGAGTCCCAGGTGAATGGCATTGTGGGCGGTTTTTTCGCTGACTGATTTACGGGAAGAGTGGGTAGGGCAGAGAGGTGAAAGGGATCTCTGGTCTTCGAGCCCTAATTTTCAATGCTGTCCTGCAGGTGCCTTTTGAGTTTCGAATTCCAGGGTGTTCCCCGCGGTTTTATCCCAAGGGACTTGGAAGGTGCGGCTGCCGGGACCGGTGGAACCCCCCCACGTATCCACTTGGTCGCGTGTGCCTGTTGGGATTTCGGATGGATGCAACCTGGAAGGATGAACAGCGAGTCTGAGCGTGGCGTGGGGTTGAATCCGGACAATGAGCAAAGAAGGCCGCAGAAGGCTCAGCTTGCGGCGAGGATAATGACTTTTTTCAACGTAGTACCGAGGTTCTTCTCGCTGACTCCTTCCACGCTACCAGCAGTCCGGGTCGGCAATCGGAGATGGCACGCTGTCGAAGATCGCCTAATCGGCGGGCGGGCGGCTGCAGGATGGTGCGTCGGCGGCGAGAAGTGACCAGAGGCTGACTCACACTCGGTGCGTGGGCGGACGAAGCTCGGTGTCGTGCAGCAGCAAGGAAACTGGAGGATTATGCAAACTAATGTACGCCACGGGGGACTAACACGCAAGACGCAGAACATCGCGGGATGAAGAGAGACTGGCGGATTATTAGGAATATATAATGGTCTCACGGAAATCCAGCAGTGGGACCCTTCATCATGGCGCCCCCATCCCTCGTCATCTCTCCTGTCGACCACATGGTCAAGCCCAGGCGACGGGAAGCCATCCCGAACCCGCCGGTCAGGGGTCCAGGACCCAAATGCATCTCCCGCGAAGATCGCCTTTCATTATCCCGTACCGCAGGGTTAAGTTGTTGGGATGGGGTCCACGAGGTGGGCGGGCCTTGGCTGATCGGAGCCCCTTCCGTTGGCTTTGCTCGTCGGTCACGGTTCCGGGTCGGCTGCCACGGCCGCAAAAGAAACCGCTAGAATAGCTGAAAACGCTGCCTTGCGAGTCCGAGGCCGTGTTTCATGGCCGCTTCATTCGGCCTCCTTTTTGGGCAGTTTTGAAATCCCACGCTTGAAACGGGCGTCGCCAATCTTGGATGAAAAGACAATTTCGAGATTGGTCAGGTGAGCAGTGTTCGACGTCGCTAGTGCGCGGGACCCCTGTCGCGGCTGAAGCCTTGACCGGGCCCGTGGGATTGTCGGCTCGGCACTGCACTGCCTAAAAAATCGGGGTCTTTAATTTTCGGTTGTCATGTGCTTTCGATTCAATGACATTTTTCTTTTTTTATTCTTGTGGTCGATAAACTAACCTCATTCACGGGTGGTTCAAGATGCTGCCGCAAGAATCAAGACATGCCACCGCTCGATAATATTTGCATCTTTCTTCGAGATCTCCCTCCTCAGCCAGGAAAATAATACCTGATCTCAGGTGTCCCACTCAGGTGGACCCGAAACCCTTTCCATCACGAACCCTGATGATCCGGGGAGCCGACTCCCCCGTCGTTGGTGGCACTTCCGCGCCCCATTCCTCCCCGCATCATCCCGCGACGCCATCAACGTACCAAACACTGTTGGCCAACTTCTGCGACGCCCGACCCCATCGCCGATGTCATAAAGATGCCTAACCTTCGAAACCCGTAGTTCCCTTCCCTCTCCATCTCCAGCAGCAACTTTGCCTGCCCCCCTCTCCCTCCCTCCTCACTTCTGCTTCTGCTTCTGCTTCTGCTTCTGTTTCTCCTTCTCCTCCAGCCTCTTCGCCAACTCACTCGTCCTAATCACCTTAGGCGCCTTCTTCGCAGCCGCAGCAAGCGCGTTATACGGCGACAAGCCCGTCGGCGCAAACATGCCCACGCTGCGCTGGTACTCGCGGTACTCGGGGTACTTGCCGGCCGTGATGAGCTCGGTGAGCCACGTGGAGCCCTGGAACAGCAGGATCAAAAAGGACGGGCCGACGCCGGCCCAGTGGTACAGCGTCCGTGACGCGTAGCAGCTCCACTGGTACAGGAAGAACCAGATGGATTGTTCTACGGCGAAGTTGGGGTGTCGGCTGTAGGCGAAGAGTCCCGATGTGATGAAGCCGCGGTCGAGGTCGGCTTGCTTGAAGCCTCGGGGGACTTTGCCTGTTTCTTTGTAGAGCTTCTTTGCCGACTGGTAGGCTGGGGGTTTGTTAGCAACGGGTTGGCTTCTAAGGAGGCAATGCGGGGCGTGCGTACCCCATTGCTGCTCGTCAGCAGTGTACTCAGTGAGGATCAGTCCGAGCTCAGTGGCCACGGACGCAATGTCAGCGCTGGTGAGCTTGGGCTCGATGGTCGATGCCAGGAGAATGGTGTAGACCGGGGCAGCGATCAGGAAGAGCAGGATGCTCTGGATGAACGAGATGAAGGTCCAGTTGAAGACGTGAAAAACGGCCTTGGGGACGTTCTGCCGGACAATCTCCCTGCCGAGTGTCAGTGTGGGCTACGCACAGGAGGTGAATGAACGCACCATCGGTAGTCCTCAGAACCGATGTTGTAGCCCCCTTTTCTCCAGTAGTTGTAGGTGAGGCGTATCTGAGGAAGACAATACTGTCAGCATCACTCAATACTTCAACGTTCATTGCTTCCAACTCACACTCCATATCGTACTGAAGAGAAGGGCTGCATCAATACGCCGCGTCATGAATCCATTCAGGCGTGCCCAGGCATCGAAGTGGGCAATGTACAGAGTCGGCAGGATGCTCCAGCAACGGTCGACCTGCGAGTAGTTGCGGTTGACTTCGGCCACCACGAGGAACACGGCACCGAGCACCAGCGAGACGGCAAAGCCAGAGATGAGGGGGTTCGTCTCGGCGTAGACCTTCCACAGACTCTCGCGGCCCGCGAAGACATCGAGCAGCCTCGCCGGAAGATCGTAGAGCTGTGGGATGAAGGGCTTCACCGCTTTGGCCCAGTCGGCGCAGTCTTCCAATGCGTGAACAACCGGAAGAGCCATTTTTGTTGGTTTTTGTTAAGGTACTCTCAAATTTTGAGAGCGAAGAGTGCCAGATGGGCTTCGTTTCTCTCAGCAAAGTCTCAGCGTCATCGTTCCATTCGGCTGCACTAACATGTAACGCTCGAGGTCTTGGTCGCTGAAAACGGAGTGCCGAGTCCGTTCTTTGTTAGTGCTTCAGAGCGGGTCCGTGTCCGCTGCGCAGACGGTGTTAGACACGCGTAACTGCAACTCGCGACGGTACATGTACCGTCTCCTCCCTGCCGACATAGATCGCGAAGATGTCTCCAAACCTCGCAGAATCTGAGGCTAGCTCGTTCAGCTCAAGCTCGATCAATCTCGAATAATGGCAGATTTTCCTATTTATTACTATCAGTTCTCCGCTGGTAACTTTGTTGGTTGCCCTTTTTGCTGTCCGTCTCACATGCAAACTGTTCTGATAGTTGCATAAATACGGATCTATCGGTAATTTGCCTGGTAAGGTATTTCCAAATCTTTCAGGTTGCGACCACTGAAATTCAACACCACAAGGCTCAACGCGACGCGATTATTCACAAGCAAGCGCGTTCATGGCCGGCGATGGCTCGGGCTAGGGCATTGAGCACTGGAGATGTTTCCCATACCACAACATTATGGCACTGCGATGAGAACTTCGCACTGTAGATTCCAAGCCTAAAAAGCACTCATGCTCCTGGGGAAGCACTTTTCATCCTGCAGTTCCGAGTCTTCGAACTGCCCTCATGATTTGAGCTTCCACAACGAAGCTCGAGCACAGGATGCTTCTGCAACTTCAAGTCGAAAAGGTGGGCTTTCATCGCAACTGCACGCTTGCCTGGGAATAACGAGGCGGCAAGACACTTTTCGGCCGCCGATTTCCCCAGCTCTGCCTCCGAGTCCTCCTCCACGCTCGTTACTACCGTTCAACGCCCGAGTCTACAACTCCGCCATCAGCAGCCATGACGCGCATCCTCTGCGTGGCCGAAAAGCCCTCGATCGCAAAAGCAGTCGCAGGCCATCTCTCTGGTGGCCACTACCAAACCGTGTGTCAAGCCTGTCAGCTCCCAGAAATGAAGATGCATCGCTAACGATCTCTCAGAGCAACACACGCGATAAGTACATCAAAAACTACTCGTTCGACTACGACTTTGGGGCTCCATGGGGTCACTGCTCGGTGACCATGACGGCCGTCAAGGGCCATCTCACGGCCGTCGAGTTCCCGGGCGACTACAACAAATGGGAATATCCGCCGCCCGACCGACTGTTTGACGCGCCCGTCCTGACGGTGGTTCCAGACGTGAGTGTTATGGCTCGAGAAGTACCTCATCAAGCTCTGCCGAGCTGAAACTGACGCTACGCAGGATCAGAAAAACATCGCCAAAAACATCGAGGACCAGGCGAGACGCGCCACTGCCCTGGTCATCTGGACCGATTGCGATCGCGAGGGTGAGCATATCGGTGGTGAGATCCGGAACGCGGCGAGGAAGGGAAACGCGCAGATTCAGGTCAAGCGGGCCCGGTTCAGCAACATCGAGAGAGCGTAGGTTACCCCTCAATACTCTCGTCTGTCATGCTAAACATGGTAGACACATCCTCTCGGCCGCTCGACGGCTGGTGGCCCTCGACGAAAAGCAGGTAGACGCCGTCGCTGCCCGCATCGAGCTCGACTTAAGGATCGGCTACGCCTTCACCCGGTTCCTGACGCTGAACCTTCGCCCACTGGGAGGGCCCTTGGCCCAGCTCACGCTCAGTTATGGTAAGCACGTCTATATCGCCAGCGTTCCGAAAACCCCTAACGTACGCAGGATCCTGCCAGTTCCCAACCCTCGGCTTCGTCGTAGACCGGTACTTCCGCGTCAAAAACTTCATCCCCGAGCCCTTCTGGGGCATCAAAGTGATGCACGAGCGGGACGGCATCAAGGTCAACTTTAACTGGTCCCGCCACCGCCTTTTCGACCGCATGGCCGTCGTCATCCTCTACGAGCGCTGCCTCGCGGCGCGAGCCGCCAAAGTCACCAAAGTCCAAGAAAAACCCACCAAGAAATGGAAGCCGCTCCCACTCACCACCGTCGAGCTCCAAAAGATGGCCACCCGCTTCCTGCACATGACGGGCCAACAAGCCATGACCGTCGCCGAGAAGCTCTACAACAAGGGCTTCATCAGCTACCCGCGCACCGAAACCGACCGCTTCGACAAGGGCATGGACCTGCGCGCGCTGGTGCGCAAGCAGACCCAGGACACCCGCTGGGGCGCCTTCGCCCAAAACCTCGTCAACAACGGCGGCTTCCAACAACCGCGCGAGGGCCGACACGACGACAAAGCCCACCCGCCCATCCACCCCATCACCTACGCGGCCCCTACCGCCCTCGAAAGCGACGCCGAACGGCGCATCTACGAGCTCGTCACGCGGCGCTTCCTGGCTTGCTGCTCCGAAGATGCCAAGGGTATGGCAACCGACATTGAGATCCTCTACGGCGATGAGTCGTTTACCGCACACGGCGTCATCGTGCTCGAGCGGAATTACTTGGATGTCTACCCCTACGAGAACTGGACCGGCACGGCCGAGCTGCCCAAGTTTACGGTGGGCGAGCGCTTCGAGCCGTCCGAGGCCATGATCACTGAGGGCAAGACGGCGCCGCCGGGGTATCTTACTGAGGCGGACCTGATCGCGCTGATGGATGCCAATGGGATTGGGACGGATGCTACCATGGCCGAGCACATTGAGAAGATCCAGGAGAGGCAGTATGTCAGGACTGTGCAGCGCGGTGGTGGTGGCGGGAATGCCGCCGGGGATGATGATGATGATGAAACTGAAGCTGCTGCTCCCGCGGGCAGGGGCGGACGCGGACGGGGGCGAGGGCGCGGCGGTCGCGGGGGTGGACGGGGTGGGCGTGGGGGTGGTGCCCGGGGAGGAGGCAGTGGTCGCGGTGGTGTGCGCGAGTTCATACCCACCTCGTTGGGCGTCGCGCTCATCGAGGGGTTCGACAGGATGCACTTTGAGACGAGCCTGGGCAAGCCGTTTCTGCGCAAGGAGATGGAGCTCAAGATGAAGGCGATTTGCGAGGGGAGGACCACCAAGCAGGCCGTGCTGCACGAGAGCTTGGGGGAGTATAGGCAGGTTTATGAGCAGTCGCGGGCGGAGCTGAATATCCTCAAGGCAGTGAGTCTTTTTACCCTTTCTGCGTCCTTTAGTGGGTTGTTGCTGACGACGATGACCGCTTCGATAGGCTTGCAGGCAGTATGTCTTCCAGAACGGAGCAGCAGCATGACAGCTTCGGAGCGGACCTTGCATGTTGTGGCTTCGAGAATGCGGGGAACCAAACGTGGCATCCTCTTGACGAAGGCCCGACCGAGGCGTGAGACGGGTTAGAGGCACCCCTTACCGAGATGAATTGCAATTGGGATCTGGCTGAAGGAGGGGAAGGAGGGGAAGGAAAGGTCAGCCATCTTGCGTGGTGACAGCGGGATGGATTTCGCCGCGAGCGGGTTGGCGATGCTGGTGCATATGCGGTGGGACGGATCGAGTTGACTGCCACGCCATGGAATGGTACGGCATGGCATGGCTGGCGACGGCGAGGAATGCGTGGCTGTTCCGAGGACCGGATGCAGTAGTCGGCACCTTGGGTGAAACACAATCAACACAGCTGCAGGTGCCGCTGCCAGTTACTACGCTTTGTGATTCCGTAACAACGCGCAGATCGACTGGCTGTTTTTCAACCACTCAATTGGGACCGTGATGCAGACACAAGTCGGACAGGCCCTCCCTCGGGAGCATCGGCGGAGGGCCGGTGCCACCCATCGGGCGGCCACGGGTGCTCGGAGAGGGGCCATCCCCGCATTTGACAATAGGACAGGAAAAGGTGCCGGTTCCTTTGTGCTCTTTCCGCATCTCGGCTGGCACTTGTTTGACTCCATGGACCAAGGGATGCCGTCTACTGTTGATGAGAGGAAACAGTTCATCAGTTGCCTCGGTCATCAGTCTCGGTCCACTTCGTGCGCCCGCGGGTCGCTGGATCGGAACCCGGGCTTGACTATTGCGTCCCCGTCCGAAGCACTAGTGGATAGCCGATCGATCTGGGGTCGCTCGGGGGTGACATGGTTGCCGGTTGCAGAGCTTCACCACAGCCGCGGGGAGCAGCACAAAGGATGGACGGGGACACCCTTCCACAACGTTTCGCGCCCCTTGGAGACGTGGTCTGGGGGTGGCGACGACAATGAGTCGGGTCGGTCGCGCCCCAGATCTGGGTGCATGGGGTTGAGCCCTGATTCTTCCCATCGCGAGAGAGGAATGGTGCGGATATCGAAACCCTTCTGGTGTGTTCTTGGTGGGTTGGCTTGGGAGGGTCAGCTGGACTCGAGGCCAAGGCAGTCCAGCCAAGCCCATTCGGAGACGCCATCTTGCGACAAATTGAGCACTTGACAGGACGCGACAGCACTTGCGGGAATATTCGGCTGGCCTTACGCTGCTGTCGGGTTTCCTGGAACAAGTTCAACACGGGTGTAATTGTGTGCGTGTTAATTATTCCTTTGTAGAAAATCCCACAATTGCCCTCACAGGAGCGGGGTGATACGAACTCGATGACTGCTCATCGCTGAGAGATAACAGCATCGAGATCCCGTTGAAGAGCGCGTCAACCTCGCGGGTGGCTTATCAGGGGCACATGACCCCAGCCCGGCTTCCCGTTGGTGGTTGGCTGGGAGAGCCGAAGTTGGGACGAAAAGACACAAGGCAGGAATCTGAAATGTCAGTGGACAGAGCGACAAATGCGCACAAAGCAGGTCTTCTTTGAAACGCACGCCTTCCGTGGCGGCAGCAGCGTCGTCATTGTGCCGGAAGGGTACATCCAGGAACCTTGATGTCTGGGGAAGTTGGCCCTGGATCCGCACTGTGCCCGGTATGAGGCAACTCCACAGATCATCGTCATTCTGGGGTTCGCAATCGAGCTAACTTTTAGACGGATATTTGCTTGTTTTCGAAACCCTAATGTTTGTGGGCGAAATTCATCTGCGAGGGTTAGCAGCATTTGAAAACACAACCCCGGTCAGCACAGGCAAAGAGCCAAAGAAAGAAGTGAAACCAGACATAAGCGGCGATGCCGACAGCAGTCTGACTCCTTTGTAGCCAGTGATGCGCTGCGCCGGTGGCACGGTGCAGTTGCTCGTTGTGTGCACCATTTCTGCCGCTTTTTGACTCGCCCCTCCATGTGGTGGACCACCATGTCACAAAGGAGCATCCACCATCACTAAGCCATTTCCGGACAAGAGTCTGAAGGTGGACCCCCCTGGTCAGAGCTGCCCTGTGCCAACAGAGACTGGGCTGCGGCCGTCGCAACGCGGGCGGCGAGGTTCCTGGCCGTACTTCCCCTTGCCTTGGTACAAACCTGGGCACCTTCCATCCGGTGCTGCCCAGGCACCATCGCATATTATTGTGCCCTGGCCTGCCGTTCCGGGCTCTGCCTCTTCCTTTCTTCCCCAAAGCAACAACAACGCGACCATTCTCACCACTTGACTTTACACCAAGAGAGTCATCTCTTGTCACAGAAGATCATCGCAGCAGCTCTTGCCATTTTGCCCACCGACACTTTTGTCCGTCAAGCCTCGTCTTCGGCCAAAAGTTCGTTTTGCCAGAAAGCTGCGCGCATTGCTTCAGACATTAGTGAGTGTGACTCAGTCCCGCCTCTGCGAGGACCATCCTCCTCCTCCTCCGTCCCCCAGCAACGGCCCCCGAGCCGCCGGCGAACCCCAAGATAGCCATGGCTCCCGCGAGCGTCAGCAGCAACAGCAGCCAGCGCCAGTCGTCGCGCCGCACCGTGTCTGCCACAGGAAGAAGCGCTAACATCCGGTTGCGCCGCATCGCAGACACGTCTCGAAGCAAGTCGACGACCCCCAGAACCGTCAACATGGCAACTATGGCATCTGCTGTCCGCGATATCGCGATGACCTCCGGCCGAGACAACTTAGCTGCTGTAGCGGCCCGGAGCGTCCCTGTGACATCCCATCCGACCACCCTCCCGACGCCGCCGAACTCGATATCGCCCTCGCTGCCGCCCCACGGGCTCAAGGCCCAGCTGCAGCGCGCGCGCCTCGACTCGATCGACTCGGACCTGGACCTACTGGACACCAGGGGAGACGAACAACACGGCGCAGGACTTGGGTCACCCCCGTACGACTCGTCCGGCGCCATCACGTCAGCCATGCTGGCCAAGTTCCACCTCCCCGAGATCCTACTGAACCACGGCCCGCTGCCGATCAGACATCTGATGGGCTACCTCACCACCTCGGTGCCGGGCTTCGCGGGCATCCCGCCGGCCAAGGCGCGCCGTCTGGTCGTGGGCGCTCTCGAGGGGAAGGGAACCGGGAATGAGGGTGTCGGACTGGACGGTGACGTGGAATTTGTGAAGGTGGGCTGGGGCCGGTGGGATGCGAAGCGCCGCGGCCAGCCCGCGCGGGAGTCGCGCTCGCGCCACGCATCGCCCGGCGCCCACCCGAACAGCATCCCAATCACCAAGACACCTGGGTGGAGCACCGACCACCGATCACGACTCGGCGCGAACCTGGGATCGAGCCTGGGCGGATTCTCGGCCGCCTTCTCTCACGACGACCGCTTCATGGACATGGACATGGACATGATGGACCACGAGGCCGACAAGATGTCGCTCGACGGTTCTGGGTCGGCGTCGTGCTCGGAAGCGCCCGACGACGACGACGAGATGCGGAGGCACAACGACGACCCCGAGGACGCGACCGACGACGAGGACTGGGCAGCCGTTGGCGCCGCGGCGCTGCGCGCGTCGTCGTACCAGGCCCGGTCCAGCCAACAACAATTCCATTTCAGCACTGTACATACTTCGGGCGGCGGCATACGGTCGTTCTCGACGGGCATGGCGCGCCCACCACAGCTCAGCCCGCCGCCCAACTTTCACAACAACAACAACAACACCATTCCGGCACCGGCGTTGGGAGCCATGGCCTCGGACGCACAGGAGCGCGAGGCCGTCGAGGCTCTTCTTCGGCTTGGGTCGATGTAATACCACCAACACAAACAAACAATCATCAACAACTCGGTGCATGGCATGGCATGGGCTCGGCGTTTTTCAACAAAGGGGCGGGGCATTTCGATTATTATCATCATCTTTGGCACCAACAATCACCATTATCGCCTGGCATGGTGCGGGTTATTTGGGTTATGGGTCTTTTGGGTTTAGCTAAGGGGAGCCGGCTGGCTTGGACATCCCTTTTTTGCATGTTTTTGAGCCGGATGGGTATCTGGAAGGGACTGGGCAGGCTGCGATGGGATCATTGGGATGGGAACATTGGTTGAGGCGTCACCCTCCTGCTATCACCGGCGCATGCGTTCTGGATTCACACCCCGTCCGACTCGGCGGTCATGAGGCGTCACGGCGTTTTTTGACTTATCACACCACTGCATTGCGCATCACCATCATCATCATCGGCGGGTCGACACATCTCAGCTCAACTCATTCAACCCCATTCTTATTCCCCGGAGCAGCAGGGAGCAGCGTGATCGGCAGGAACCTTGCCTTCTGCTCGGTTTCATCGTGGACGGCCCGAGCCGATCATCAGTCACTGGCTCCACCGTCACATGCCGGATCCCGTCTTGACATCGGAGATCCGCTGTGCCATTCTGGTTAACGGCTGACGGCTCATGACACACAACAAAACCAAAACATTTTGGGTTTCCCCTTCTTCTTATTTATATACCACTTTTTGTAATAAATGAAGGCATGATGGTTGACCTTGGCCAAGTCAGGTTCGGTCAGCCAAATGGGAGGAATGGGAAATGAATGGAATAAAAAATACCCCTGAAAAGGTACTTCCGCTGGGCCTCGACCTTGAGACCTTGGATTTTGGCTTGCGTGAGCAAGATTGAGGAATCCTTGCGCGCTCGGTCTGGGGACAGTTACGTTACGTTAATGACATCTGAGATGGCTTGCCAGCTTATCTTCTTTCTGTGTTTACTTTTAATGTGTAATGGCGCAGCTCTTGGGTTGGTTGTGTAGAGTTGCGCGGCATGTAGATACCCCCTCTTCTTCTTTTATTCTTTCTTTTTCACGCGCTGGCGTTCAACTTCTGAGGCAATATTCCTTTCTCTTTCTTCTGCCTTGGTTGGTATTTATCAAGGACCCATCTTCCTCGTTGGGTCAGGGAAGAATGGTCCGGTGGGTGGGTCTGACGGAATGGAAGATGTTCTTTAGGCTAAGGACTGTTGAGCATGGGATTTGGTTGAAACGAGGAGGCATATCACCGTACCAGGGGGAAGGCGGCCGGGAAGGGTTCCAGGTTGTTCTTGGTCTGTTTGCTGTCCGGTCAGGGATTGGGTATTTGGGTAGTGGAGGGCGATATCAGCTGGTCAAGGTATTCTCAACTTTCAGTCACTGATGGGGTGTGGAGAGGAAATGGAAGCTGGGCACTGTACTGGCATGGCATCTGGTCGCGTTCTTCCTGTCCTCTTCCCCTGCTGGTTGTTGGCCTGATACCCGGCAGTTGGAAGGACAGACAGGCTAGGAGATGCGGGCTTGCGGGAACCGTCTGTCCTTTTAGCACCTAGCAGGAGAATAAAAAAGTAAAATACCCGCATACCTTACACATGCCTCACTGTTTGACACACTGGCATTCTGGGATGAAGAAGAGACAGTTCTCACTGTAGCCCTGGTATTGTGAACCTGGGCAAGATTGTGATGAAACCAACTTTGCTGCTCTGTAGTTCACGATGATAGTTGCCGGAATTGTGATCTGTTCGTTGACAAGAAAGGACGACGCCCACCGGCTCTTCCTGACTTAACCAAGGCTGGGTTCACCTCCTTCAGAATGACTGTAGAACAAGATATCAGAGCCTCAAATATGTCCCATTCCTCCCTCCTCAACACCACCCGGTACCTACCGACTCCTCTCTAGCTTGCTCCAATTTCGCCGGCTACATGAATCCAACACACATATCAGACAGACAGACCGTGTTTCATAACCTAAGACGATAAATCCCCCTTGACTCCATTCGCAGGCCCCGCCGCCTCATCCCGACACCGCTGGCACATACACCACCCACCAAGACTCCCCTGCGCCCACTCCCTCCTCTGCTGGACCGGCAAGTTGACATCACAATAATGATTCAAAATCTCCTCCCCAGCCTTGATCCCGCCCGGCCGGTCTCCGACAACCCTCTTCTCCCTCGCCCACAACACCATCCGCCCGCCCCACTCCCACGTAACATTGGGATCGCAGTCGTGGTTGGCCAGGCACCAAAAGGGATGCACAGCAGCAACATCCGGCCTGCCGTCGCGCGGGTTCTTCCTCGCGGACGCGGTGCCGCGGAACTTGGCGTAGGCCGTGTTGAAGATCCACAGGTCGTGGCGGTCGAGGGTGGTGTAGATGTCGACGTCCATCTTCTCGAGGATGTGCAGCGGAATCTCGACGTTGTACTTGAACGAGAAGGGCAGCGTCCACTCCGGGGGTGGCTCGTCCGTGATGGAGCCGTCGACGTCGTTTAGGCTGGTGCTGACGAAGTCGCCCCAGACTGCAGACAGTGTTAGAGAAGAGTGTGGGTTTTTTTTGGGGGGTGTGGAGTTGACTTACTGTACTTGATCTCGGGAACCTCCAGGGGGTGGATGTCTTGGTGCGTCGACATGGCGAGCAGGCGTGCCAGGAGCAAGAGATAGAGTGACTGGTCAATGTCGCTGGCGTCTGGGTCCTTCGCGATCGAGTCGACATCCTTATCGCAGACTGCGGGGTGGTACTGCTCCATGGCCTTGGTGAAGCAGAACTCGTCGCAGAATATTGTGTCGTAGCACTCGGGGCAGCTCACTGCCTTGGAATTGCTGTCGAGAGGCGGGAGTTCGGTGCCGCAAGCGTCGCACGTCGACTCCTTGTGCCGGTTGTTGGCCGTCAGGAGCGAGTACTCCTCCAGGACGGTCTCTCCGGGGCCGATGTCCTCTTTGGCGAAGAGGCCCAGCTGGTTGCAGGTTGGGATAATGTCGTATTCGTCGGTGCTGCTCGCGCCATCGAGCAGGACCGGAAGACTCGAGACTCTGACCTCGCACTTTGGGGCCATCGCAGAGAGCCGCGAGTTCAGGAAGGACAACGAGTGCTCCGAGAAGCGGTCCGGTTCGTGCGTGTTCCAGGGGTATACCTCTCTGCGTACGACGCCGCGATCCGGCAGGCTGTTGATCTCGATCGGTTCGTCGGGCCGCTTTCGTAACCTTCGCCGAGCAACCTGCTCGATGTACCCTTTGATCTCCAAGAGTTCTCGGTTATGAGGAACCATGGTGATCCCCCTCTCGCAGAAACTGAGCGCGCTCTTCAGGCAGCCACAAAGCAGTAGGCTGATGGACAGGATCTGGAAGCAGCGGACTGAGGCCAGGTTTGCCAGGATGTTGTATTCGCCGGCCGCCTCGGCACCATCTCCGTCAACCAGCCGATCGAGATCCTGAACGAGGTCGCCATGGTTGAGCACTTCGGGACAGGGTATTGTCCTGTAGCCCTGAAGAGCGGCCTTGGCTTGCTCGTGGTACTCGAAACTTTCGTCGCGAACCTCGTCAGCCAGCAGCAGGGCGCGGTATGCGTCACCGGCGGCCAGATCTGGGTAGGCGAGGTTCGAGTAGACGACAGCTCTCTCCAAGTAGAGGATCAAGTCGTAGGGGGATGCCGCCAGCGCGTCTGTCAGCTGCTGGCGGCGCTCGAGGAGAGGACCCCGCGGGGGGTCTTTTTCGTCCATGAGGACAGAAGGCGATGAGCTGTCCATGGCAGACGACAAGGCGGTGGTGAGATGTTGTTGCTTGTGAGAGGAAGACGGCACAGGGCCAGAGGCATTGCGCGTTCCCAAGAGGAACAAACCCAGGCGAGGGGTCGTAAGAAGAGATATGCTGGTGGGTGACCTGGGGTGTAAATATATAATGAGGTGGCAGCCGTGTCCTTCGGAGGCGTCGAAGATAAGGTGAGTGGAAGCTTCCAGGTTTCCTCGCGTGGTTTTATGTTTCGTGGGTCGAGGTTATTTCCTCGTCTCGGAGTCTGAGGAGCCAATCTGGGGACAGAGTCATGGGTGGACCTCGCCGGCGGCTGCAGTTAAGACGCCGCCCGGAACGACGAAAAGGGCAGTCACGATCTGATGACGGCGGCCTGACGGGTTGGTCACTGCCCAAATAAGAACGCAGAAACTGAATGGGAAAGAGATCAGAAAAAAAAGCTCCTGCCAAGACAGAGAGTCTAGACCCAGGAACTGCAACAAAGTTAAAGGCCTGGCAGGTGCGGATCGACTCTGGTATTTGAGGTGAAGGCCCGAGCCAGTGGCACCGAGGTCGTGTCGTGAGACAGACCTTGATTTTTTCCGCCCATTGTGGTCCCTGTCCGGGAGCGTCTGCCCCTCGAAAAGCCTGCGTTGGATGAAGCCAAGCATCCCCCGGAGCGGGCAAGATTGTGGGAGACGAGACGCAGCACCGCTTCCCGGCTCTCCTGCGTTGGGGCTAGACTCTGCAGGGTCCAGGCAACCCACACCAAAACTTGGTCCCCGAGACGATGTGCCCCGGTGCCGTCATCGTGCTGCTGCATCACGGCTGCATCACTGTCCGGGCCAAGTTTGGGTGGCTTCGCTCCCTGGTCCTGGATTTCAGGCGGTGGAGCTTCCCGGCCAGATCCGGACAGCCCCGGCGGGATATCTCAAAAGATGCTCATACATACCATTGTGCAGTGAGTTTTTCTGTCAACCGAATCTTCTAGACAGCCCGGCGCTTACAGTCCGTCACTGCGGGCATCAAAGAAACAACCTCACACGCGAGGTTCTGATGCCCTGCAAAGCCCCGAGTGTGACGAGCGGTCTCGACTCCGAGGGACCCTGGCCCCACCCGAGGGCCCTTGTGGCAGGGTTCCATGCAGGCAAACAGGGTTCACACCACCAGAGTGACCAAAACCAGCGGCATCTCGGGAGCCCGCGATTCTCAGGGTCCTGCTCCAACAGGTGGCTTGCAGATCGGGCGGCAAACCATTGGCTGCTCACAACGATCCAGCGAGGGGCAATACGTCATACTCTTCCCAAGACGATCGTCAGCTCTCCACGTGCCTCTTGGTCGCATTGAGCGCGGACGGGGCTGGACGACAGGCCCGGACTTGGCACGTCGGCGTCGGCGTCCATGTTGTGCTTTGCCCATGCTGGGGCGAGGAGATGGAAAGGAAAAGGAAGAAAAGGAATCAAAAAACACGCCACACTCGCGCAATTATTACACGTCGAAGGAGGAAAGACATTCCAATCTTGGAGTGATCTACCCCGCCAAAGCCCATCTGTCGCCTGCAGTGCCGAGCCAGGGGGGTGAGTTGCTCACAGTCAAGCATGGAGGTCTAGGTCTATGTATTGGCCGCTCTATATGCACGAAGGAACACCCTACACGTGTACTCAAGCGGAGAAATTCCCAACGTCGCTGTCGGTCCAAGGCGGAAACCCTGCCTCAACCTTGCGCAGCCTCCCCCGCACAACATAAGAGGCAGGCTGGCAGGGAAGAGAAACTCTCGGCGCTCCCCAAACTCCGGCCCGGTCATCTTGAACCTCTCCTACGACGCCGCCGCCCCCAGATCACTCAACTTATCCACATAGAACGCCGGCACGGCCACCGCGTCCTCGGCCTCCCAATCCTCCTTTTTACTCACCCCCGTCAGCACAGCCAACGTCCCCCCCAACCGCCCCTCAATCCCAAACTTGATATCCGTATTCAGCCTATCCCCCACCATGCACGTCCTCTCACGATCCAGCTGAAACTTGCCCTCAATCGCATCCATCATAGCCTGGCTCGGCTTGCCCAGCGCCAGCGGCTGCGTCCCCGTCATGTAAGACAACGGCGCGGCGCCGATGGACCCGGCCCCGGGGAACAGGTTATGGTTCATCGGAAACGTCGAGTCGACGTTGGTGGCCAAGAACACGGCTCCCCGGCGCAGGTACTGCAGCGCGTGGGAGAGTTTGAGGTAGTTGACGTGCAGGTCGAGCCCCGCCAGCACGCAGCCGACGTCCGAGTCGAGGAGCGAGCCGTCGGCGAGCCCTTGCCAGTCGGCGGGCGTGATGTCGCGCCGGAGGTTGGGGTCGGTGCCGCCGAGGAAGGGGACGTTTTCGGAGCGGAGCTCGTGCTCGATGCCGGCTTCGCCGAGGACGAAGACTTTGTTTTTCGGGGCGGGGAGCTTGAGGATGCGGGAGATGTAGATGGCGGAGGAGTAGGCGGAGCCGAAGATTTCTTCCTCGTTGGAGGGGATGCCGAGGGTGGTGAATTTTTTGAGGTATTCTTCGCGGGATTTGGTGGAGTTGTTGGTTACGAAGACGATTTTCTTTCCTGGTGAGGGGGTTAGGGAGGGTGAGGAAGGGAGGAGGAGTGGGATGAGCGTCACCTCGCGACCGTAAGAACTCGAGAGTCTCCGGAACGCCCTCGTAGACGTGGTCACCGGTCCATATTACCCCTGACCAATGGTGAGCTTCTGTCAGGGATATTGTTTGGGCATGAATTCGAACCATCACAGTCCAGCAAAAAGACCTATGCGGCGGTGAGTGAGATGAGGAGAGCAATTCGGGGTGAGTCAGCCTACATCAAAGCGGTCGATGAACTCGTTGATGGCGGCCTTGTCGCCGGTGAGGTATTTAGGTTTTGTCATGATGTCTGGTGGCTTGCAAAGTGGTTGTCTTGGAGAGATACAGGTCTTCTTGGGCAAGTCTACGGATATAGTTTACCTTTTTCAGGAGTCATCACAATCTGCCTTAGAGGTTGCCGACTTCGCTCACTGAAAATCGCGAAACCGAAACGCTCGACAGTGATTGGCCGACGGGCCGGCAGATCTCTTCTCGTGTTCTAGACACCGGGTGAAGGAAGACGAGGAAGACTCCTTCACAGGCTTACCTTACTATCAGGGCCAAAACATTGCTGTTTGTGAAACAGGAGCCCATCTGTTGAGGCTGAAAATGATGGCAGTGCGCCGTGGCTCAAGCCTTGCCGTGGTCTGAAAAAGCCAGACTCCGACTCAAGGGACTGTCAGAACTCAGAGACCCCCAATGACGTAATTTCTTCAGTGCCTTTTCCGTCCTACAGATTCGGGACGCCGACACCATCTTGAGCGGGCATCCCGCAGGATGGACATCGCCGCCGTCTTTCTTCCCCGGAGAGATCCCAACGACAGCCGTTTTCCTGTTCGAAATCTCCTGTAAATCATGCATGTAGACGGAGGCGACGCGACGCGCAGGGCAAGCTTATACGACGAGAACTGCGGGGCAGTTACACAATCCCCAAAGGTCGACAAGCTTGGCAGTACCGGCCGGAAGGATTGCTGACGGCATGCCCTCCGGAACAGCCAACTTCATGAGCGTGGCATCCGGAATTGCAACAACTTCCACAAGACGCCTATATCAACGCCATCGTACGATTTTGACATCATAGCGCCCCGCGTAGGCTAAGAAGTTGGTTGTGGTGGAGGACTCACCCTCCATGACCCCCACCCAATGAACCCCGCATCGCCGAATCTGCAGCCGACAAAGTGGTTCTCGAACACTCTTTGCAGAGTTGCGGCAGTGCATGCCGCTGTTCCATGTGGTCAAATAAGGCATGGCGGACGAACATCTTTGATCTTCGTGGACCGATCGATCGTCTCCCCGACGATGACTGATCAACTCAACTTTAACTGAAGCTTCAATGTCCGGCAGAGAGAACAGAAGGGAGCATGCAGGTTTAAGCAATCGGGCTGCTTCCGGTAGGTAGGCCACTGCATCGCTCTCCGCGACTCAAAAACATGTGCAAGTTATTGAAGACTGCCCTCCAAGACAACGAATGAGACTGGAAGCATGGGAGTGCGGTGTTTGAAAATGATTATCGCTGCCACCAGCCTCAACTGCTCCTTCATCGTTGTTCAAGTCATCAACGTTGAAACCCAGAGGCCCTCTTTTCCAGTATAGTGAAGAACAAGGGAATTGAAGAACCGTAGACATTACCGCACATGTCTGTCATGATTCGATCATCAACCGCCATGCGTGGGAATATTTCTTTGAGGAACATCCGAAAGGGAGCTTTTTCTGTTTTCCGTTGAGTGCCTTCCAAGTTGGATCGCAGCGTCAATCGGGCGTTATCGATAGGCCTAACAGGGGTGTGGCCCCCACTAAAAGTTGCACCTTCGAACAGCTACCCCTCCATCCACCCCTCCAATATTTCTCCCAGGCAACCTCTCGGGGACATCGCAAAATCCCGCGCAAACATTCCGCAAGACACTATCGCAAGCTCCCGCTTCTTTCATCGTTAATCTACGCTTGCCTTTAGCGTTTCCGCATCATTCACGGTTCTCTGTTACCCACCCCGGCGAACAGGCCCACCGCCATTTCCCCGGATCGCACTCGGAGATTGACGTGTTTCGGAGCTCCGTCACGGCGTGCAAATAAGTACAACCAGATCCCGGCACGGAGCTGCTCTTGTTCGCCGATCGAGGTTTGAGTTAAGCGACACGGCGCGCGACTTCACCTTGACAATCATCCACCTCGGATCACACAGCCGTAGCCACGGGACAGCATCACAATGGCCAACCAAGCCAACCTCTACTCGTTCCCCACCGTGGACGCCCTCGCCCCGGCCCTGCGCGCCTACGTCATCTCGTGCCAGGAAGCCGGCCTGGCCCGCCACGGCGTCTTCAAGGTGGCCGTGTCGGGCGGCTCGCTGCCCAAGACCCTCGCGCAGGCGCTCCTGCCCGCCCCCTCCTCTCCGGTCGACACCGTCAAGTGGGACAAGTGGGAGATCTTCTTCGCCGACGAGCGCGCCGTGCCGCTCGACCACCCGGACTCCAACTACGGCCTGCTCAAGACGGAGCTGCTCGACAAGCTGCCCGAGGGCACCGCGCCGCCCACCGTCCACACCATCAACACCGAGTTCCTCGACGACACCCAGGAGCTGGCTGACCAGTACGAGCAGACGCTGGTGCGCAGCTTTGCCGGGCGCGACTCGGTGCGCCTGCCGATCTTCGATCTGCTGCTCCTCGGCTGCGGGCCCGACGGACACACGTGCTCGCTGTTCCCGGGCCACGAGCTGCTTCGTGAGAACGATGCGTGGGTTGCGCCCATCGAGGACTCGCCCAAGCCGCCCCCAAGGCGGGTCACGCTTACCTTGCCGGTGGTCAAGCATGCGGTGCGCGTGGCGTTTGTCGCGACAGGTGGGGGTAAGAAGGAGATCATGAAGGCGATCTTTGAGGAGGGCAAGGGCTTGCCGTGCGCGCTGGTCAATGAGGGGTGCGGCGAGCGGTGCAGCTGGTTTGTGGATAGTGCAGCTGTGGAGGGGGTTAGCTATCCCAGGAGGCCGTTCAGTCTATAAACTGGGTTTCTTGGAGGGAGGGACTTGGAGGGGAAGGGAAAACGACCTTATGAGAAGCATGGTCTCTCGGTGACCTCGCAACACAAGGAAACAAAAAGAGAGTTGGGACGGGTCAGCCTTCGTTTATCATTTTGATATCCCACCGTTCTGTTATTAGCTGCGCTGAGAGAGGAATGGACTGGAGTTTTGTTAGAGAACGCTGGCTGGGCAGGAGTAGTCCTTTGTGGTGGGGGTTTGTGTGAGGACGAGTTCGTCGCTGTCTTTGCGGTCACGGGCGGTGTCCTGGTTCCTGGTATTTGGCTACATAGACCCAACATGCTAGCGTTCATGCACCATGCGGGTAGTTGTCTGAGTGGTGAACCATTTGGTACAGGGTCAACACAGCAAGAAAGCGCGATGACTGCACGACTGTTCACTGACCCCTGGCTACGGCATCCGTTGTTTACTTGAGGAGCAGAAATGGTCCATATGGGTTCAGTGATGTTCCGCAGAGGCTGAAGATCCGCTGTCTCTTGACCCTGTGAAAGCCTGGATGCCATAATACGGTAAGTAGCATACTTCAAGCCCACGAGTTCCTCAAAAATACAACCCCCAACAGCTCACAGCCCAACATACATGAGACAACACAAAGCTCCAGGCCTGTTTTATCCCCATATCCAACCGCAACCCATTCCCTTACCGTAATATCACCCCTCCCCTCTCCCTTGAGCCTATAAGATAGATACCGCCGCCCCATGTCAATAGATAGCAGCAACCAACAACCCAACAGCACTCGCCTGCGTCCCGACCGTCGCATTCCGATACGGCCCTTCCCAGTCGACATCATACAAATCGTCCCCCTCCCCCCTGGCCCGGTTATACGCCGTCTGCGCGTTGGTGGTCAGGTACGAGCGGTACGGGTGGCTGCCCGACGGCAGCACGGCGTCGAGCTCGGCCAGGTTGGAGGCGAGTATGCCCTTGAAGATTTGCTGGTCCACGTTGCAGCCTTGTTGCTCGGTGGGTTGGCAGCTGGATTCGGTGAGGATGCCGGAGGGGTTGGTCAGGGGCTGTTGGGTGGTGCTGGTTGTGGTGGGGGAGAGGACGGCCGAGGCGATGGCGGTCGCGGAGGTGAGATAGGCTTGGTTTGATGTTGCGCGGTAGAGTTCTGATCAAGAGTTAGGTGGGGGAGGTGGGGGGTATCTGAGGTGGAAGGGGGTAAGTTACCGGCCAGGGCGCCGACGATGACGCCTTGGTTGTAGGTCCAGACGGGCAGCTTGTTGTTGTAGCAGGCGCCCGTGCTGTCTGACGCCAGGCCGTCGTTGACGAGGCCGTTGCTGTTGATCATGCCCGAGGCCTGGAACCAGTACCTGTCCAACAATGTCAGTCATATCATGCCTAATCAGGGTGTCGCGGGAGCAATCCGAGAGCAAAGCAGCAGCCTCGGGAGCAGAATGACTCCCGAGACAGCCGGGAAGGGAAAGAAAGCGCGCGGATTTGGCGTACCAGGCCGTCAGCGCGCGGTCGAGGTACTTTGTGTCGGACGGGATGCGGTTGTGCAGGGCGGCAGCGAGCTTGATGTACAGCTCGTTGGCGATGGCGTTCTTGTACGTCTTGGCCGCGATGTCGACGTACATGCCGCCGCCGCAGGGGGTCGACGTCCAGGACCGGTACATGTAGGCCTCGTCCTGCATCGAGATGTTGACTACCAACAATATCAGCGGCGAAGTTCCCATTCAGGGTGTCTGGGGCGTTTTGGAAGTAAAGGAGCTGTTTCAGGAGCAAGCAGGCTCCAGCCGTAAAGGGGTATCAACAATTTAGATTTGTTGCTTACGGTACGTGCTGTCGCCCGTCAAATCGTACATGCGCACCATGGCCAGCGCCCACCAGCCCGTGTCGTCGGTCGACGCGGCGCGGAAGTCGCCGTTCCATGCGCCCCGCTGCCCCTGGATGATGTCCTCAACCTGGCCCAGGTACTCGGTCGAGTTGGTCTTGCGCATGTAGTCGATCACGTTGGTCAGGGCGACGCCGCTGAGCCACCAGGGAGCGCTGGGCGACCAGATGGCCTGCGAGGACGAGTAGAACTCGGCGTTCATGGCGTCAATGGCTGCCTTTGCCGCGGCCCTGGCATCAAAGTCTTGCCTCAGCCGCAGCTCAGGAGAGCCGTTGACATGACGTTGAGATCCGTCTCGAAAGGCAAGCCCTCGGCTAGCCCAGAGGCAGGCCAAGTCAACGAGGATAAGGCCGAATCTCATCGTGACGCCCGTCGTCTGTCTGCCTCAACCCCTGGGGTTGGACAGAGAAGAGAAGTGGTCGACAGCATCGCCATCGCCATTCCCGGTGTTCAGCGCGGCGCGCACGCGCAGGACATTCCAACGGGCCTGCCCAAAAACCAATACAGCATGCCTACGCAATGAGCGTTTGTGCGTACCAGGACATGCTCAGTTCAAAGCCCCACATGTCGACGGCTCTCAGATGACAAGACAACCGGGCCGTCGCGATCATCCCGTGGTCCTCGAAGACGGGTCCCGGGACACGGCTCTGTGCAACCCAGGGAGGTTGAGGGAACCTTCCGAGTTCGAGCCAAGCTTCCTCATCACCCGCATCCTCATCCTTTGCATCCTGGCCTCCTCATTGCTCCGCAGCCTCGTCGATGCACGGCATACACCGTGCATGCAGGCCTCAGCTGAATACCTCGACATTTTGCTGACCGTGATGCTCAAGAGCAGAGGCCCGGGAAGCTGTCCGAGCGGGGGCTCGTTTCTGTTGCGTGCCCACGAGTTTTTCCGAACATGGCGTCGACGGGACCGGATGAACGAGTCTCTGCGTAAGGGGTCCGGTCGTCCGCCCCGGAGCGGAGGAACTTCCGGCTCGCAGCCAGGAACACACAACTGAAGGTAATTCCAGTCAATTGGGCGACTTCTACCTCCAAGGATTCATCCTCTGATCAAAAAGAGAGTAAAAAGGGGGAAAAGAGTGGAGGGCAAAAAGAATCTGGCAATTGCAGATTGTACCTGCCGAAAAATGAAGCCTGAACAGTCAACAGAGGCGCTGAAGAGGCAGTAGCGAACTAGAAATGGTGGGGGCATCAGTGGGATCGCTTCTTTGGGAACAGTTCGGTGGAGCATTGCTTTTCTGCACCAGACAGCAGTGGCAAGTGGCTTTTTCAACAGCTGCATCGAGAAGTCGACAATTCCTCCCGAAGGAAAAGGGAAAAGTCGAACAATCCCATGGGCACGGATTTCGGTGCATTACCGATCAGGGGTCTCGGATTGCGTTCACCGCGTGGCGTCAATCTTCAGGCCCAACACTTGAGTTAAAGACTCAGGGTCTCATCAAACCAGTATCCGGTCGAGGCAATGGACAAGATCCCAAACTTCAACAACCCCGGATGCCCCAGGCCGAGGCAGGTGTGGCGCCGCGATCTCTGCCGAATTCTTCACCTCCGATCTTTCCGCTTGCAGAGTACGGCCGAAATTGACATTTGTTCGGCCCGTGTCTTGGAGCAAAAAGCAAATCGGAACGCAAATAGAGGAAGCTTTTCTGTCGGTTGAACAAGAAACCCTGCGGCATAAACGGCCAAAGAGCATCTCCATCCATCACGATCCTCAAAACGCTTCTCGAGTCGCGCTTCGTCCCGTCCGAGGCCAACGGCTCCCCGCAACGGACCCTCCCACAGCAACCCCTGGCCAGTCAGGACAGTTTGGACGAGGGTCCGCTTGAAGTGGCTCCCCCTGTCATTTCAAAATGCGGTCTTGGCTCGCCTTTGACCAGTCCCCGTTTCAGCCGGCCATGGACCAGGGGGGGCGAGACGATCGCCCAATTTGAGCCCTGTCGGGGGTTGCCTGTTGCATCACCGCCGAGGATCCGAAAATCTGGTTGCCATCTCTGCCCGGCTGTGCCTCTTTCTGCTGTCGGTATATACCGCGCTATGCCCACGCCTCATCGACGCTCCTCCTGGCCAGCCCTGGACCCAACTACAACCCCAGCAAAGACTCGGGCGAACCGCATGCGGTGACTCGGCAGGTGCTGGCGTACGGAGTATAAGTCGGGATATCGCGGTCGTACCCCATCTATATGCGACACCAAATGCGGGCCTTGCGACGCGCGTCTGAGAGCATCGAGCAGGATCACTCCCGACGCCCAGGGCACAGCCTGTTGGTGCAATAGCGCTCGGCCAACTATACCATCTGAGTCTATTACTCAGCCGGGACAACGGACAATATGATGGGAGCCTCGAGCCTGCAGCCCCCTAAATCGGGGCGCTCCCGTTTCTCAAAGGCCCTCCCGGCTCCTCCCTCCTTACCGCCTTTGGAGTTTGAGTCGCAGCTTGATTTCGCACCACTGGTCCCGGAGAAGGCACTGCCTCGTGTTCAGCCCGAGGCCGCGCTGCCGCCCATTCCACCGCCGAAGGGAGCCGCAGCCGACCGAGACACGGAGAGCAACATGGCCGCCATGGCGAAGCCGTTGAACTCCCCGCTGCCGCCCGTACCCCCGAAGTTCGCCGGGCCGCCGCCCATGAGGAGCATCCCCCGACGGCCCGTTGCATCTCCTGTGAACCTGATGCCGGGCCTGGCCCCGACCACCGCCCCAGCACTGGCGTCACCAGACCCTTCGCCCTCGCCTGTTGGCTCCATCTCGAGTCTCCTGTCGGCCTACTCCAACCACACGGACGAGTCGCCCAGCTCGCCATTGGCGAACCCGGCGAGGGACTTGGTCGACTCGAAGAGCGCCTATTCTGTCGTGTCACCAAACCTGGATACGCAAAGGAGCAGTGCACAGTCCGGCGCACGCACCCACGACCTGCCACCGCTGCCGTCCGAACAGAATGCGCAGCCACACCAACCTGGTAACCATGGCCCAAAGGCAGACCAAGAGGATCTGCCACCGCCGCCGCCTCTGAAAAATGCCCAGCGCAGCATCTCGAGACCCCAAACGCCCACTGGCCTGCCGTCGCACACTGCGCAACCGCCCACTTCCGCGCGGGTCGGATCGCCTTTGAGGAACGGGTCTCCACCACAAGAGCAGCTGTGGAGGCGACGATCACGATCGCGGTCGCTCAAAGGCGAACAAACCCTGGTTGTCCCAGATCTCAAACTGGTATCCAGCCACGGTTCCACCGCTGCGTCAGCCCAGGACGCATCCCAGAGCAGCCCGACCGGCTCGCTGTCGCAGCCATTTCCGGTCCCACCTCGAAGCAACCCCGGGGCGTTCCAGGGCACAACACAGCGCGCTCCACCACCAAGCACCAACGGCGGGCTACCCGGGCGAAACATCCGTCCTGTGGCTCCTAGCGAGCAGGCTGCTCCTGTTGAAGCGAGTATGGGGCAAGAGGCGTCGCGGATCAAGGAGAAGCTGCAGGAGAAGAAGCGAGGAAGCGCAGAGGAGCCGAAACCCGCGAGCCAGGTCTCGCAGGTATCTCAAGCCGCCGCCACGTTGAGTCCTGTGACATCTGTAGCCGTCTCCCCGGTCTCTACCCAGCGCCTTCCGACGCCCGAGTACGGGACCAACGATGTCAAGAGCCCATTGCCAACCACGGTGGTCTCGCCGCTGTCGCCGGCGTCGTCACCAGAACTGCCCGGCGAGCCGAAGCCGATCACCCGCAAGGCTGTCGGGGCCGCACAGGCGCAGGTACGGCCTGTTAAGAGTACTCCGTCTCTGGCGCCGGCGCCCATTAACACGGGACTGGGCGTGCGGTCGCCGGTTGGTCTCCCGACATCTCCACGGCCCGGCGTGAGCCAAGGGTCAAGCCAGACGTCACTCCTCCCGGTCTCTCCTACGCCGGAAGCGAACCAAAGCGCAAACCAGCCGCAATACCGCGCCTACTCTCCAGCGCCTGAGCGGACTCAAAGCCCCAGTCAGAAGCAGTACATCCCGTACGCACCACCAGCGACCCGAGACCCAGCGCCAAACCCTTCCCAACCCGCGGCACAACCGCCTTCCAAGAGCGAAGCAGACAAACGTCCCCTCCCCGCCACCCATCAAGAACCCGCAGGACCACAATTCAACCCCCTCCAAAACCCCTTCTCCCAACCACCCACCCGCGACCCCCTCCCCCGAACCATCTCCGAAACAGGCTCCATCGAGACTGTCAAACCCTCCCAACCCCAACCTCCAACCTTCACCCTCCAACCACCCAATCCCATTTCCAGCAGCGAAGACCTCCCCCTGCGCGAACCACCTCCCAACGAATCCGACCTCACCACCAACCCAGGCGCAGCCCTCTTCCCCCGGTCTTGGTACACCCCTTTACCACAGGACGCCACCCCGTCCCATTTGATGCAGCCGCGCCCGCTCACACAGCGCCACTTTGACTGTTTGACGGCGCACCGGTACATGACGGCCAACCGGCAGCGGACGAACCCCCTGCCGTGTCGGACGTGTGGGCATGTGGATCGGTATGAGGAGTGCTACATCTGTAGTGCGTGCAGTCTGAATGTGTGTAAGGACTGCGTGGGGGTATTGAGGAGACTGAGGGGGGATTTGAGGGCGGTGATGGGGGAGGTTGAGAACGTTAAAAAGAAGGATGGGATGGGGATGGGGATGCAAGGGATGGGGGAGGGGGTGATTTGGGAGGAGGGGGAGGGGATGGAAGGCTTGGAAGGGAGGGTGGTGAGGTAAGGGGCTGAGGGGTGAGCGTTGAGCGCTTTTGCGTATTTCTCGCGCTTTTGCTGTTTCTGGGAAGGAATATATTTCAATTCATTTGGGGCTTGTGGAGGGGTTATCAGAAAGCGGTAGATCTGCTTAGATTCCGGGTTTATAACGACGGGTTGGTTAGAAACAGATGCTGGGTGGAGAGGTGTAGAGAGATACCAGGGTGGGATATATGGGAGGGTGCGGTTCTGGCGCGATGGAGGAGCAATACCTTATACATCATATACATTCATTAGGGTGTCCGACTTAAGATGGTCTGGCGAGGTCGATGAGACGATGAAAAATATTGGAGGCGGACTCGAGTTGTACTGAGCTGAGTGATGGTTGGTTTACATTGTGAAAAGAACAGCACCTCTATTTACCGGTGGATTACAAACAGGGCATGGCTCTTATGAATAACGAGAACTTAATAAAACGTGTGTAAAAACGAAGCGTCGTCGTTCTTGGATTTGAATTGAGACTTGAAGCCGTCGGGGCCGGCAGTCGTGATGTGACGCTGCCCGAGTGCCGACTGCCGAAGCTAGGTAGCGCCCCGCAGGGCGCCGGCTGAAGCCAAGAACGCCTCACTACAGGGGTCCGCTTTAGCGTGTAGAGCATTCATGCAGCCGCAAATCAACGACCAGCTGAGACGACTCGACAACCACAAATAAACAAAGTCGATGGAATTTGCAGACCTGTCAAAGTGACAGCGCGGAGAAGGACAGCAATGTCGTCAATACCGTCCAGCAGCAGCGCCCTGTCGCGCGCGCGATCACTGCGCAAACCCTCCAAGCCGGAGACTGGCATCGGCGCCGGCGGTGAGACGCGCAATGTGTCGCCCAGCAGACTGCCCGTCAAGGGACAACCGTCTGGGACAGCAGCAGGCGCGCCCACGGCAACTCGCCCGTCCAGAAGCGCCACGACCAGTGCTGCCATCACAAAAAGCAGCCGCCCGCTCTCAGGCGTCTTTTCGCGCATCACCTCGTCCTCGACTCGGTCCCGGGAGAAGGACAGCCCTGCGCCCGAGGCGCCACCACCAAGCCGTCTCACCCGCGCCGCCTCTTTGCGCCAGCCGTCGACTTCAGCTCGGCCGGCCACGTCGGGCGGAACCTCCATTGTCGGACCAAGACCGACCACCTCCTCCGGGGTGCCCACCGCCCGCCGGGTTGTCTCCGGCGCCAGCACCGGCCAAGGACCGGACAAGGCATCCGGGATCCGGCACGCCCGCGCCAAGTCGTCCGTGACGACCCTCTCCAGCGTCACCACCCTCCGCCCGCCCTCACAGACCTCCACCACCAGCTCTTCCACTACGGCCACAACCACAGCAGCACACCGCTCCCGGCCACCTTTAACAAGCCTCACCCGGCGACCAGCAGGAGCAGCACCGGCACCACCCTCCCCAACAACAACCACAACCCCCCGCCGCCGCTCCTCACTCACCTCCACCACAGCCCAGCCCTCTAAACCGGCACCAACAACCAAACAACCCCCGCAGCTATCCAAACCCCTCCCCCACCTCCCCTCTCACAAGCCCACTTCCACCACCACAACCAGCACCCTCACCAATGGCCATGGCAACGGAAGTAACGGCCTCCCCAAACCAGCCTTCACAACCCACCAACAATCCTACACCCCGCTCAAACCGCCCGCCCCCAAACCCTTGACGTCTACCTTCCTCCTCCCGCCGTCACCCTCCAAACAACCCGCCAATATCGCACTGTCGGCTGAGACGGCGAGATTGCAGACTGAGTTGTTGCAACTGCATCTCTTGCATCGTGATGCAGGGCGTGTGGTGAGTGAGTGGAAAGGGGATGCGAGGGAGAAGTTGAAGGGGAGGTTTGAGCGTGTGAGGGTGTTGGATGAGCAGGTTGCGGGTTTGGAAGCTGAAGTGGAGGAGGGGAGGAATTTATTTGCTCTTGTGAGATGGGCTGGGGGTGATGAGGGTGGTGGGATGAAGGGGTTAGAGGAGAAGATTGTCTTGCTGGATGCGGTGGTCAGCGGGGTGTGGAGTGTGGTTGGGGAGCCGGGGGGGAGGTATGAGAGGGTTGTGAGGGGGTTTGGGGAGTGGGTTGGGAGGGTGGAGGGGATTTTGCTGGGGCGAAAACGGCAGCAGCAACAAGATGGACAACCAAACAGCCAGGACGAGGAGGTAGAGCTGGAGTTGATACCGTCCCTCCCCCCAACCTGGCACGAAGAAACAGCCCATCTCGCCCGCCGCCTAGACGACTGGCGACGTAAGCTGCGCGAGCTGGGCGACTTTCCTATTACCTCTTCAAGCACACCCAACAACAACAACCACGGCCAAGAAAAGGAAGAGACAGAGCCGCCGTCCAGTCTCGCCCGGATCCTGTCAGGCTGCCGCGCCCTGGTGCATGGCATGCTGGACGAGCTGGACATGATGGAGCAGATCCAGCGGGAGGCGGCGGCCGAGGAGATGCGGTGGGTGAGGGAGATGAATCGGCGTGGGCTGGGTGGGACAAACGAAGCGGCGCCGCGGGCAGGGGCGATTTGGCGGGTTTTGTGAGACGTTCCTTACTTAGAGAGGCCGTGGGCGTTGCGTTGAACAGCATGTCTGTTAGTTGTAAGCTCGTTTATTTGTGTGGTATGAGCAGGCTAGGACTAACTATTTAGCGAGAGAGATTTGTAATTTTGGTAGCCGTCTTTGCGGTTACCGATCTGGAGGGGCCGGAGTAGGTAGATATATCTCGCAGGGAAGGCCAAATGGGGGAGAACAGGAACCGCCGGGGTTATCTTCCAAAGGCAATGACATTCATCAAAAGACTTTTTCCCACCTCCAGCCGAACCTGGTCGTCATCTGCTTTAGTTGACGATGCATCAAAGCGTGACATTGATGCCAGTCACGGGAACAAGCAGCTCGCATTGACCAGAGTTAGGTCACATCTCAAACCCCAAAGCACACCCACAACACCAACACGGACAACGAGACAGAGCGAAGACATTGCATTGTAGAGTGATGACCACCTACAAACCTAGCAGCAAAGCCACTACTGTACATAACTACATGCCATACAACGAATCATCCGGCTCGAAACCACGTCGAAGCCACGTCCCATACTGACTAAGACCATAGCAAAGCGATTGCGCCCCGGCCAACCCGGCCACCGACAAGGAAGCCCCCAAGCGACTGCAACATGATGCCGCCCTTCTCCCATGAACTGACCGCTCAGTCGAACAGTCAAACCGAGAAAGGCCCAGTCCGCTGCATGGCAGACCGGAAATAATAGGTATCTTTGCTAAAACACGAGAAGAAAAAAAGCAAACGCAATGGTAGTTGTAGTAGGACCTCGGATGATACCGACAGACAGGCCCACCGGAATTCCCATCTCTCAAAGAGAATGAATGCCTCGTCGATACTTGATTCTCGAATCGAACCGACAGCTCTTATACCCACTCTAAACGCTTACTGCGTGGGAGGGGGCGGCAGCGAGGGATAGTTGACGCGCTCGTCGCGGCCGCGGTCGCCATGCAGCATGGGGTCGATGCGGCTGTTGTCCGAGTCGTCCTCGTACTCGTGGGCCTCGAGGCGGCGGCGGATGAGGCTGCGCAGGAGCTCGACGGTGCGCATGTGCTGGACCCAGTCGTCGTAGGTCTCGCCCTCGCCGGCCTCGGATCCCTCCGACGGCGAGCTGACGGCGCCGCCCTCGCGCGCCTTGGGAGTCGGGCTGCGGTCGCCGTCGCGGCGGGCACCGCTGGCGCTCTGCAGCATGCCGCCCGACAGGCGGCGCTCGTTGTGGGCAAAGGTCGAGCCCAGGCCGGCGGCCGAGGGGAACGGCAGGTTGGGGCGGCTGGGCAGGCTCGGGTACGAGACCGAGGTCGAGTTCTGGCGCGACGACGGCGACATGCCGGCCGACGAAGCGCTGGGCGAGTGGCCCGACGTGTACGACATGGTGCTCGACGGCGGCGTGACGGCCGGGGTGCCGCCAGCCGAGTGGGTCGGCGCGCTCATGGGAGACACGACCTGGCCAGCCGGCACGGCGTACGGGTCGACGGTCGGGCGGTTGGCGTAGGTGGGCGAGTGGCGGAGATCGACGGGGGCATACTGGGAGTTGGCACCCGAGCTCTCGTAGATGGTGGCCTGCATCTGCTCGAGCATCTGGTCGATCTGCTGCAGGTCCTCCTTGGTACGCAGGTTGGGCATGGGCGGCAGGTAGTAGTGCTGCGTGAGCGGGTTGTGCGAGGCGGCACCGACACCGAGGGTGTGCGGGGCCTGGGGCATGTACTCGGCGGCCAGACCACCACCGGCGTGCATGATAGTTGAGTGGACGGGCATCAGCGAGCGGCCAATCTGCGAGTAGGAGCGGGTGTCGATCTGCTGGCGCTTGATGCTGCCAAAGAACTCGTTCAGGCTCTCCAAGTCGCGCTTCCGCGAAGGATCGTTGAAACCGGCCGCCTGGTGGCCAATGTAGTCGGCACGGGAGCCGCCCATGGGCTGCGAGTAGTAGACCGGGGCATGGTAGGTCGGCTGCGGGCCCTGCTGGTGCTGGGCGTAGTAGCTAGGCTGACCGTTTTGGTGGGGGTGGCCAAAGGGGCCCTGGTTAGCACCGCGCATGTGGCCGTTGTGGTCGTAAAAGCTAGAAGGACCTGGAGACGGATTAGCCTCGAGATATTTTGGACACGCGCAAGCAGAAACACTTACCCTTGGAGCCCGGGGGAGGGCGGTAGCCGGGGTGCATGCCAGACGGCGGCTCCTGAGCGGGGCGGCCGGCGACGAGAACCGAGTCGTCGGCATGCGTCTTGACGTGCTTCTTGAGATCCTGGGGGCGCTTGAACGACTTGCCGCAAAAGTCGCACTTATGCGGTTTGAGAGGCACGTGGACGCGGATGTGCGAGGTGATGTGGTCGCGCTTGACAGTGGTGGTGCGGCACTGGTTCCACTGGCAGGTGAGGTTCAAGTTGTTGGTGCTCTTGCGGCCAACATGCTTCTCGCAGATGTGCTCCTGCAAATTGTCAGTATCGTGTACGATGATGGCGACCGATTATTTTCATCGGATATTTTCAACCGATCAATTGACAACTTACATAGAGCAACTCGGCCGTCGTAAAGGGCTCCTTGCACTGGTCCCAGCGGCAGATGAGGCTGTCATCTTGGCCCGTGCTAGACGAAGAACTCGCCGCAGCGCCGGTCGAGGGCGCCGGGGTGTTGCCGTTGGAGGCGGGATTCGGATTCGGCGACGTCGACGATGCCGCAGCGGGGGCAGCCGGCGCCGGGGCGGCATTGTTGCCCTCCTGCGTCGGCGCCTGGGCCTGAGTGGGTGAGTTTGCCGACATGGCCCGTGCACGCTTGGGTGATTTGCTTGGCGTTGATGCTGAGCGGTTCGGTAATCGGTGTTGAGAATTTTCCGACTCCGTGGATCACGTGGGTGTGTTTTTGTGGGCAAGGAAAGCGGGGCAAAGCTTTGCAGTGGTCACCTGACTCGGAGCTCAAAGGCAACAAGCCCTAGGGACCCACTTTTTCCCAAGACCGCCCAGAGTCGAATGACTGCTTGTGGTAGGAGCGCCAAGGCCAAGAGAGCTTGCGGGTGCAGCGCTGGCGTTGAGGATGCCAAGGACGGTCAGAACGGATCGAAGCGCAGAGCAGGGGGTCCGTCGCAACTCGCGCGTGGTAAAAAAAAAAACACAGTTGTTTGCCGCAGAAACGCCCTTCAGGGTGATGCAGAGGAGGAAAAAACGATGCACGGTTGACCTCACCAGAGCAGCGGGCCATTCTGTCTTTATTACGCCTTCCTCTGATGGCAGTAACATTGGCAGACGTCTTGGCACACGCTTGGCGGTCTGGGCCTCGGATGCCAAGCGCGTGTCATTGGCTGAGGCAGGCACCGTCGGGCCGCTCGATGTACCTCTCGATGGGAGGGGGCGATTGCGCCGCCCTTTTTGCAGCCGCATCGCCCTCCGGCTGTCTCGGCCCTAACAGCGCTACATGGCTGCCAAGCCGTGCCAAGATCTGCCAAGAGCCGCCAAGTCATCGCCAAGACTTGGCTCTGCAAGGAAATGCTTGGCGGCTCTCCTTGCCCCCCCATCGCTCCTTGCCTCTTGGTCACACGCTTTGCCCAGAAATGCCCAGGCTGCTTCATGCGGCCCCTCGGTCGCGTCCGCCTGCTCCTGCTCAATCCAGACCGCGGCCCGTCCGAGGTGGTTTGCTTTTTCTGCGTTGGGAGCAAACACAGCAGTCCATCCAGGACGTGTATCCGTATTGGGCACAACTCGAGCTCGGTCGCGTCCACTGGAATGCTCGCTTGCAATCCGATGCCAAGCTTCGCGTCAGGCCAAGAGATCACGCTCCGCGTGCCAAGTGCTTGGCGACTTGTCTCCGTTTGTCCTCCAGCGAATGCCATCAGCCCGGGTCCGACACAGCCCCCTTTTCGCTTGGAAAGCTTCATTTCAGCGCCGGGCGGCTGAAGAAACCCGCTCCGGCACGCGGGCCAAGACGGCCTGGCTGCTGCGAGTCAAGGCGGGAGATCAATCGACACGTGGTAGGTAGGACTGCATCAGCCTCGCCCTCGCACTCGGTTTGACTCTCGTGATCTGACCATGACACCTGCCTGCCCGTTGGGCCGTTGGATATCTAGTTAGCTGCTGGCTCCCGTCTGCTGTGCGCTGCCGCTATTCGCCACCGTGTCCTCGGCCGGCAGGAATTCTCAGCCGCTGAAGTTTTGTCATGATATCGAGGCGCCGAGGGCTCCGCCATGACATGATCTTGACTCCGGCCTTCATTCCGTCGGAGCGAGCTCCAGTCTCCCCCACCAGAAACCCCTCTCGAACCCCACCGTCGCGAAAATGGCCGCCAAGCACGCCAGAACACGTGAAGATCTGTTGACTTTCAGACCAGGGCAAGCATGAGGAACTCAGAAAGAGTGGGAGAGAGAAAATACCGATGAATACTGGCTTGCGCTAGCACAACATAGTTAAGCTCAACTCTCAAGAGGAGCACTTCCTTCATCATACATATCGCTGGCCGCGAATCTCCGTCTGGTCATCTTGTCTCCTTCAAACCCTCAAAACTCCCCTTTTGATGAAACCAAACCTTGGCGACTTGGCATCTCTCTTGGCCTTCCTCGGCGCTCCTTGGCCTCCTTTCGAACAAAGATCTGGGCCAAGAGGCTTCCCCAGGTTTCTTGGCCCTTGGCGCTGCTCCGTCTTCCCCTTTTTGTCTTGTGCCACCTTTCCCTGCTGGCCGTTGCCCAGGCCCCCGAACACAACAGATTGCAGATCAGTCCGGAGCCCAAAAACTCCCAAGGTGCTCTCCGTACTCCGTAACGTTATAGAAGAGGCTTGGCGGCGTGGGTTAGAGGCAGACACGCAGTTGCTCGGCCACTGCCTGTTGAAACAGAGTTGAGCAGAGGACAATCCTGATCTTAAAGCAGAAATTAAGAAAATGAAAAAGAAGAAGAAAACTAAAAGAAGAAGAGGAAAGGGAAAAGAGTAAAGAGGGAGAAGACTGAGAAAGACGCAAAAACCACAGAAATCAACACCGCTACAGATTCTCAAGACCACAGTCGGATAATAGCTCGGGCTCCCAATAAACCTGCCAGTGGATGCCACTGTCATCTCAGTACAAAAGTGATGCAGATATAAAATAGTAGCCAGCGTCCCGAATATCACGACTTGCAATTTGAGTCGCACAGTTACATGTCTACACGGGCTGTCGACACTCGAAATCTAAGTCTCGAAGCAAGAGACGAAGGCAAAACCTGTTCTCCCTCCTCCGTTACCCCCATCTGTTCCTGCTATTTCTCTCTTCAGGTGAAATACCAATGTCTCTCACGTTTCAAAGAAGAGCAAGTAGGGCTGCTCAGAAAGAGGAGAATCCGAGTTATAAGACGAGGCCGCAAGCTGCGCCGGCCCCCTTAATTGTCTATTTCCCCCTCCGGATTCTCTACATCTTCCTATCCACCCCCAGTCACGCTGCTATCCCCTTCCCATCCCACCATGAGAGCACACCGCCGCCAAGCCTGCTTCAAAAAAACGCAACTGGAGTTTAAGCCCAGCAGCATGTCATCATAAACATACACTCAATAGGGTAACCCAGACACGACCCCCTTTCAACACCACATGCTCCCAAACTTCTCCCTAATAATCCAACTCCTCATTAACCCTCGTATTACAAAGACACCTACACTCCGGCACAGGACACTCCCGATGCCGCGCAAACCACTGCCTCGCATGGTCCAGATGCAGCACATGCCCACAGGCGACACAAAACGTCGGAAACCTTGCCGTCCTCCTCACCTCCGGATCGCGCGACTGCTCCGGCCTATCACTGCGCGGCATGCCGACTACTTCTAGACATACCACACACCGGGGCAGGTGCTGCTTGCAGTTTGGACACGAAATCCCCGACGCGACTAGCTTTTTGGTGTACGGGTTTGCTTGTTGCTGTTGTTGGCGTGTGCGGGGTGTTGGTGCCGCCGAGGCGGAGGAGGAGGAGATGGTGGATGATGCGGCAGTGGCAAAACTGGGCAGGCCCGAGGCGGTGCGTGTGACTACGGTGGGCACACCGGGGCCGTGGCTGTGACCGGAACCACCGGGGCCGCGTAGGGCGGGGAGGGACTCGGTCTTGAACTCGATGTCGCAATACACGCAGCGCAGGCCGATCTGGCGCGGGGGAGGGGCCACGGTGGGGCGGCCGTGGTGCTTGCTGCGGAGGGTGGACTCGACGTCGAATTTGGCGCGGAGGAAGAAGGCGCGGTGGCGCTGGAGGTAGAAGCGGTAGGCGTTGCGCATGGCGGTGGCGCGCATGTCGTCGATGAAGCGCGGGGCGCAGATGGAGAGGAGGAGCGTGGCGGTTTGTGTGTCGTGGAATTTGTGCACGTAGCGGGCGAGGATGTCGACGAGCGAGTCGGTGATGCCTGTCAGGACGATGCCTTCGATGTTGCCGTCCTCGATGGCGACGGCGACTTCGCGGTCGAGCCACGCGGAGAGGTCGTCGTCGGAAAAGTGGCGCACTGCGACGAAGCAGCGGTCGCGCAGAGGCAGGGACGTCTGGTCAGCGATCACGGCCCAGTCGCCGGTCGCGATGATGGCTGATATGGCACGGAGGTAAGGATCCGTTTTGCAGGCCACTCTCTCGTCAAAGTCGAGGGCTGTCTTGGCCTCGTCGTCGCTGCTTTTGCCAATGAGCTGCAATGCTAGCGAGACGAAGAGCAGCTCCGGATGTTCTGAGCTGGCCTTCTTCAGAACCTGGACGGCCCCCTTGGTGTCGCCCCTGAAGATTGCGTGTGCGGCAACCATGGTGTACCACGTCGAGTCTCGCCTAGGGCTTGACGGGGACAATGCCTGCTCGAATTCTTCAGAGTATGACCGGCCGAGGCCGCATATCTCGAGGCACATTTCTCTGTGATGGGGGCGTTTTGTTTCTACACCCCCGTCGAACTTGGGGACGCCCAGTTTCTTGTTTATCACGTTGAGGCAGCGCTCCCAGACGGCCTCGTCAGGACTCGGCGTATCTTCAAGGAGCCTCATATGAGGCTTGCTTCCTGCAGCAAGTTAGCGAGCCGTCGGGAGAGGATGTCAATCCGACTCACCTAGGTCGTTGTTCCAAATGGTGTGGACTCCCATGTAGCCAATATCCAGGGGGTGCGATATCATGCCTCCTTCGGCTGCAGCTGCCTCGGCGCCTGTTTAAAGATGAGCAACCGACCATGCACGGTTATTACCAGGGCAGCTAACTTACCAGCAACCCAAATCCATACGTCTTGGAGCCACGGGTCGTCGGCGACAATCTTTTGGTTTTTCGCAAAGTCGAACCGGTAACCCTCCTGCGCGCGGAGAAGCATAGTATGATCGACGGCAAACCGCTCTTTGCTCGAGAGACCAGGCATGTCCATGGTGTCGGTGAGCAGCTTCTCGTGACGCTCCAGCTGTGACAGGAGAGCCTCATCTGGCTGCTCTTTTCCTTGCCTCGCGGCCAACCGCAGCGCCTTCAGCTTGTCGGCAATGCAAGACGCGTCGTCAAACAACGCAGAAGTTTGGCCGGACGCAGACACCTGTGCGACGAGGCGTTCCTCAGTGGGCATGGCGGTCAGGGTCTTTTCTACTAGCGCCCTGATATTGCCCTTTTGCGGGCCAAATAATGGAGTGTCAGACAGGGCCTGCTCGGTCAAGAGAGGTCCAAATGTTTCGTGAGCCTGCGAAGACTCAAAGTTCATCAGGTCCTGGTAATCTGCGCCGTCTGTTTCGCCGTTAGCACAGCCAACTAATTCAGGGAATTTACACGACATACCGGCCTGTCCGCGGTGCGGCGGCTGCCACGGGATCAGCTTGAAGGGATACTCCGAGGTAAACGACGGCTTCTCCAGCACGTCAAAGGCGCCACTAGCCCTCAGCACCAACACGCGCGGCTGCAGGACGGGAGAGCTCATGGTGATCCAATCAAACGAGACGATCCTGTCGTGTTTGCGGCCGGCGTCGGCATAGAGTGGGTCCATCTCGTACGACCGCCTGACCTCAAGCAGCTCGGGGCTGCCGTCGACCTTGCCATCTAACTCGACGTGCTCGTGCCTTGTCGAGAAAACCCTCAGCTGGCCGGTCTGGGACAGCACGGCCAGCATACCGGCGTGGTCGCGGCAGAAGCGCAGCGCGCGGATGAAGGAGCTCTTGCTGTCGGCTGGGTTCGTCTCCATCTGCACTGTGCGGTCGAGGCGCAGGGCGCCGCCCCAGGGTAGGCCGTCCTGCTCGACGGCGTCGGTGTAGGAGGGGTTGATGCTGTGGCGGCTCATGGCGCGGCGGTCCCAGATCATGACGCCAGGGTGGTCTAGGGCGGAAGAGGCAAAGTAGTTCTGGTCGGCATAGTCTATGGCTAGGTTGTTGCAGCATTTGGTCTGGAACTGGACGACCGGGCCGTGTGCTTGGTCTGCCAAACAGTCAATTACAACCAACAAGAAGAAAAGCCTTTTAGAACTGAAGTACCTCGGAGATCATGAATCCGGAGACCCTGTCCCTTGATGCCGGCAACCAGCACGTTCGGGTTGTCCTCAAAGAACCTGACGCTCGACACCGAGGCATTGAGTTCCAGCCTGTCAACGGGGTCCGAGGGGAGGTCAACATCGGGTGGGAAACCGGAGACGGAGACGTCTGTGCCCGCGAGACGGCTGAGGTCCCAGATGTGCAGGCAATGGTCGCTTCTGACCCTATCAAGCGCGACGGCCAGCTTCCCAGCCGTGTTGAACGCCACGGCTTGACATGTGCGGGATATCTTCAGGCCGAGCTCCAGGTAGGCATTCGAGTTGTCGTCGACACGCAGTAAGTTGACGACGCCGGTTGACGTGCCCACGGCAACCAGGCCCGGCACTGTCGGCGACCAGTCGTAGGTGGTGAGGGGCGGAAAGTCGTCGTGTTTTGCAAGCTTCCTGTACTCGAACTTCCCCCGCTGCGCGAGGCCTGTCGGCTCGTAGAGCTGCACCACACGGTGCGGCAGGTTGATGTGGAGAAACGAGTCGCGGGTGGCATTAGGCGACCACTTGATCAACCCGGACTCGGGACGGTCCATGGCGATGTTTGTGATGAGCCGAATGGGAGTAGGGAAAAAGAAAAGAAAAGAGGCTGGAGGACCTCGAATTGATCCGTCCTCAAGTTTTCATTCGAACGTTCGGAGGTTGTATTGCCATGCCATACCCATGCAAAACTTCGATGTTCTGAGTGAAGCATTCATACATCCTCAGACCTCAACAAGTCGAGGTTGTTGTCGCGTTTGAATGGAGTTGAGTTGTTGAACAGTCAATTGAGCTTCGCCGACGACCAACCCTAACCCTTATCAGCCATCTCGCGGCAGGCAACGCCGCCCGACCCCAAAATTTCTGGAGGGTTCGCTCCAAAACCGACCCGATATCAACAACACCGAGTGTCGGATCGCAACTCGAATTGCAGCAGCACAATGGGCAAGAGACCGCACCCCGACGCCGACTCCTCGGGCCACGGCCCTGAGGACGGGATGAGAAAGCGACCGCGGATGAACCGCCCGCACAAGCACAAACAAAAACCCCAAGCCGCGGAGACGGACAGCATGAGCGCCATCAAGAAGCGCGCCAGGGCAATTGAGAGGCTACTTGCCCGGGACAACCTGAAGCTCCCGGCAAACAAAAAGAACGATCTGGAACGGGAGCTGGCGGCACACAAGCAGCGCATCGAGGACGCGCGGGTCAAGAAGGAGAGGAGCAGGATGATAGCAAAGTACCACATGGTCAGGTTCTTTGGTAGGCTGCCATTCCCTGACAGGCCCCCTATCGTACAATTTCTAATTTCTTGAGCAGAGAGGAAAAAAGCGGAGCGCTTCGCAAAGCAGCTTTCGAAGAAAGTGGCGCAAGCGACAGACCCCGAGGAAGCCGCCCAGCTCAAGGCCGACCTTCACGTCGCCCAAGTCGACATCGACTACGCTCGATACTTCCCCTTCATGGAACCATACATCAGCTTGTATGCCGCCGCTGCGGCGAGCGAGAAACCCGGAGACAACATAGCAGCGCACTATCTGCGCACCCCGCGGCCGCCCATGTGGACCGTCATTGAGAAGACGAGGGAGGAGGGCCAGGCTGCGCTGGAGAGGTTGCAAAATCGGCGACCGGAGAGGGGGTTGAGCTCAGGGGACGACCGGAAGCCAGCGAAGCCCAGTGGCATGGCCAAACAGCCATCGGGGAAGACGGCCAAGGGAGAACCGCAACGGAAGGAGAAGACAGCGAAGGGCAAGCCACGCAAGGTGGAGGAAGACAGGGGACGGGAGGACGAGGATGAGGACTCGGATGATAGCGATGGCGGCGGCTTTTTTGAGGAGGATTGAGAGGACTCTTTTACCGCGATTCAGCTGGGTCAGAGCAGGGGAGCATGCGCTCTCTGAGGTTGTAAGCGACTTATGTAGACTATGATACCCAACCACAAGCCAACTGTGAGAACGATGGGTTTGTGAGTTTCATCGAAGATAGGCAAGACTGTTTTGCCCTTTGCACCCCATTTAGGCCCACTGCATGGAGATGTGACAGGATGTGTCGCCGGTCCTGAATCGAGTCCCTGGTCAAGTCGAGGTGCAAGGCCCACTTACGTGGATGGCTTCGAGTTCAACCCTTAATTTTGTTAGCGCAGTACGTCAAAGATGTTACCCTTTATTTCTTCTTTCTCTTTTTCACCTTTCTTGGAAAGAATAGGAACATAATCTTGGTATATGTTAGAAATAGCAGAAGGAAAAAAGTAGGAAAAAAAAGAAATATTAAAGAAGAGAAAGAAGAACAAGAAACTTGGAAGGGTCCTTCTTTAGTAGGCCAAGTGACTCCGCTAACAAATGGACCAGGGTTAGATTGTACTCAGCAAGGCTCATTCATTCGTTGTTCCACTTAAACAAACAAAACACTTTTCGCTGGAGTGAGTGAGGCAGGAAAGACAACTGCAAAAACCCGTTTGCTTCTACCCGTACCTAATGGCTCGCTGGAAGGAACCAGCCAGGCTTCTTTCCTGCTCATTAACTTGCCAATGTACTTATTCTTGCAAACAACTGGGCGCAAGGCTGCTCAGCCCCACTTCATCACCACACACCCTCCTTCACTCGACGCAGGCAGCCTCATCAACTCGTGCGGATAACATGCTGCACTCCACGAAACGAGACCATAGTCCCGCTCTCTCGCAACCGACACCGATCCCACCAAGCAAGAAAATAAAATCGGCTATCCTTACGACCGCATCCGAGATGGCCGCCAGCACCGAGAACGCCCAGACGGGCCTGTCGCTGCTTGACGAACCCGTCATCTATCGCGATCTCAGAGCCTGGCTCGAGCAACAGGAGCAGAATCCTAGACCGCTCTCGCCGCTCCAGAGGCGCGCCATCGCCGACCTCATCAAGCGTGCCCCCGAAACCCCGGACCTTGGCGGTCGCGACTGGGTCACCCTGCTAAACCGTATTTCATCTTCTCGTACCCTCACTTAACTCAATCACCTCACTAACAAACATGCAGTCTACGCCCAAGCGCACCGCACCGGCCCGCCGACCTTCTCCGATGAGGTCCCCGCGCCAGCGCGCTTCATATCGCGCGTCCAGTTCCGCCCGACCGGCGAGGCCGAGTACATGGTGTTCCCGAGCGCCGAGGGCGGCGGCCTGCTGCCGGACGACACCGGCACCCCCGTCCCGCCGCACTTCACGCGCAAGAAGGACGCCAAGCAGTACGCGGCCAAGTGCTGCATCGAGTACCTCATGGGGCGCGGGTTCATGCCGACCGACGGCTTGAACGTCGAGTTCCCCAAGCCGAAACCTCTGCCTGCTCCGGCGACGGCCAAGGCGAAGAAGAAGAACGCCGCTGCTTCTAATCCCAACCCCAATCTCCCTGCCAAGACCAGCAACGGCGAAAACCAAGACGAAACCGAACCCGCGACAACAATTCGCGTAGAGACCCTCTGCCGGCTGATGGGCCTCGCCGTGCCCACGTACCGCATCACGCCCTCGGCCGAGGTCAGCAGCACCACCGGCAAGAACGAGTACTGGGACGGGTACGCCGATTTCGGGCCCGACGCCATCAAGGTGCCCGAGGGGTTGGGCAGGGTGGCGAACGTCTATGGCAAGAAGAATGCGCGGGAGAGGATTGCCGAGGAGGTGCTGGAGTGGCTTGTCAGGGAGGAGAGGACGAGACGGGAGGAGGCGGATGCGCTGATGGCGCAGTTGGGGTTTTCTGTTAAGGGTCGGGGGGAGGGGGGTGGTGAGTTGATGGAGAACTGAACTGAGCGGTGTGTTGGCGACGGGAAGGGGAGTGCGATGCGTTTGCTGAAGTGCGGTTTGGTTCGGGGCATACCTACCTCTGGCGTGGGGGGCAGGGATAGATGATACATTTGGTCAAGGGATCTGGCGTGACATGTAGCCAGAGCAGGTTGGGTGTTCCAGGCGCGATGCATTTGGGGTAGATGGTACTGGATTTTTGCGCAATAGCCTTGACTTATGCATTGCAATATACCCACTCAAAATCTACAGATCCAACGTGCTCGTGGACAGACTGGCCGCGCTGTGTCACTTCATGACCCTTCTTTCTTACGTCTGCTGCCTAACTCCCTGTTACCTGTTCTTACTTGTTCCATGAAACCGGTTGCCATGGTTTCGAAGACAACATTTCGGAAATAGCTCCTTTAGGTTATGTAGAGTGGAATCACCAAGTTCAGTCGGGTGTCCCTTCGATATCCATGTTACATAAGTTTACCCTACACACACTACTTAACCTACCCCTTACCAGACACGTTCCTCACTCACCTCCCCCGTCCCCGTCCACCCCTCCCACCACCGCCACCGCCCCCTCTCTTCCCCTGCGGCGCCCTAACCTTCAACCCCTCCGGCAAATCCGCCACCTTCTCCCCATTCCTCCACAGCACACCCACCCCCTGCTTCCGCCCAACCACCTCCTTGAAATACTTAACCGGCACCAACCCATCCTTATCGCCCTCCGTCAACACCACCCCATTGTCACTCATCCACCACTTGATCCCGCCCTCCTTCATGCTCGCCGCCACGTCCACGTAGATCAGCACCTCGGCGTCCCGGCGCATGCCGCTGATTACCCCGGCCTCGGTGTCCTCGGGCAGGCCCGTGCTGAAGTGCACGTGGTTGCGCCCCATGGGTTTCAGTCCGCCGCTGGCGACGATGGACGGCCAGAAGGCGAAGTAGGTGCCATGGATGACGTTGGGGGGGATGGGGAGGGCGCCGTCGGGGAGGGTGCCTGCGCTGGTGGAGTCGTCTTTTTCTGAGGAGGAGGAGGAAGGGAGGGCGAGGGGCTTGAGAAGGTGCTCGCTGTCGAGCTTGATCGAGTGGCCCTGGTTGGCGCGGATCAGCCAGTCGGAGGGGTCGGTCGAGGACTCGTCCAGGTCGGGGTTGGTGGCTGGGTTGGGCTTCATGGCGAAGCGCTGCTTGTCTGAGTTGTGGACTGCGTTGAGGATCTCGGCGAAGGTGGGCGCCAGGGAGCGGATGGGGCCCCATTTGAGCTGTGTCTGTCAGTAAGTGCATGTGAGACCGTATTATCTTGTCCAGTTCCCTCTCCATGTGTCGGCTCAACGACCGCGGCCACTTGGCTCTCAACAACATACTCACCACCAACCTCGACCTTCCTCGACGTCCGGGTCCATCTGATAACTCCCTTCTCGCCACATCCAGCAACCAACTCCAACCCACACGAAAACCACAAAGAGAAACCTATGAAAAATCAAAGATGATACTCACCACCTGATCCAAACAAGCAAACCCCTCCTTATCAAGCGTCACCCCAGCATTCCCCGCCTGATGCCTCAGCAGCCGCGACAGGGCCTTGGATAGGTCCACTTCACGTCTATCCCTTCCCCCAGCACTACCACCGCCTCCTCCTCCACCACCCCTGCGGCCACCACCCTTCCCTCCTCTGCCACCTCCCCGGCCTCCGCCGTGGCCGTGTCGGGTAAACGATGACATGGCCATGTCCTCTAGCCTGTCGGCTACGTCTTGGGCGTCGGGATCCATTTGGGGTTTCCCTTCTGAAAGAAGACTTGACACGGGCTTGGACTGGTTGCTTTGCGTTGGGCGGGTGTCCTTGTAAGCGAGGTCAGTGAGTCTGGCTGTGTTCGTGACTATGGGGTTGATGTTGGGATTGGATTCAAATCCGTGTTGAGATATGGATGACGCGGGAGTGGTGGGCAGGAATTTCAAGATGAATCGAGATCTGGGTCTGGTTGCGGTGGCCAACAACAGTCGACGTGGGATGGGGAGGCGAGTGCGCATGTAGTGAGAGGAGTGAGAGGAGGAAGGGGAAATGGAGAAAGGCAAAAGATGAATGAGAAAGAAACAGCGCTCACTCTATGTTTGATGTGTTGCTTTGCCTGGTGATGAAAGTGTGGTGTTGAAGAGAGTTGGAAGTGGCGGGCGCGGCAAGGTTTCGAGTGGGGTATTGTTCAAATGAATCACCGCTCCGAGTCCACCGACGGAAGCAAGCTCACAAACAGACAATCACCTGTAGTATCAATAGATACAGTTCACTTGACAGACAGTATCAGCAGATGTCTGAGCTCACGATGCCCTTTATATGTCGCCAATACCAAACCAAAGCTAGAAGGACGCCGGTGACTCACGCGGCAGCCACCATTTCGTCTCACACACCACCGTCAACAAGACACAGCACATGGGTGTATCTCACTGGACTCATCAAGAACAGCACATCAATATACAATGTCACACCTATGTACACCCAGCCCTACAACTCCACAACCCCATCGAGACACCTGCCTTTCATATCCTCCATATACCTGTCCCGGTGTCCATTTCCAGCCCACGGGTATCGACGACCGCCCCAGTCCAGTCCGGCGCTAACACCAGCAAGAAGTGACCCATCACCGGGACGAACCAGAGCAACGCCGAGCCAGAAGCCCCCATGGGCAATATTACCCGACCGCCAGGAAACACCTCTCCATCACCCCAAAACACCAAATCCAAGAAACAGCCCCCAAAAAGCCAACAATCCGAATTCCCTCCTAGAAAAAACAACATTACCAATAGCATGTCCCGTTCGTCCAGCATCTTGGCATACCTAACCCCATTTCCCTGCGTCTCCCGGTCGTTCGTAGCCATGCGCGTTTCATGTCCGCCTTGCCCAACCGTGTCCTGCCAGTGAAGTCGTGGAATGAGCCCAAAGACGCCCAGACCCAAAGTCGCAAAACCCTTTAGAAAAACAACCCCCCCAAGAAAACCAAGCAGAAATTGCAAATGATAACGATGCCCGAATGCCAAATGCCGAAATGGAACTCGTCATCATAATGTGCAGGAGAACGCGCTCCTTCTTTTCCCGATGCTGATTGATGCTGATGCTGATGGTGCCGATGATGATGATGCCAGAAAAGCAAAAACGCCCATCGCCGCCACGTCCAAGTCATCCATCCATCCAGCCAGTCGGTGTTGTAGTGCTTTGTTGTTGTACAGTCATTCATGAGTGATGAGGCGTGGAATATACATCAAATGTCGTGTCGTCAGAAAGGTCATCTCGCCTGTTTTTCGCCGCCGTCGCCGCCGCCGGTCGAGTGTGTTTTCGAATGAGATGCTGCTCAGGAGCGCAAACTGGGGATACCGCTCTCCCTTGTCCGCCGACCGAGGCTCCCCGTCCGGCTGAGCATGCCGGACTGCGTCAGCGAAACTTGCCGCTGCTGCTGTTGCTGGCCCCGTTCTTCGGCCAGCCTTTCAGAGACGTTGTTGTGGACGGCGCCGCGCTCCGCCCGCTCGAGATAGGAGCCTCGTTCCTGTGTTGTGCCGCGGTCCGGGAGCAGACTGCGCTCTTGAAGCATGCTGCGCTCGAGGTACTTGCGTGCTGGGGTCGTGGGTGCCGAGGATGTTGGGACGGCGGCTGCGATACGCGTGGCGATGGCGGATGGGAGGATCCTGCGTCGCGGCAGCCCCGGAGATGCAACCGCGTTCTCCGCAGGAGGCTGAGTAGTCCCGTTCGTTAGGGCCGCGTCGCGCGGAACGGTGCGGAAGCTGTTGACTTCCGTGATGGCCCTCGAGGGGACGCGCGAGCGCAACTCCTCCTCCTCTTCGCTCATTGTCTTGCGGGTGCGGAGGAGCAGCGAGGTCTTCCGCCCTTCACGATTCTCCTCGGGCTCTTCCGTCCCGCTTCTCCTGGACCTCAGCAGCAACGACGACCTCCTCCCAGTCTGAGGGGCTTCCTCCTGCTCCTCGGTCGCTGTCCGGCGAATCCGCGCCAGGAGAAGAGAGGACTTCCGTCCGGGGGTCGGCTCCAACGGCGTGGAGGGGGCCGTGACATAGCGAGATGTCGGAACCGAGATACCGGCAAGCATCGACTTCCTCTTTTGCTCCAGGCTTGTCGGGGCTCTGGGGCTCGTGCTTGCCTTCGCAATCACGTCTGCGATGGCGCTCGGACGCCGCTGGGGCGTAAGGGCAGCCACTGCCGTGGCATTGGACGTCGGGCTCAAGAGCTCGGGTTCAGGCACGCTCACTATCGGCTGGGGTGGTTGTGCTTTCTTCTGCGCCGCCGGGTCGGCGAGAGCGATACAGAGCTCCGTCAAGCTCCGGCAGATGCTGTCAGCCTTCTTGCGGAGCTGCCTGTCCGTCACGCTGCCGTTGTAGCCCCCGATGGTGCTGGCACCGCTCGAGATGGGTCCTGGTTGGCCGACGGTGCCGAGCATGGATGATAGGGCCATCGCGTCGGTCGCGGCTGCCTCGATGGCGTTGAATACTTCTGGGCTAACCAAGTCCTTCGTCTTGCTCAGGGCAGAGAGAAGCAACGGTTGCGCCTCGCGGGGCACTGCGCTGTTGGTGTTGCCGTCTGCATGTGCGGGGCCGGTCCCGGACCCTCGCTTGGGCGAGGCTGAAACGGTGGTGGCGTTGGTGGTTGCGGTCCGTGGCCGCTCCTCAGACGACCTGGACACCGAGGTAGAGGGCATCTTGCCCGTTAGTTCGAGCCGATGGATCCTCGACTTCAAATCGTCTAGCTCGTCCCAGACAGTAGATGGCGCGGCTGTTGAGGATGAGGACTCGGTCCCCTCGACGCCATGACTCGCTTCGGAGTTTTGATGCGGGCTATCCGCCAGGACGTTGGCAGACTTCGGCACCAATGGGGAGGAGTGATACGTCCGCGTCTGGGCTACCCCAAGATGCGGGCTCCTGTATTGAGCGGTCCTTGAGGACGTCAGGTTGTTGTTCTCGGTAAGCGACTGCCTTCTCCGCTGGTATGCCGAGCTGCTCTCTGCGAAGGAATCTTTAAAGGATATCTGCCTGGGCGTGATGGGAGATGACTTCATGGGAATCCGGCCTGTCTGCGAACGGCTCGAGCTCTCCGCCGCGGTGCTGATTGGGGGAAGATTCTCTCTTGCCGATGAGCGGTATGCCGACGACTCTCGAGAGACCTGCTGGGCGGGCTGGCTGTCCGCCGATTGCCGGGTGCGCGAACTTTCGCGCTGGTCGGACAGGCGGCGCGACATCTGCGGTGGTGAGGGGGTGTCATGGGCGGGAATAGCCGCCGACAGCGGGCGGCGATGTCCGTTTCGAACGATCCGTGACTGTCACGGTTAGAGACCGAGTTTACAGGTAGGCTGGGCAGGTAAGGGACTCACAATAACACTTGGCTCAGGGGCTGCCGCTTGCTTCTCCGGCGCCCGAGGTGCCGGATCCTCCTTTGCGATTCTCATAAAGATGTCGGCGGTATTGTCGTTATCGGTTGTTGTAGTCATCTCGCCCGACTCGGATGGGGCGAGGTGCGAAAAGTCCTCGTCGTGCCCCCCTTCGAGGGCCCGTAATGCGCGGTCGCGCTGGTTGCGATCCGAGGCCTCTCTGTTGTAGGAGTCTTGGGACGTGGTCCGGGCGGGCATCTCCGAATCAATCACAGCGCTCTTGCGCGATCCAGATGACCGGAAGGATCGGATGGGAGGAATAACTGCGCGCGCACTCGAAGTGCTGGCGGTGCTGCTCCCGCTGGGCAGCTTGTACGACACTGGAGGGCGCGATTTCTGGTCGTCGGACCTTGAAGTCTCGATGCTCTTTGGCGGCAACAAATCGCGCTGTCCTGGCGCCGGGTCCTTGACCGCGCTCTCTGTCAAGCGGCGCTTGAGGGCAGGAGCAGCGGCGGAGGACACTTGCGACTGGGCGGCAGACGCGCCGTCAGTGGCTTTGAGGGTCTCTGGAAATGACGCTGGTCGCTTCGATCCCGAGGGTGTTTGGTCTGAAGTAGTCGCCGAAGGGAGGTGGAATTTGAGCGATCGGGTCCTCGTGGCGCCGCCAGCTTGCTTCGTCTCAATTGAAGCCGGCCTGTCTGGGAGGGTTTGGGCGCTGCTGTGGTGGTGGAGATGTTGCGACGAGCCCAGGGGGTCGACGGTCGTGTTTCCAGATTGCGACAAGACGGGCGCGAGTGGGGTGGGTTGCTGCAGCGAGGGCAGCGAAATGTGATCCTTTCTGAGGTCGGCAAAGCGGAATGCTGGTAGTTTGGACGAGTTGTGATTTTGGCGGTGCGCGTCCAGGATCGTCTTGTCGCTGTTGTAGTTGGTGGTGTTGCTGCCCAGTGGGTGGTTGCCCAAGGTGCCGCTGGCGTAATGCGCTTCGAGGAGAGTTGGCGGTGGTTGGGTGCTGGTGCAGGCCCGCGAGCGGGCTGCGAAACTGGCCGATGTCATGTTTTTGGGTGCGAGTGCCCCGTGCTTCGAGTCTCCACACCGCGCCCTCAACACGCACTGCTGTGCCGTGTCAAAATGCGTTTCCGGGTTTTTGGTTTCAAACCGAGCTTCGAGTCTGTAAGGTTGTCTCGGGAAGGTGTTTGTTCAATGTCAAGTTTTGGGGCTCGGCGCATTAGGCGTTTTGCAGAAAAGGTGCATCGATGTTTGGAAGTGAGTCGAGGTCAAAGACGCTGAGTTGGGCGCGCTCAATTCAGCAACAAGTGGCAGCAGAAGCGGTCTGCGACGAGAGTCCGGGGTAAGGTAAGGTACGGAACACAGCAAGGTGTGAGATACCCGGCAGTGAGCAATGAGCACAATGTGAGGAATAAGCAACTCCAATGTGAGCGATCAGACACAGCGCCGAGTGAGTCGTATGACAGACAAAACACACAGCCAGTTGTTGAAGGCGGGGAGACTTTTCGTTGTGTTGCTTGCGTGGTGGGAAGTCGCCATGAATTGCCGTAATTGCCCTGAGTGGACAAGTGGGTCGGAGGCCGGCAGCCAATGGAGTCATGGATGTGCGGTAATTTCAGGGTCAAGCGAGACGGTGGGGCGTAACCTATGTAAATACTTGTCACCATGCAGCGCAGCGCAACGTCGGCGAGCTGCAGAAGCCACCGCAAACATGGACGCTGAAGGGGCGGGAATGGTGTTGAAGGATACCTATTCGTAATACGGAATACCAAAGCGCCAATTCTTGCTTGCCTGGAAAATGCGGTTTAAATCCAGGAGGCTGTAAATTACAAAATCTAGTATGTTAGGTACGTTACTTCAGGAAACAAAGCGCGTTAGCCGGGCCCGGAGCTAACCCAGGTCAGTTCTCATCCTCAGGCTCCGCTGAATTTCCTCTTCGGGTGTCATTCAAGAAGAAGGAACTGTGGTCTTGTTGTCGTGCCATGGAATCAAGCGAGATGCTCAAGCCAGAACATCTTCAACAATGGCTTTTTCGTCCATGTCATAACGAGACTACAGAAGCAATCGGACCGCGACGTGACGGTTTGCAGCCAAAGCGCAACCGAGCCGAAGAAAGCAAGCAGGCGCAGAGTCGAGCAAACCCAATGTTGCATTTCGCCCCGCAGCTCATCCTCCCGACCTCTTCTTGTCATGCAAGGAGCAGGGAGATGGCGCCGCCACGGTCGACGCGAACATGGAAAAGAAAACACCGGTTCAAAAACTAGCAGGCCTTTTCCCCCCTTCTTCCTTTCACTGTTCCACAGCTTCATTTCACTACGCGACAACAATGTCAACAGAAACCTGCTTTGCGCCATGGCAGTCGTGAGATGAAGGAATATCAGAACTGGGGCTTTGCGGAGCCCAGTCCGGGGTCGACTCCGGCGACGGTTCGGTGAGAGGAGGATGCGGGTCCAGTGGAAAAGGGGATGACGCGCGGGCCTCACCGACCGGGGTGTCGCGACTGGCCCTGGTCTGGGGAGAGAGCAATTGGCGAATCAAGGAGGCTGGTCGACAAAAGGGGACTTCGAAAGTTCGATGCCCGCATGCAGCGGGCGAGGGAAAAGCAAGAGCGAAGCGAGAGTCTGGGACGCTGGAACCTGGGGCTTTTTGCGGATGTTTGTCGATCGACGACCGGCAACTCCAGCCTCAACTGCGGTGTGTCCCTCCCGTCGACATGCTCAACGATAACTACACGACAACGAAGTCGACAACTTGCACGACTGACGACGCAGGGGCATGCATACAATCGGGTGACTACGGTATCTGTTGCTTGGGTATGCCCCTTTTGAAGCTCCCATGGCGCCGGGCGTCGCCTGAAAAAAAAAAAAAAAAAAAAAAAAAAAAAAAAAAAAAAAAAAAAAAAAAAAAAAAAAAAAGACAAACCACCGGCCTCGCACCTGCAAACCCGCATCGCCGGGACCGATCATCTTCGGGTGACTGTCTCGGGCGCTGCAGCTCAACAAATGAAGGACACTCTGGCTTGATCCAGCCTGAGGAGTGGCGCGAGAGAGGATGAGAAGTCGGGACGTTTTGTGACACCTCGGCGACACAGTGCGGCTCGCTTCGCGGGTAGCTGCCGCGGCCATCTGCATCAGTATAGGGAATCAAGTGTCACCTCTCGTCTATCCTCTAGGTTGGAATGAGGAGTTGAACACCTGCGCAGTGAGAATCAGATGACGTTGTTGATCTGTTTGGAGACTGACAGAGTCGTAGGAGATGAGACGGTGTCAGAGAGGCCAAGAGCACAGACCAAAACCGTCGACTGTCACAGCCAAGCGGTTTCACATCACAGACATCCCATCTCCCACGACGGAGGCTTGTCGTGCGCTCACCGCCTCGTCGCGCTGGAGGTGCCCTCTCTTACAATGGCGTCCGTCTCGGGGCGGTGATTCAAGAAGCCGAAGATGTTCAGCCATCGGATGAATGAGCGTCTCAACGACGGAAGTCGGTGGAAAGCCAGAGCGCCTGGGACATCCGGTCTTGCAGCATCCCGAGTCCCGACGGCGGTCTCGCGATGGCGCAACTCCACCGAGCTGGAACGCATCCCGCGCCTCGTTGTCGAAGACCGCATTGTCTTCGAGTCGTGACGGGCGGGCGGTGCATCTCCTAGTTGTGAAGGCGCAGCGCAGCAAGCAGGGCGAGTTGTCAGAGGTAGAGCAGCGCATTACCTACTTTGGCTTGCGGCTTGGTGAGAAGGTGTCCGCTCTGGTCTCAGGTAAGCGGCTCCAGATTATTATAGAGCTGGCCGTGTCCGCGGGAGCCCTTCGTCGTGCACCTCCGAGCCGTATGAGCCGTATCAGACCCGTCGAGCCCAGCATTGCACATAAGACAGCGACGGAGAACTGGGCTGAGAGCCTGGGAAGAATCGTCGTCTCTTGGTGCAATTTGCACGGCAGACTCTCCGCCAGCAAGGTGTACGGAGTAGCAGGAGATATATCTCTGTATGTGCCGAGTAGCTGAGGTCGAGGTCAATGCTCGGATCGCGCTTGATATGAGGCTCTGCGCCTGACGTTCTGACCACGGATTCGGAACAGAAGCGTCTTCGTTTCTCCTTGTCGCGAACGGGAACCTGCCGCGCTCACTGCAACCTGTAACCGACGGCACCCCGCTGCTCTCAAACAAGCGAGATTTCCAGGTGGTGAGAGCGCACGTGCCACGTTCCCACCAGTTCCCGCCTATCGAACTCGCGTTTCAGATTCGTCGTCCAATGCTGCGGGAACATCGCGTTGGAAAGCACGAGCCCCACCAGGAACTTGCAAGGTATCAGTCGCAAGAATAGGACCGGAGGTAAGACGGCGGGAAACTAACTGTTTAAATATAAACCAGCCAACAGACCTCGGTCCGAGGATAACGTTGGCGGTGCCGCTCTGCTCGAGTGAACATCTCCCCAAGCGGGTTGAATTCGTGAACCACTCTAGAAGTTTCCGGTGAAAGTGCAGACGAGTTCAGGGGAGCCACTGTTGAGCATACCTACTGTGTAACACGGTGCATAAGGAATTTGACGTCAGCGACTTTAGACGTTACGCGGCGTCATGTGCCGTATCTCTCCACACTTCGCTTGATCTTTGTGCTTACCTTTCGTATGTCTCTCCGGAGTCGTGCGGCACGGCTTGAGCGCATGGTGCTTGTGTAGGGCACGGGATGCTCCCGAAGACAAATGATGAGATGGCCTGGAGAAAGAGGCCATGGCTGGGGCAGCCGCTATGGAGCGGCGAGCCGGTGGCGTTGACCCAAACCCTCGGCCACTTCTCCGATTGAGCGGCGGCTCGCTGGCGCTAAATAACTATGAGGCTACGCAGTGGTTATTGCGGACGTCGTTGTTGGTGGTGACATCCCGCTCCCAGATCTGTGGATCTGGCATAATTGCGAGTCAAGGCGATATTTCTTTTCTCGGGCCAGACCCGAGATGCGACCCGACCAGCCTCACCGCATGGCTGGCAATCTAACAATAGCGCAGTTCGGGTCGGCGTGTCGAGGATATCCCTGGTGTTGACGACCCGAGGAGCCGGTGCTTATGATCTTGATGAGAACGAGCAACTCCGATCCCTCCCGCAACTGGCCTGAGAACAACACCGATGACAGATGCCAGCCGGGAGCTCTCACGTCTTCAGGTCGGCCGGCCTGCTTGGGATGGTTGCCCAGAATGGGAAAGGGACAGGAGGGATCCCGCCGAGCGAGCTCGAGGAGTTGCGGAGGGCAGGGGCTGCCCCATTTCTCTGTGAGTGATTGGCCCGTACGAAGTCGGGCCGGGACGGCCTCCCAATCAGGAGTGCCGAACAATTTTGCTTCCATGGGTCGCACCGGCTATTTTTGGCTTGGATTGTTTGAAAGCAGCCACGACGCAAAGATGGCTAGCCGCCGGCGTTCTGCACCAGCAGGTGGGGTGCAACACGATGGCCTGTCATTGGCCAGTGGCAGTCCCCCCGCGACCCACATCCCAGCCAACGCCCCTGCACGAAGCGCTGCGCAGGGCGAGCTGGTCGCAGGCCAGTGGCTCCCAGTCCCAGACTCCTCCCAGACTCCGCTTCTAGGGCCCCCATGCTGCTCAGCAACGAGCCATGCAGCCCAGCGTCTGCAAGCGTCCTGCTGCGGCTTGTTTCTGACTTTCTGCCTCGCCGGTCCCCCAATTTTGCCCAGTTCTGGCCCTGGAAAAGCTCCAGCGCTTCAGGTTTCTCTCTGCCTCGCTGTTCGTTGCTCGCTGCTCTGCCACACCCAAGCACATCCCCGTTTCTTGGATTCGCGCCCATCCTTGCACTTCCCGGGACTCCAGCCAATTCCCGTCTCTTCTTCATTTTCCCTCCATTCCAGCTTTCGATCCCTTTCTTCCCACCTCCTTCCTCCCCAGCATCCATATCGAACGGGACCGAAAGGGACGGGAACGAACGCTACACAGTTCGGACGGGAACGTGGCATTCGCCGAGATCCAGACTCGGCTGTCGAGGAACAAAGAGGACCCCGCTGTTCGACTCCCCGGCTCATCCAGCACCGCGACGACGGGAGCGCCCCGATCCAGCTACGAATAATACCTACTTTCACCCGAATCCAGAGGATCAGATCATGTGCTGACGCCTACGCCTCTTGGTCGCCGGCCGCTTCACCTTCCACTCACTCTTTTGCTGATCCTTTTTGTCCTGCCGTACTCTGGACTCCCCCGCTCGGCTGCGCCGCAGTCCCTCCGCCTTCGTCCACCGAGACCAAACCCCAGCCGCCGCCTACCTAATTCACACGCCTTCAAGGCGCCCATTGTTTGCCGACCGCGTCTCCGCGTCATCGTGACGGTTCGATCTCGGAAACAACAAACGTAATTCGTTACAAGGCCTGGAGTTTGAGGGATATTGGACGACGGATTCATCTTTTCCCAGAACATCGGCCGAGCACACAGCAAGGATTCAGCAGCGCTGTCCCGCGTGGCCCGACGTTGTTCTCAACATCTTTCCGGCAGGAGCTTCTTTTCTGGTGGAATATTTTCCATCATTTTCAGCGGCGAATCTCGGGGGCGTCGTCCTGATTTTGCCCCTCCACGACTATCAGACGGCGGGGAGGCCGGAGACCTGGTGGCCGACCCGTGACGGACAGAGCGTGGCTGTGGCCCGATTGAAGCGCAGGGAGGTCAGACCGGGTGTGTCTGGTGAGCCGAGAAGCCACGACAGACATTGCCTGCTCGGAGCCGCCGAATATGCCTTCGGCCGTGGCGCGACGTTTGTTTGAGGACCAAATACCCTCCATTATGTCTGTCTACGAGATAGACAGCGGCATCGACATGGACCAGTCGAACCCCGTCACGATCGTCGACCACAAGCTGGTCATGGAGGGCGCAAAGCTGCCGGGGGATTCACAGCCGGGGGTAGGGCCCGGTGCGCTGCCCTCAGAATCCGCCCACAGGCACAACGACAGCACGTCGACACAAATGACCGAGTCAGCCGACTCCTCACCAACAACGACAGTATCCATCACCGATTCATCGGATCTTTCCGACCCTTCTCCGTCTTCGTCCCCCGATTCTCCGGTAAATCTCGCCCACCTTCCGAGTTTTGCCCCGGCCTCCTCCTTCGGGGGCTTGTCGGGCATGGCCAGTCTCACGGTCTCCGACCCAAACCAAGATCGACCCAGGACCTCGCCAGGGCCCAGGCGGCTCAAGAACATGAAGGGGCTTTCGATCCAGCCGCCGACAAGCTCACTTTCTTCATCACTGCTGTCCGAACCCTGTTCACCCTCTTTCATCAAGCCCATGATTGCTCCCATGAAGCGCAAACCCAGCCAGCTGAGCCTCAAGACGAACTCTTCTGATCTCATCGCGCGCACAACACTTGAGGTGCCCCGCTCGCCCACCGTCGCCCCCATCTTGCAGCGCCGCGCTCTGAAGCACTCGACGTCAACTCCGCAGATGCTGTCAGGTTTGAGGTCAGCGACGTTCGGCCCGCCCGGGGGGATGACTATTCCGACAGTGTTGGAGCGGAATGAGTCGGGTCTCTCGTCCTTCTTCCGCCCGCCCCGACCAGCCGATGTGCCCGCGCTGGGCTCGGCGATCCAAGAGGAAGACTCGCCGATACGGCCGCAGGTGGCGAACCGCATTGCGTTCGACAGCGAGGACTACCACGAGGTCGAGAACAACGAGGACCAGAAATCGCCCGGGTATCCCGATGGGCCCATCGCCATCTACAACGACAATGTTTATCTATACCTCGAGCCGACCGCAGAAGAGGCCGCTCGCTTCGACGTGGTCATCAACGTGGCCCGCGAAGTCAGCAATCCCTTCAAGGCTGCCACAAGTAGTCAGCAAACCCCAGAAGTCAAGGAGAAGCCTGCTGAAGATTCACCGATTCCGGAGACCGCAGCTACGACAGCGAGCTATGCCACGGCGTTTGAGTATTTCTCCGAGGATGCCTCAGGCGACACCCCAACAACGCCCAGGGCGCAGTCTTTCAAGGAGCCCGAGTACATCCACATGCCATGGGATCACAACACCGACATTGCGCAGGACCTCATGACGCTCTGCGATACCATCGACAAGCGGACGAAGGAGGGCAAGAAGGTGCTGGTGCATTGCCAGCAGGGCGCCAGCAGGTCGGCGAGCCTGATCATCGCCTACGGCCTCTACCAGAACCCCGAGCTGAGCGTCAACGACGCCTACTACGCGGCCCAGGCAAAGAGTCGGTGGATCAGCCCCAACATGAAACTGATGTACTGCCTGCAGGATTTCCAGAAGGAGGTCTCGAAGAGGCGGCTCGCGCCCAGCGCGGGCTTGAAGCCGCGGTTGGGAAAGAGCCCCACGAAGCACAGGGCGACCATGTCGGCGGATAACATCGAGGTGGCAGCCAAGGAGCCCCTTACCGCCCCGCTGCCGGCGGATGGCGCGGGTTCGAAACGTGTGAGCCCCGAGAGGAGTCCTAACCGGGCGCGGGGGAACTCGACGCCCAACAGAGGAGAGCCGATTTCGCCGGGTCCTTCGTCGGCGCCGTCGAGTTTTTCGTGGTCAGAGAAGGAGGACGAGTCGGATCGGGGGAAATTCGGCCGCTTCAACATCGATTCTCTCCTTGCGCCCAAGCCGACCGAATCCAAGCCGTCCATTTCGGTGTCAAAACCGCCGCCATCACCAGGGTTCGGTTCTTTCACCTTGTCCAAGCCACCGCGTTCGCCAAAGCTTGCACCCCCACCAATATCACGGCCACCCCCGTCCCCCGGATTCGCCCCTCTCGATCTCTCACGGCCGCCACCATCTCCCGGGTTCGCCCCCCTTGATTTCTCACGACCGCCAATGTCCCCCGGTTTCCCGCCATTGAACCCCTTCGCGAGACCACCGCCGTCACCAGGGTTCGCCGCGCACCGATTCGGCTCCAAGGGCCCCAGTTTCGGCGGCTTCGGCTCACTAAACCTCGCTCCCGCACCGAGACCGCCGACCGCTCAGCAAGAAGAAGAGCCGCCAGCACCAACAACATCCGACCGCCCCGTGGCAATCCTGCCCACCTTCCCAGACGATGAGGCCCTCATGTCGCCCCGCGCCGAGACCATGACGAACAACCCGATCCATGAGTCGTTATCCAGCCTAACTGGCATGTCGCCCATGACTGGTGTGACGGGCATGCAGTTTGTCGAGGTGGTCCCGCCCACGCCGACGAGCGACGGCAGCGGGCTCTTTTCGCCAAGGGAAACGATGTATCCCCGGGATCCGTTTTATCCGTTTGGACGGCCGGTGCAGATCGCCGATCCGCGGAGTCCGCCTACGAGGGGAGAGACTCCGATTGTGAGGTCTATTGATGAGATGATTTGATTCCATCCCGTTTCACCTGTGGAGAGTAGGAGGGGGGTCTGAGGGGGGGTTGCGGCGGGGTTTGCAAGGTATTTACAGAACCGCACTGCGACGCAGTAGCATAAGTGATTTCTTTTGTTTTGGGAGAGGGTTGGTTGGCTATATGGCTTTGTTGTTGCGAGCAAAAAATGCGAGCATCAGTCCGTTGGAAGTTGGGGGCGCATTGGGGGAGTTTTGCCCCTTTAGGGAGTTTGACAATATTGCATTTTTTTCCGTTTTTCACCTTGTCAGCGGTCAAGCAACAGCAACAACACACTCGCGTCTGAATTTTCCTCTGTCACGTAAACGAAATGTATAATACATCAGAAGAAGAGGGATGGGTTTGGTTTGATATGGGGTGTCGAAGTGGATGGAAAACAGGATAAGGGGCGAAGGGGAGGTGCATGGGGGAAGGGCGTGGATGGAATTTATGGAGTCATGGGAAAGGAAGGGGAAGGGAGGTGTATCTGGTAATTCTTATTTCGTGGAGGTTGGATGGGATTGGATAGGATAGGAACATGACAGGCCTACTGGCCATGAAATATAAACTTATATATACAAACACACAACTACTTGGCGTTGATACGTTTCTGGGAGCCTCCGGTTGTAACCCGGGGGAAAGAGATGGCTCAATCCACCCTGTGCGTAACGTCCTTCATCCGTATGTCCAAGAGATTGTGATGAAACAACCCCGAAGGGGCTGTGTCAGCTCCGAAGGCAACTAGTAAGATGAAAAAGGTCTATCAACCCCATCTACCAAAGTATATACCAGAACCGAAACCACCTTTGTGTACATCTCCACCGCGGCCATTACAAGAATGAAAATTATTGCTCCTTGGCCTTCTTCGCCGCCTCCTTGGCGAGCTTCTCACGCCTCGCAATCTGCGCCTCAACTCCAATCCCGCCAAACACCAGGCCAACACCCAGCCACTGCATGTGGGACAGCCGGTGGCCAAAGGCAACGACGCTCAGGATCATGGTGAACATCTTGCGCGTGACGGTGACCGTGACAAGCAGGACCGACGAGAAGGTCGAGAGGGTGTGGACTATCCGGACCCAAGTCAGCATCACCACACTAGGAGAGGGGGTTTCAGGGGGAAAACACTCACAAATAAACACCTGCCCAACACACCCACACAGCGCAAACCCAAGCACATCCCTCCACACAGCCGGATACCTCGCCAAAAACCCCAACGCCGCCTTCAACTCCCCCGCCCCTCCCCCGGTAACATCCATGCCAAACCACTCCCCAACCGGCGTCTGCACCAACCACGGGCTCAACACCAGATACCCGCCCGTAATAACCGACCCGAGCAAGTTATTCGCCGCCATCATCTGCGGCCCCGTATACCCCCTAAAAGTCTGGAAAATATAATCCTGCGTGCTATTCGTCAACCCGTCAAACAGCAGATTAATCCCCAGCAACAACATCCCCCACGCCGTCTGCCCGCTATGCGTGGAAGCTTTGTGTTTCCGACTGCCCGAGTGCAGCGTAAAGACCGCCACGCCGCACGTCACGGCCGCCACGACCAGGTACTTGTACAGCGGGTACCTCTTCCTGAACAGGGTGATGTGCAAGAACATGACCGGCAGGAGCTTGCACGACTTGGCCAGGATGTAGGTGATGTAGTCGATGTGCGCGAGCGCGGCGTAGCCGAAGGGGGCGGCGAGGGCGTTGGTGAAGGCGACGAGGAGGAGCGGGGGGAGTATGTCGCGGGAGGGGATCAGGGGGGGAGTGGGTTGGCCGCGCGGGGTGGTGACGACCGAGAAGAGCTTGCCGCCGAGGAAGGCGAAGAGGGATTGGATTGTGAGGAGGAAGACGGGGAACTTGAAGCGCTCCGGGGCGGTGGGCGGGCCGTAGGTGGTGGTGGTGAGTTTTTCTTGGAGGTAGGCCCATGTGAGGCTGGAGAGGAGAAAAGGAGGGTGTTAGTGGTGCTTGCTGGTGGTTGAGAAGAAAGGAAGGAGGCTTACAAGGAGGCGTAGATGCCTGCAACGTCGATGATGAGGGTAACGATACCGGCATCCTTCTTTGCGACAAGACTCTTGGTTTCGGTCTTCGGCGCGGCCGATACCTCGCCATTGGCCTTGCCGTTGAGCTTGTCGGCCATCTCGTGGGTCGCACTGACTTCGCGGCTGCGCGGGGTGCGATCAGCCTTGCTGGTGTACTCGGAAGATGGCTCGCGCCGGAGAGGCGTGGCCTGCTTTACGCGGGCCATGGCTGTCGCAGTTGGTGTGCGATGGGCGAGAACCTTGACGACTCGATGCGATTACGGAGAGACAAGACGGAAGCGCAACCAAATGGCTTCACAATGAGTGCAAGAATGGCAGCAACAATAAGGTAAATGCAAGAAAAAAAAGGACCAAACGAACGTGGGCGGTGTCTGGAGATATGTGAGTTTCGACACGAGGTGGGATGCTCGAGTTTCTCGTCGCGTCCAATGACCCTTGCAGTTGGTGACAATCGGCCAGGCTGGCTTTTCGGAGCTGAAGGCTCCAGGGTCCCCACAGCGCCCCCACCGCGTTAGCGCCCGCCCGTCTTAGCGCCGGTTACCGGCTCGCCTGCCGTTAGGGCTGTTTCCGGCGATGTGGGGTGCCATGTGCCGGGCGTGGTCCCTGAGCTGGACTGGCGGTTTTTCAACTCCAGGCGAGATTCTCCTTTTTTCGGCGCCTGGTGGTTCTGGTCTTCAGAATTGAAGATGAGCGCCTTAACGTCACAGCAAATAATGTTCCCATGGGACCCCTTGCTAAGTTATCCGGCGCGTTAACATCTTTACCCGATTATTGAGCAGCGTAAACCGGAGCGACTTGTGAAGCAACGGCAAGGTAGAGAGAGAGGTAGTTGAGCATGCCACAGCACCCAAGGCAAAAACACACTCGGCCACACGCTGAGCGCGTCATAAACTCATATATTTGATTCCGCCCCTGCCTCCACCTAAATGCGCCTCCTCGGCATCCCCCCTAAAATCTACTAATATCAGGCTCTGCGGCCCGACACCGTGCTAAGGATGGAGCCTGCTGGGCGCTGCCACAATGTGCCACAACGCTCCTGCTGCGAGCGCAGGAGTAAAGAGGGGGTAGGGTCGCGGTTGGAGCCGGTCCGGTGTGATAATGTTTGACCGATTCCAACTGTCGCGTGCAAGAGAGATAAGGGTTGGTGAGAGTGAAAAGGACGGCGTGATAATGCGGCGGATGGAGCGAGGGAGAGTCTGTGATGTTGGACTCGGGTCGAGCAGCGTCCTGGCAGCCCGCTGCGTTCCCAGTAACCGGGTAGTCCGGAACCAGTTGTCGTGTCGGTCTGTTCGTCGCCGAATAAAGAGTGGTAGGATGAGGAGTAGAATCGGCCCAAGAAAAGGAGAGGAAGAGAGAAGAATCCGGCGGAATGCTTTTTTGGTGTAAAAGAAGAGTCATCGCAACGTTTCCCTCCGAGGAATACTAAGCCTTGCGGCAATCAGATCTGGTTGATGACCCGTAACGAGGGGCTGCCAAATCCGACCCAAACCAGAAAATCTGGGCCATGTCGCTAGGCAGCTGGTGAAACTCCCGTTCGTGTGGCGCCACCGGCGTACGCACAACACGCGCAGTGTTGTTACAGCCTATGGCTCCGTCGCTTCTCGTCCGCGCTCTACTCGGACGCCTGAGCAGCCTGCTGCTGGCGGCGCAGCTTCTCCGCCTCGAGGTTCTCGTAGAGGAGGAAGAGGGCCGTCTCGTTGGCCTTGGCGGAGCCCATGATGGTGAACATCCGCTCGCCCGTGTCGTCATGAGGAGCCTGCCGCGCTTGGTTAGACAAGGACACTTGCATACATCGGTAGAAACGGCCGCACTCACCTTGGCAATGGAAATCCGGGCTCCTGATGTCTTGCGAATCTCGCTGATCTTGGAGCCGGCACGGCCAATGATGCAGCCAACCATGTCGGCCGGGATGCTGATGTTCTGCGTCTGGATCTCCTCCCCGTTCTCGTCGTGAGTGGGCGGGCCACGAGCCGCAGCGTCCGAATCAGAGCGGCGGTTGTAAGGCCGAGGTCCTCCGTTGCTAAAGTCGGCGCCGTTGCCTGTCCGCGTCACACGGGAGCCGCCGTACGGGACCCTGTCCTGCACGTAGCTGCCTCCCCCGGTGATGCCTGGCGCACCGACACCTTGAGTGCGGACGACCGGGTTGTAGAGGACCGTGCCGGTGCCCCGCTGCCAGTCGTCCACGAGGCACTTGCAGATCTCCCAGACGGCGCGCTGGATGCCCTCGGGGGTGCCCTGGACCTCGACTATCCGCTCGGTCGACTGCGGCAGCATCTCCTTCTGCGCCACCATGCGCACGCCCGACACGTCCTGGATGTGCTTGATCTTGAGACCCTGCCTGCCGATAATGGTGCCCATCTGGTTGTGCGAGATGAGCAGCTTGATGGCTACATTTCAAAGTCAGCAACATGTCATAAATACACCGAGGATGTTGGGCCGCATACGATGAGTGCCATTGCTCTGGACGACGCCGCCCATGCCCATGGTGGGAGCGCCTTCCAGCAGCGAACGGGCAACAACCGCGTAAGCTTTCGAGATGGCCTCGCAGCCGCCAGTGATGGTAAGGACCCGGTCGTAGACGCCCTGGACGACCTTGCTGACGCCGGCTTTCACGCCCGTCTCGTCGCGCAGGTCTGCGACGTTCTTGCCGCCTTTCCCAATGATGACGCCGGCTTCCTTGGACGAGACAATCGCGCGCAGGGTCAGCTGCGTTTGCGCATATTCCTCGTCGGTCCTGGGCGCGGGCTCTCCGTCCGGGCCCAGACGAGGCTCGTTGTCGCCGAGATTGAGCTGGTCCATAACCTCGGAGAGCTCAGCCCCACTGGCGGGGTTCGTGTCCTGGGGCGCCGACATTGCGTATTGACGAGTCTTGCGACAGAAACGCGACTTGTCAATGGATTTTCAGACAACCGCGGGGTTGTCTGCCGGTGAAGAGGAAGGTGGGGAGACGCGGTTGAGAGACGCGAAAAGGAATGGAGTTTTCGAACTGTGGGAGAAGAATTAGCGGGTCGTTGAACAATGGACGAGCTGCGATGAATTGCGCCACAGCAGATGGAACAAAGGCAAAACTGTGTCGCCGCAGAAGAGCATCATTATACCGTAAACGTGCCGATGAACTTTTCTTTGCATGTAAATTTTCTTGGCGGAATGAAGCAGATTACACGGAGAAGAGGAAACGGTGCGCACATGATGAGAGAGCTCTGGGGTCGATGGCGGGGCAGAATTGCACATACCTTTTGCAGCAGGCGGTGAGGCACGACCAATTGATGTGGTATGTGCCTTTGGCGAGCTGCGGGAGCGGGGTTCTTGATAATCGTCTAGGTGCGCGAGACGATAAAACCGATGGAATGGAGGAGGATAAAGGTGGTGCACGGCCGAGGATGCGGAAGCCGATGCAAGGGCGCGGAGAGGAAGATGATTCTCGGAGTGCGAGAGAGGAAAAGGATGGGGAGGTCGGGAGGTGATTGGGGGAAGAGAAATGTGGAAGGTAAGGTTGTAAGGTCAATCACCACATGGGAAAATTGTGATGGAAAGAGAGGGCGGAGAGTTGAAAAAGGAAAAAAGAGGGGTCGCCGGGTTTGGCAGAGGAAACCTCTTTTGGAGTGACGAGGGGCGAGGACCAGTTGAAAGAAACGGCGAAAGCTCGAACCACGGGTCAAAGCCTGGTGACCAGCGCCTGTGTGCCCATGAATGCCCGAGTGCTGCAGATGCTGCAAACATGAGCATCCACTGTTCATGGGAGGGAAAGCGTTCTTTCTGCGGGGGAGACAACCGTGCCCGCCTCGATTCTATCACTGGAATGGCTCGAACTTCGAAGCTAAGCATGCGGCAACCTCAACGGCCAGGGTGGAGTCTGCAGGACGGATACCTATCCAGTGGTTTTCTGCTGCATGCTCATCTGATCGTGCCTTCCCCGCAACAAGACCATGTCCCACCCGGGCCATTCAGTGTGGGCAACCGATTTGCGAGGCATCTTCCCCGGCCACACGAACCTGGGCTGGAATTGGAAACAGCCTGGCAAGACGGCAAGAGGGCCATTTCCCATTGCGTGGTGGACTGCCCCACATCTCCGGCGGGTGCCCCGCTTTGAGCTCTGATATCATTCTCTTCTTGGACGTCTCTCCATTCCGTTGAATCCGTTCTTGAACCAGCTGCGTCGCTTTCCCAACCTCACGATTTTCCATTGGAGGCACAGAAGCAGCAGGACCACATTCGCCCTTGTGGTCATTGTCCCTTGTCCGCAGTCATTGTCAGTTGGCCACAGTCAATCAGATTACGAGACGCCTTGTTGCACGGCAGCACCGGCTTGTTTCTCTGTCCGATAATCCCCTCGACTGTCGCATCCATCCCGCGTCCTCTACTCCGTACTCCCCGTCTCGTCCGTCTGTCTCGCAGACACGTAGGGTATCGTACACCAACCCATTTCACCCATTGATATTGTCAGAGTAACCAGAATAACCCAGTACACCTCGGGGTTCCAAAATCGCCGTTCCGACTACTCAAGCCGCCAATGTGTAACCCCGAGTACCGTGGGGAGCTTGCTACGAAAACCCGTTCTCCAAAACTTACAAAGCCGAGCTTCCAGCAACAGTGACAGCAGCATCTGCAGCACTCTCTTTGAAGGGTCTAACCCCAACAGAAAGCAATCCCGACGGCCATTCGCTCAAGGAATCGAATCACGTCCCGTCTTCCACTCTGTAGGAGCTACTGAAAGTAACCCTGTAGCTCATAGCTCAGCGGCCCCCCCTCGTGTGGTTGTGGGGGACTACATGTACGCGTCGTCCTGGTGCAGCCAAGTCAACCATTGAAAGAGCGCTGAGCTGCATCCATATCGTATCCTCCATCTGTCCCGTCCCGCTCGCGTCTGGGGTAGTGGTTCTCCCACGCGGCCCTCCTGCGACCTTTTCGCGGGAGACCCCCGTACCTCCACGCCGATCGTTCTAACTTCTATCAGCGATGCCGGGTCTCAACCGCGGTCCTGCATCGGATCTTTTCACGGGAGCATCGTACGGCGAGAACCACACACCTACCTCTCTCCTCTCCAGTCCATTGAGGCCGACTACGTCCGACGGACTCGGTCATATTTCACTCCTTTGGGCGCGGGGCATATCCAACGAGGACACGACACATGCTGTGCAACTCGGGCGCTGCCGCGGCCGCATTCGCGGCAACGGTGCCGGTCGCACAAGTTGCCTGGTTGTGAGACGCTGACTGTCCTGGCCACGACTGCGGGAGTGCAGGCGGCGGCCTTGATCTCCGACTGGTGGTGTCTCCCCTGATGCCTCGCAGACACGGAACCCGGGCTCAAACCGTTACCTCCAGCCTTCTCCCTGCGGTCCCCGCTCCTGCCGCACGTTGCCTTGGGGGCCTCGATTTGTTCACGGCCCATCCCCTGCTATCGGCATGATCAAGCAGATCTCCATTCAAGTCACTGGATTGGGCATGGCCTGTTGAAGACAGGGAAGACGGAGCGTCTTTGCTGTCGTCATGTGACGTTTTCCTCCTGCTCTTCGCTGTTGACCCGAGTGCAACTTGACAGAGACGCTCGTGAGAGCTTGTGTTAGGTCCCCCAGGAGCCCATTGTGATGGGCTTCGTTGGTCCAAGCCTTACGCCTCGGTTTCCAAGCTGCCCGCGCTGTCTCCGGTACGGCATATCACTCGCCCTGTTGCTTCATAAAGTATCTATATCCTCAGTAGCCCGTAACCGGAGGAACAGTAATGGAGGGGGCTGAGCGAGGTGACATGGTTAGGAGTACCCCGAATTTCTTGAGGACCATGGAATAAGGTATTCTAACACATCGACGCCCGGTGGTGGGCCATCGTGGTCCGCGGTCACAAGCCCAATAGCCTCCCAAGAGAACCCAGAACTTGGCTGAGAACAAGCAAGCGTGTACATAACCAACCTCGTTGATCGTCCGCTCCACCTCTTCAAGTACACCATCCCCCCTTGAACTGATCGCCGGAGACGGGGGAAAGTAAGGTATCTCGCCGTCTCCCCTTACCCTTATAGCAGCACCCTTCATAAAAGGTACTAGAGGGAAAAGAGGCGAGGACGTTATACGGGACAAACAGGACAAAAATGGCTCGAGAATGGGTTAATGATGACCCGACGTAGGTTCCGTACATGACAAGGCGTCAATGTTATGTATACAGACGGAAGACGACCAAGACTCACCTAGCACAACTCTGGCGAGATCCATAGAGAGGGAAAAACGTAAAAGAGCCCCTGATAACCAAGATGCCCAGCCCAACTCCAATGCCGTATCCCAAAATATGCCCATGAAACCCAAAAATCCCTAACCCGTCCTTGAACGCCTCGTTACTTAAGTAGCCTTCCCATATCCCACCCATTCCGTCCAGCCAGGGCATAACTCATATCACCTCCCTTCCATCAAACCAAAACCAATCTCCCTCCCCACACAATCAACCCACCAGACACTACCAAAGGGCCCAAAACGAGTAACACCATCATCACATAACAACACACCCCGTAGTCCTCGCCCTCCTCCTCCCCCCAACCCCCCCATTCCCACCACCCGCACCATCCCCAGCATCAACACCCCCCTCCCCATCCCCATTCCCATTCCCCTCCCCCTCCTCCAAATCGTGCTGCGCCTGCGCCTCCCTCGCCCTCCGTCTCCTCCTCCAACCCCCGGCGCCCCCAGCCCCAGCCTCCTCGCTCGCCTGCATATACCGCGCCCACTTCCTCTCCAGCCTCTTCGCGGCCACTATATCACCCCTCAACACCCTCTTGGTGTGCTCGTCGACCGTCATCTGCCAACCATAAAAACATTTCAGGGAAATTATCTCGGCCTTGGGGCGGGGGAGGGACGGGTCTTGGGGGTAGGCGGATGTGTCGCGGCTGTTTCTTTTGGAATCTTCTGTTGGGGCGGGTTCTTTGCCTTTTCCTTTGGGAGTGGAAGTAGAGTTGTTGCGATGAGGAGGGATAGTCTCCGTGTTTTTGCTCAGGACCTCACGGATGCCTGTCCAGGTTACCAACGAACAGTCATACACCACCAAACTTAACGTCACCCTCGGCAGCACACCAGAACGCAACACCGCCTGCGAAGCCCGCTCACGCACCATATCAGCCGCCTCGGCCAGCACAAGATCACTGATGCGCGTGTTGTCCATGAAAACGCTCTGCAGGCGGGTGCAGGCGCGCATCACGGGGAGCATGCCCGCGTCGCCCAGGTTCTCGCAGTAGCTGATGCTGAGGTGCTCGAGGACGGGGGCGCAGGGGGCCTTGGCGAGGTGCTGCGAGAGGAGGGCGTTGGTCAGGTTGGAGAGGTCCTCGAGCTCGAGGTGCGTCAGGCGCGGGGTCGAGGCGAGGATGGGTTCCAGGGCGGCGTCGGTGAGGCGGGTGAGCCCGGAGAGTTGGAGGCCTTCGAGGTGGGGGACCAGGTGGCCGAGGGTCTTGACGCCGGCGGTGGTGAGGCGGGAGCAGCGGGAGAGGTCGAGGTGGCGGAGCTTGCGGGGCGGGACGATGGGGAGGTCGGTGAGATAGTCGATCTCGGGGTTGGGGCCCTGAATCATGGTCTGCAGGGCAGCGTCGGTCAGGTCGTCGCACCCGGCGAGGACGAGGCGCTCGAGGTTGTTGGTCCGGAAGATGGCCGCGGCCAGGTCGAGGTTGTTGAACCCCTTGATCTCACCCACCCGCAAATCCTTGAGCTTGGGGCATGCCTCCACCACGAACTTGACGCCCCGGGCGTCCATGTGCTTGCACCACGAGACGTTGAACACCTCCAAGTGCGGGCATGAATTGGCCACAATCTTGCACGAGGCGTTGTTCACAGCCGCCAGCCCGGTGAGATTCAGGTGGGCGAGCCTGCTGTTGGCCTTCAACAAGCTGTGCAGCGTTGCGCGCTTGAAGTTCCGGCACCCCTCCAGAGTGGCATTGACCAGGTTCCGACACGCCTTGACGACAACCTCAGCTCGCTGGTAGTGCTCGACTTGAATGCAGCCCCGTAAGTTGAGGTCCTTTACAAACGGCCCGGCCGACACGATGATCTTGGCCAGCGACTCGGCGGGTATGTCTCTGTAGAACTCGGAGGCGTCGAGGCTCGTCCATAGCTGGCCGTCGAAACACAGGTCGTAGAACTCTTTGGACACCCGCGAGACTCGGACGAGCTCCTTCGGCCGGAGGAATGACAGAATATAAACCTTTAGCTCATGAGGCATCGGCCCCCACAGGCTGAATGTCTTCGTCTTTGACTTGACCCTGGATGGCAGGGAGACTGTGGTCGACCCAGGCCCGGCATAGTCCACGGGCCGGATGGCTAGGACCGACTCGATCTCCTCATGCGAAGACATCCCGGTGATGGGACTGGCAGGGATGGACGGATGGGTGCTCGATGTGCCGGCGGCGGACGTCTGGGAGAAGTAGGAGCCGGTACTCGGCTGGCCGAACGGAGAGGAAGACGAGGCCAGGCTGACGCAGGATAGCGTTCCGGAGATGCTGTAGGGGCTGCTTTTGGACCGCTGGCGGCCGGGACGAGTCAAAGATGGTGAAGACGACATCCGCTGCAGACCACGGAGCAGCCTATCTCTTCCTCTCTTCTTGACTCGGGCCTCTGCCCCGTTCTCAGCCCCTCCGTCGCCCGTCAAGACACCGTCGGGCACGGCGGGGCTCGGTGACGTGCCCGGGGCATCATTGTGTACAATCTCGGCGTCGGCCATGATGGCGACTGGTCCGGACTCCGGAGGCGGGCGAAGGTCGTCGTGGGCAGCAAGGCGAAACAAAACAAGGGCGTGCTATTCTTGGAATTGGGTTGACGGAGAAAAGAGAAGAGCCGGCGAGGCTTGTTGTCAATATGGGAGAGCGTTGAAACGAACCGTTCGTTGGGGTTCCCCGCCAACTTTCCCAATTGCGTCTCCGGATTGGTGCGCTCGAAGGTGGCGATGTCAACCAGACCCAAGAGTGAAGATGGGGGGGTGGGGTCAACTCCAGCAGTGACCGGGAGGCACGGACTGTGAGTGATGTCGTGGCTCGGAAGAAAGTCGCGCGCACACGAGAATTGCGAAGCCCACGACGGGCGGCAGGCTGTTGCCAGCTTATCTTGTCTAGACAGCCATCTGACAGCGGGCGGAGAGCGTGTGTGTGTGAGGTCAGCAGTCGCGAATACAAGCAGCCGTGAGAGTGATGTTGACGTTGACGGGTGGCTCCGTCCCGTCTCGTTTTGCGTTGTTTCGGTCGATCGGACAGGGGCCAGGGCGATTGCAAAAGGGGGAGCTGTGGCTCTGCAGCGGAGATGTCGTGATGTTGATGAACCCGTATCCGTATCGCTTTCTCGAATTTCAGCGTCGGCTTGTTTGCGGTTGAGGAGGCCGAGGTGCGACAGGATCCGCAAGTCGGCCACTTCGACGTGAGTCGACGATGAGGGATTGTCACCGCTGGGCTTTGATGAGGGGAGCAACAACGGCGTTTGAAGCCGGGCGCGAAGCTGAAAGAAATGGGTTAAAGAGGACCGAGGCAAGGTAAGGGAGGTGAGGGGCAACAGCGGCTGCCCTTTCTGGATTTAAGCCCCTCCAGTCCTTGCCGCTCGCGTGGTTCGTTTCCCTTGCGACCCTGCGAGTAGCAGTCCAGATACGAAAGTAGGTGTCTGGAATCGGCGGGATCCAGGAACAGAATCCTTGTAGTTCCTCAGGCCTCTTGAAGATTGCCCGTTTGAGCAACCATCTCCAGCTCGAGACCGTGGCGTCGTTATTATCGCACCATCACAGCCTCGCCAATCGCTGAGAGCGAGATGGAGGGGCAGTGGTCTGGGCGTGTGCTTCAGCGCTCGCCACAGCCGTTTACGACAAGTCGGCCGTCAATAGTCCCAAGTTCGCCGGAGCCGAGCCGGACCAGCCCCTGAGTTTCCCATCTGACCGCTTCCGTGGCACACTGTTGGGGGTTCGTGACTTGAACACATGTCGTCGATTGGCTGTGGTTTGTCGTTTGTTGTCTGTTGGAGAAGAGACCAGCGAGACAGGAGAAGGTGGGGTGGGCTGCCAAGTGTCGCTATCTTATCGCCGCAACGCAACCTGGAAGCTCCCACTTTCTCTCTCAGTGTTCCACTCTTCAGAAACCATCTCCATCCATCTGTGGGAGCACCTCAACAAAGATCATGCTGCCCTCCAAATCACGGAATGGCTGAGGAGTGGATGGTTTACCTGGTGCTCGCCACAGCGACATAGGCCTCGGCGACAAACATACCAGGTAACAGCCTAACACACAGGTTCAAGCTTGAATTTGCTCACTCTGGCAGGTCAAGTCCTCCGTTCCTGCTTGTGGGCTGCAGGGACCAACATCCCTTTGCCGTTCTTCCGGGCCGTTCTGACGTGGACCCTGCACCTTTCCCCTGCAATGGACGATTTCTTACAGGACTCAAAGATCTTTTCGGATCGAGTCTTGAAGAGCGATTGGCACGGTTGAGCTGTCTGCTACGCGGTAAAGGCCAACAAACCCCCCAGCCCCCCGGGCCCTCTGGAACCACTCCAACCATCCATCCCTTGGGGAGAGGGAAAACAGGGCGACTTTGAGCGTCTATCCATGAAGCAACCACCAGATGCCCTGCTCCATGTTGAGCAACCAGCATCTGAAGCGTGCCAAGGTCTTCAGGGTCCGCTGACATGAGTCGCTGCGAACGCCCGTCCCAACTGACCTGTCCTTTGTGCGGCCCCGGACGTGTGTTGGCCACGCGACCAGGGCAGCAGGGAGGTGGAGGTGTTGGTTTGTTTCGGCCGAGGAAGCCTCGTGGCCCACCGCCCGGCTGCTTGAAACAATGGATAATGGCGGTTGCTGTGCTTGAAAATGTCGGAGTGTTCGCGCAGGCCGTTTCAGGTGGATGGCCGGCGCGCAAGCCGACCGACCGCCGGGGAGGATGCAATTGCGCCGGAGGACTTGGCGGCCGGCCGGCGAGGCCGAGAGCCAAGGTACACAAAGCCGGGGGTGCCGGGCCGCTTCTCCACCACCAACCGTTCCCCGCTCCCCGTGCTGCCCGTGTCAGCTTAGCGCCGAACCCGCTCGCCAAGCACGCCAGCAGCAACGCGGGGAACACCGCAAGCACGTGTCGTGGTGGTTGTTGTCTGGAGAGAAGCGAAGCAGCTGACTTGCACCACCCCACTGCCAACCCTCGCCTGGTCCCGCCGGCGGCGGCTGTCCGGTGTCGCCTGACGGTTACCGGCAGCTTTGCAGCCGTCTTTTGGGCGGTTGGTGGTGTTGGGCTTGAGAATTTGTAGGGTTCCAGTTACCACACAAAATATGTGGACGCCCTCGAGCGTGGGGGCATCGATGTTTCTTTCACAGCACTCGGCATGTCTTCTCAATTAGGGATGTCGTCGTGCCTGGGAATGAAATCAGTCCCCTCTCTGCAAATGGCATGTGTTTCAACGTCCAAGTTGATGTGTAGTCGGATCCCGAATCAGGGCAATGATCATCAAAAGCTGGCGCGCAACAGCTGCACGATGACTTCGTTTCTGGTGGTCGTTTCGGGCTGCGATGCGGGCTGCCGGTCGCCGTCGTTCGAGGGCGCATGGCCAACCACAAAATCCGAGATGGCTACTTCGTACAAGCTCTAGGACTGAGGCAAATTGTGCATCATGAGGGAGGAGACGATTATAGGGCAAACACGTAAAACAGAAAACGGCAAGTGAAGAACCCAGACAAAGCTTGACCACCTGGATGACTGTTAGCGATGCCCGCAAGACTTGCAAGGGGACAGTGCGCTGGGCTGTTCTGACTGTGCTGGCTTGGCCTCTGACGATCATCTGATGGCGCACCGCCCTGGTCATCGTCTGGTGACGATGCCACGGAACCAACCTCGAGCCAACAACCTGGCCGGTTCTGTGTTTTTCTTGCTGGCAGGGCGGCCTTCTGCCCAAGTTTGCTTTCACATGTTTTGGATCGTTTGCCACGTTCAGGGTATTTGCGATCTCACCATGCCGGTAATGTTTGGCTGATAAATTGACACTGTATACACACTGTATTTACCTCTTGCGGCCGCTTGTCATCCCACTGAAAATGAAATGGAGGATGGGATTCTTTACAAAACACAGCCGTGACAATATCGACGTGGTCGAGACCAATATTCGTACAGCCACACACAATACCTACAGCCCAGCTCGCTCCACTTCAGCCTCGTTTTGCCGCCTGGATCACCAGCTCTACACGTTCATTCCCATGTCTTGAACGAGTGTTTGTGTCCATGTTTCTAAGCTCGGTAACTTGACATGGAATAAATAAACTGTGGCTAGTCAGCCCTGTGGCCAAGTGGTTCAGGCATCGCAAGCTCCTACCGTTACCTTACCCAATAACAATAATCTTTCGAGACACTGAATGCCACAAAGAAACCAGGAAGCGGTCTCTTCTTCAATCGGACGAACTCTTTTGTTTTTGCCTCCAGCTCGTAATACGATTTGGATTATCCATACCTACTGGTACCGAGCTAGCAACCTGGAAGTAACGGAAAGGTACTTGCCGGATACCCAGGTACACGGTCCTTTTAACAGCAACCCCGGTCTCGGTCATTGCGGCGTGGCTTCCTCTTAACGGCCACCGAGTCACCGACGACACAGCCTGATGAGGAACCCCACCACCCTAACCGATTTCTCTCCATCGACAACTTAATCGCCATCCGGCCACCCCGTTGCTTCTCGCTTCCTCTGAAGGAAACATTTCTCCCTTCGCTTCGTTTCCTCGACCCATTCTCAGACACTGCTCAGTGCCAATTATGCTCGGTACATCCGGTGGGAACCCGGACAATGGTGAGTTGAGCCCGCGCGCCGTGAACCGTGGCCAGCTGCGCACTGCTCGGCGGGCAAAACCCCATACAAAGCTGACACCTTGCGACAGGCGACGACAAACAACACGGCGCCGACGCCCGAGGTCGCGCCAAGCTTTCGCCAGGGTTGCAGATCCCCAAGAACAGGAGCACAGGAAACCTCGGCGCCATGGGCGACACCCCCGAAAAGGCTCGCATCCGCTTCTCGTTCGATGCCGGCGCTGCCGCCGCAGAGTTCGATTCAATGTCAAGGTGCGCCTGGAACTCGCAGGGGGAGAGAACGGCAGCGCTTGTTTGCGGGGCGGCATTTGCTGTTGCGCCGCCAAACCGGTCCGGTCCCGCGCTGATTCATCGCCAGCACTAACACGTCCAATATCCGTAGGAGTTCCGTCATGACGGACCACGACCACGGCTTGGGCCTGTCCGGACTCCGGCGCATACGTCAGCAACACAATCCGATGCGTGCACCGACCATGCCCTCGTCATCCAGCCAGACGTCCTCCCTCAGCGGCCTCCCTCGATCCGTCTCGACCACCATGCTGCTGGACCACACAGCTCCGCTATCCCCGTGCCCGACGTCCCCGACCTTCACCGAAGACCTCTCGCGCTTCCCCTCCGAATCGCTTCATTCGTTCTCGTTTGCTCATCAGTCCGAAGATTTGATACACAGCCGCCAAGCCGTTCTCAAACGATCTATGGAGTTCATGCGCGATAGGATGGCGTGGGCTGCCTCGTCTAACAACGCCGGGATAGCCAGCGCGCAGGCGCGGGCGACGGGCGATGTGGAAATGCAAAACATGCTGGATCTGCTGGCGAGGGCGCGCCTAGTTGGAGCAGGGAACCTTCCCAACGGAGACCCCAGCCTTCTCTCTGGACCATTGACTGGGCCGGCGGCCATGTCCGATGCCAACGTGTTCGACAAAGAGTTTGTTCCGAGGACGTCAAGTCCCGAACCTATCGACAAGACTCCCCTCGTATCCCCAACCGCTCCGACGCCCCAGCCAGCGCCCCCCCAAGAACGAGATTCTGCGCAAAACATGTCAGCCTCGACCTTGGATTCACGACCTCAGTCTTTGCCTAGCGAGGGCACCGTGTCGGAGAGCTCGTCGAGGACACCGACGAACGAGAGTGGTGTGAGCGGTACCACAGCCCAGACGTCGCCGCCACCCTCGAGGCGGCCTAGCGTGCTGAAGCGGACAATGACAGACACGGACACGGTCCAGGTGTCGGTACAACAGAAGCTCGTCGATGTGATGGCACAGCCATTCCTTGCTCCTGACACCACGTCTCCACAGCCGCACCACAGGGCGTCACAGCCCTTCCTCCCGGCCCTGAATGCGCCGGCCGCCGCAGCCCCTTCCGTACTGGGCCACCCGACGAGATGGGTGCCGGCTGCACAGGCAATCTTCACCACCGAGTCGAAACCGCCATGGACGATCCTTGCCGCAAACGATCTTGCTTGCTTGCTGTTCGGCGTCACGACGGCCGAGGTTCGGAAGATGGGCATATTGGAGGTGGTCCAGGAGGAGAGGAGAGCGTGGCTGGTGAAAAAACTGCAGAAAGGTGTTCAGGAGGATGTTGGAGACGGCTCCGAGAGCGAGATTTCCCAGCCGGCGCCGGCCGTGCAGACGTCAAGCTTGCTTGGTGGGCGCTCGGGCGGGATCACGGCGAAACTGCTCAGCAAGCCGAACTCGAGGTCGACGACACCCAAGTCCGGGAGGCGGCCAGCGACGATCCACAGCGGCGACCCGAAGCCTCCTAAGCCGGGGCACCCGCGCCGCGGCAGCAGCAAATCTAGGGGTGTGCTGCTCTGCGGAGATGTGGTTCCAATCCAAGTGAGTAAACTAACACGCACGGTAGCAGCACACGTGCAGCTTACACTTTTACAGAAACGCAACGGCGCCACCGGATCTGCCAGCTTCTGGGTTATTGAAAAGAGGGTGGGTTTGATCTGGGTGTTGGAAGAGATCCACGAGGATGTGGCACACCTTGATGTCGACGAAGACGGGACGGTCCTCAAGCTGTCTGGTGCTCTGGGTCCCATTTGGGGAAATCCCAACCTCCAGCCCGGCCTGGACATCGGCAAATTGATCCCCCGCATCCCCCGACAGGGCATTGACCCGCGCTTCGGCGAGCTCGACTACCGCGAGATCGCGAAGAAGAAGTACTACACATGCCGGAACTCGGACAGGATCAACATTCCCGCGACGGTGGAACAGGTTAGGGGTTCTACCCAGCTGCGCGTGTCCAGCTTCCCGCACATCGCCGGCATCGTCGTGGTCTGCCCCCAAGATCTGAGCATCAAGAGCTCAAACTCGGTCTTCTGCGGCGCGCTGTTTGGCCACGAGAAGCCAGACGGCATGTCCATCAACCACCTGGTGCCGAATTTCGACAAGCTGCTCCGCATCCTTACCGACCGGGACGGCATCCACCTCGTCGAAGGCATTGTGATCCCCGAGCATTCCTTCCGGAAAGCTTCTGCGTTCCTGGCTCTGGAGGAGGGCCAGCCGGATGCTGCGACGGGATTCCTGCGGCCCGAGAGTCTGCCGGCTCGGCACCGGGACGGATCTCAGCTCAGGATTGACATACAGATGCGCGTGGTCAAGAGCGAGAAGCAGGTCCCGACGTCCAGCGACACCCTGGCGGAGAACAGCGACGACGAGTCCTCGGCAGGCGAGGCCAACGATAAGTTTGTTGTGGCGCAGACCGAGATGGTCTATGCTCTTTGGATCACGTACTCGAGGCACCTACATGCATCGCGGGGGAACCTGGGCGTGGCGTCGCCGCTGCTGTCTGGTCAGGCTACGCCACTGCACCAGCCGTCTCCGGGCCAGACACCTGCCCACACGCCGCTCGAGATATCATCCGACTCGGACGAGCCGCAGAAGGAGGAAGCCAAGCGTTCGTCGCTGGCAAGGCAGCTCAAGGAGGCCGCCATCTCAGCCGCCGCGAAGCTCACCGGCAGCTCGCAAAAACCGGCTGAGCCGCACAAGGAGGAACAGGGTGAGTCCTCCAAGCAGCCCGCCGAGGAGTCGCAAACCTCCAAGAAGAAGACCATCGACGACTTTGTCATACTCGAGGAGATGGGCCAGGGCGCGTACGGGCAGGTCAAGCTGGCGCGGTACCGCAGCACGGGCAAGAAGGTGGTGCTCAAGTACGTGACGAAGCGGCGCATCCTGGTGGACACGTGGACGCGCGACCGGCGGCTGGGCACGGTGCCGCTCGAGATCCACGTGCTCGACTACCTGCGGCGCGACGGGCTGCGGCACCCCAACATTGTCGAGATGGACGACTTTTTCGAGGACGACGTCAACTACTACATTGAGATGGCGCCGCACGGGCTGCCCGGGATGGACCTGTTTGACTACATTGAGCTGCGCACGAATATGGACGAGCAGGAGAGCCGCAGCATCTTTGTGCAGGTCGCCCGGGCGATTCAGCATTTGCATACCAAGGCGCTGGTGGTGCACCGCGACATCAAGGACGAGAATGTTATCCTCGACGGCGAGGGGCGCATCAAGCTGATTGACTTTGGGAGCGCGGCGTATATCAAGAGCGGGCCGTTTGATGTGTTTGTGGGGACGATTGGTGAGTTTTTCCTTTCCCACCCTTACCCCTCCCAATATTCACAGACGACAAATTAACGAGAATGAATAGATTACGCAGCCCCCGAAGTCCTCGCGAGCCGCCCCTACGGCGGCAAGGAGCAGGACGTCTGGGCCCTGGGGATCCTGCTGTACACCATCATCTACAAGGAGAACCCCTTCTACAGCATCGACGAGATCATGGACCGCGACCTGCGCGTGCCGTACGTCATCTCCGAGGAGAGCATTGACCTGATTAGGAGGATGCTCGATCGCGATGTCGAGAGGCGGTATAACATTGATCAGGTGCTGGCGCATCCTTGGTGTCAGATGGAGTGAGTTGAAGGGGAGTGAAGAGGGGGGAGGGAAGGAGGGGGTTGGGGGTGGTTGAGATGAAGCCTTTGAAAGGGCTGCGGATCGCCTACGTGGTGGTGAGGGCAAAAGTGAGGGGTATGTCACAGTCTGGCCCGGGGGGGCAGGTGATGGGCTTCAGCAGATCGCAAAGACATGCGGGGAGGGGGGGAAGATGGGAGAATGAGGGTATTCCGCCTCTCTGAGCGGAGATGTTGGGCGTTGGACATCGACATGCGTAGGGATGGAGAGGTGAGGGGGGCGTTTTCTTCTGTACTGTTTCCTTTCTTCTTTCTACTTTTTGGGGGGTGAAAGCGTTTTCTTCTTTTCTTTTCTTTTCTTTTGGTTGATTCTGGTTTTCGATATGGTTTGGCTGCATCGTCATTGGCGTATTGTTTTCTGTTTTTCCTTCCTTTTTGTCGTTGACGATTCACTGCATGAGGTTGACAAGATGGAGATGAAGAAGACGAGTATGATACCGGTTGCATTTTTTTTTCTTGTCTCTTATTCACCTAGCGGTTTTGGGGTAGAAGGGTTGTCCGTTGCTGGTGCGGCGGTGATTTGTTGGGTGGTGCTGTGAAAGGGGAGTGGGTGGGAGTTGGTGAAGAATGGGTTTGACCTTTGGAGATTGCTCAGAGGGACGAAGACATATGAAAAGCACACGCAGATACGGTTATACCCATACCCATATATACGCTGGAATGCAGACTGTTTCCCTCCCGCTTCGCACACCTACTGCACGTTCGTCTAACCCTGCGGCAGTTGCCTGTACCGCTGCCCATTCCCTTGTCTGTAGACGAGCTCATAAGTGGCTTGGTTTGCCTGACCTCCAGAACGGAATGACCCGATGTTTCTAACGGCGTCCCTTCCTTGTGTTGCTTCGACTCTGACTGCCGTTCAACCAATCTTTGACAACGACCTTCTGCAACCTTTATAGCCAACAACTGCTGAGCTTGCGCCTTACACCGGGTCGACCCCTTCCGAGTGGACACGAGGTGATTCGGTAACAGTAGATGAGCCACTGCTCCTGACCATGCTTCATGCTTGATCAGAAAATGGAGAGCATCCCTTTCGTGCATGGTGAATCCGCTTGAGCGGCGATATACACAGGGTTATAAAACTGTAGGATTCTGATATGTCCTGCGATCTGGGTACAAACAGTTCAACCCTGAAGGAGAGGAAAAAAAAGAAAAAGAGGAAGAGGAGGGAGCCCTTCATTCGGCCCATGCGCACGCTAACAAACAACCCAAGGTTGAATTGCACAGTCTGTTGACACCTGTAGGAATGGATGTACTTGACGGCTAGCTGGTAAGAACTGGGCGGTCCACTGCCCCTGGCTGTTCTTTCGTGCTAGGTTGATGAGATGTTGAGACTGCATGCTGGACATCATTTTGGGCCAGGTTGTATGCAACCTTCATGTTGTAAGAGTATGGAATTCTGGTTTTGCCCTGCAATCTGGGTATGTCCTCCTCCTAACTCAACGTCCAGTCCCTAACCAGTTTTTGATTCCAATCAATCAATCTGAATGCTTGAAGAAGAGCAAAAGAAATGCTCACTGCAACTGCGCCGGTCCTGGAATGCACCCCAATCCTCCTCTCCCGCCTCCCCTTTTGAAATGCACCAGCTCAGCAATATGCACCATGCACCCGTCTCCATGCTCGTATCTCCCCCTTGAAAAAAGAACTCCAACTCAACGGAATCGAAACCGGGAAAGGCTGATCGGTAACTCCCCAACCACAAAGAAAACAAGAAAGCTACCTATTACCATCTCTGTCTCACTAACCCCCCCGTACCATACCAACCCAAAGATATTTTGTGGCCCATTCTCTCCCCCCCCCTCCTCCTCCCCCTCCTATCCAACACCCCCAACCTTTACCCGAGCCAAAGCCCTCTCAACCGCAACCGCCTAGCTCGCAGCATCCGAGGACCTATTATTATTACGGCGGTCCACCCTCACCCGGTACGGCATGTACTCACCCTCCCCGCCCTCCAAATCAACATCAACATCCATCGACCGCCTCGCAATGTGTGTCTCAACCCTCACACCTCCTGTTTCTCCTCCTGCTGTTCTCGCCGTTTCTGTCTGCAACTCCCTCGCAGCAACGGCATATGAGCAGGACGGGGAATGGGAATCAATATCCCCCTCCTCCTCCTCCTCCTCCTCCTCGCCGCCGTCGTTGTCGTGGTAGGCCCTCCTGCTGTTGGTGTTGGTGTTGGTGTTGGTGTTGGTGTTGGGATCGACGAGAGGGGGTGAGTCGCTTGCCCAGACGCGGGTGTCGACTACGCCTGCCATGCTGCCGCCTTGCCAGGGTGTTGTTGTTGTTGTTGTTGCTGGCGCCGCTGTTGCTGCTGTTGTTGTTGTTGGCGGGGACTGGGCGTGGGTGTGGTTGTCTATTGTGGGTAGGGTAGTGGTGGTGGTGGTGGTGGTGGTGGTGGTCGCAGTGACTGCATGTGGTTGGGGGAGAGAAGTCTTCTTGTGACTGTGCGCATGCAGAGACGGGAACTTGAGACCCGGTTTGGCGAAGGAGGTGGGGAGGATGGCATAGGGGTTGCGAGCTGGCGGGGCGGGGCCGGCCTCGATTTGGGCTGTGGTGGCGTCGATGTCGGCGGCGGAGAGGTCTGGCCAGGGGTTGTTGTGAGGAGCAGAGGCAGAGGCGACGGTCTTCTCCGGGAATGAGAGGCTGTCGCCGCCCATGGTGAAGCCCCGTGGATGGGCCTGCTGGTTTGTTGATGAAGAGTTCGCCCTGTCGGCGCGGCTGGCGAGAGACACCCGCTCGGCGGTGGGCAGAATGCTGTCCTTGCGGGTGGAGGTGGTGCTGCTGTTTGAGGGCGGTTAACATTTACTCATCATGTAAGGGGCAGCATTGAAGAGGACATACTTTGACCCAAGCAGGTTCTTGCCGCGCAGGGAGCGAGATCCCCAGCTGGCGCTGGCCTCGCGCTCCGAACGGGGCACGTACTCCTCCCTCAGCTTGGGGAAGAGGTAGCCGAGACCAAAGAGGAGGAGCATCTTGCGGTACATGTTGATGGCCTCGGGGGAGCTGCCAAAGGGGATGGCGACACCGATGCCGGCAATCTCGCCAATAAAGGGAAGGTTGAGGCCGGGGAAGCTCATCCTGTCGGACGTGGTGAAGGAGATGAAGTAGATGTTGTAGGGGTCGGGGCCGAAGTGGAGGGCGTCGTAGTCGTAGGGCAGGGTCCAGGGGCTGCCCTCGTAGATGTTGAAACCCATGAGGACCAGGATGATGGGCAGGACAAAGATGATGCAGATGAGCGTCATGAAGTAGAGCTTGACCCGGACGCGCTGGCGCCTGGCAGCGGCCACGCCGCCCTGAGAGTCGGCGATGTCCCTGGTGGCGTGTTCGACCCTGCGGTAGCGGACAAAGGTCACGACTGCCAAGTGACTTGTGAGTATGTGCCATCATGTGGAGAAAGAGGAGGAGCTTTACTCACCTGCCATGACGGCGGCCAGGACGGCAAAGACCGGGGTGGGGATGATGTAGAAGACCAGGTAGATCCAGTTGGGGTAGTAGACGGCACTGCATCCAACCAGAGTCGAGACATTATATCGACTCACGGTGGCGAAGTAGTTGAGGATGACCTGGATGAGGGGAAAGGAGAAGATGACGGCGGCCGAGATGATACGCTGGCGCCGGACCTCGTGGCGGGTCAGCTTGTCGGTGCGCCGGAGGGAGACCTTGCTGGCCAGGCCGCGCATAATCTCGAACAAGCTGACGCTGAAGGCCGTGTGGATGGCGAAGAAGGTGTAGGCCTGGATGTCGCACCAGCCGTAGCCAGCCCACCACGTCTGGACGTTGTTGTCGTGCCATATCGACGAGTTGACCACGGTGATGATGTTGAGGTACATGATGGTGACGCAGAGGACGGTGCCGGCAAACTCTCCGTTGCGCCAGAGGAGGCGTGCGGGGACCCAGGTGATGAAGAGGGAGAGGATGCCGAGGGTGACGCGGCAGATGAGGTTGGCCCGGAGAGCTGGGGTCGCGAAGGGGGGGCCGGGTCCGATGCGCTCGTCGGGCGTTGTTGTGAAACCCATGGCGTGCCAGACGGCGCTGTTGTCCTTGGAGACCATGGCAAGTGTGTGCTAGCCAGGCCGAGAGAGTGTGGTGAAGTATCCGTAAGGGGGAGTGGGTGGGATGGCTCCCCTGAGAGGTGGTCTTCAGGGACAAGTTCTGGCAGTCCTGTGCAGTCAAGTAGACTCTGGACTCTGAGGCAGTGAAGAAGCACGCAGATGAGCATCAGAAGAGACTCTGAGTTCTGGCGATGGCAAGACGGGCTACATAAAGGAAGTCCAAGTTGGAGATGGCAGCAGGAGGAGGAGTGCTGCCAAGGGGGGGGCCACCAAGGGACCCCCCATGGCCTATTACTCTATTGCTCTATTGGCTTATTGACAGAAGGCAGCCCATTGACATCTTTTGAGACAGAAACCCCACTGTGACGATGGTGTTGCGGGCGGGCTTTTGGTGAGAAGCGCTGAATCGCCTTATTGAGGCTCTATTCAGACCCCAAACGGGCAAGGCTCGGCCGCGGCACAGAGTTGCTGCCGCCCAAGTCACAAAGACCAGAAACTGCGAACAGCTTCGACTTGAGACTGATATTCGACGGTTTTCGGCGCCGGAATGCGATGAATCGTGTGCGAGTCTGGGCGCAATTTGCTTTCAAGGAGAGCCTGGCGTTGAGGCTGTTGTTCGTTCGTCAGTTGGCATTTCCCGAACTCAACTCGGTGTGAGACTGTGAGTCGGTGGTAGAACTGTCCGATACACCGACACATCCCCCCCACGGCCGCGCTTCTGCGCGCCTGCTGCAAGCGGCAGTGGTCGTCACCGGCAATGCATCCGGAGAAGCAGAGTGATTGGGCCATCTGCCAGTCCATCAGCCTCCGGCGGCAATCTGCCCATGCCGCGGCTGTGAATCACTCCATGGCTCTGCCGGCATAGAACTACCGATTTGTGCGAGGTCAGATAAGAATAAACCTGGATGGTTCCAGAGGGTTTCGAGATCAATCGAAGATGCGGAAAATGCTGTTTCGGGAAGACTCGCACGCCGTGGAACTGTCTCGCGAAGCAGGTCCGAGACAGCACGAGGTTGAGTGGGTAAGGTAGGTGCTGTAACAAACCTAAAAATACCGTATCTTACCCACCTCTCAGCCCTACAGCCCATGTCAGCCACAGTATCCACAGAGATGGGGAGTCGGGACGGCAATTTGTGGCTGAAGCTCAGCACGAGCCACAGGGTCCTTGAATTAGTGGTTCGCGTCGCAGCTCACAAACGCGACAGAAGCTCCAGCATCGCCGTTTGACACCCCAAGTTCACAGCCCACCAAAAAATACTCGACAAACCCCCCAATTGATACCGAACCCGCTTCATTCCGACAATAGAACAGAGCAAGGTTAAACCAAAAACGAAAAACAAAAATGTCCTCCCTCCTCCGCACCGCCTCCCGCGCCGTCGCCCGCCCAGCCACTACCACCACCCGCGCCTTCAGCTCAACCGCCTCGCGCCCCGTCGCGCGCATCACCATCGTCGGCAACCTGGCCGACTCCCCCGAGCTGCGCGCCTCGAGCACCGGCCGCGAGTATCTGCGCTACGCCGTCGCGAGCAACTCGGGCCCGGCCGACAACCGCAAGACGAGCTGGTTCAACGTCAGCTGCTTCGTCGAGGAGGGCGCGCGCCGCGATTTCTATCAGTCGTTGCCCAAGGGGTGTGTTATTACACCACTCATTTCCGGGAGGTTTTTGAGTTTTTGCTAATAGAGGGGTGGGTTGTAGGACGCTGGTCATGGTCGAGGGCGACGCGAGCATGTCCAACTATGTCGATGCCGAGGGCAAGGCCCGCCAGGGGCTGAATATTACGCAGCGTATGTCACGTGCACTTTTTTTTTTCGGTATGGCCGGCAGCAAGAGAAACTGACATGTTATTAGGCAACCTGGAGGTCTTGCGCCGTCCATTCAACCCTGCTGGGGCTGCCGGGGGTGAGGGCGAACAAGGGCAGTAGGCTGGCGTCGCGTTGTCGGGGAATGTTGGTTGAGTCAATGACAGACATTGGCAAGAGAACTTGATGGGCGTCGGGAGCTCTCCTCTCTACGGATAAGATGTATGTACGAATGGGCTGGGGCTTGTGTCTTGGGCATGACTGGGGACATGCGTGTATTTTGATGCTGGAGTATTATACCAATGAGATTTCTTCTGTACACACAGTTACTTGGGGAAACCCATGAGTCTCTTTCTGACGGTCATTACGCTGTGCATAAGTCCCGTCTGGATCCTCAAACTCGGACCTTGCTGACCACTGCCCTCTGCTGTGTTCTAGATGCCAAGACCTGGTGGAGATTGGACCACGGCAGGGGTGATCGTAACAGACACGCGCTTCGCCTTACCTTATCGGTTATCGGGAATTGATTTTCTGATCCCGATGGCAACCTGCATCTCAACAACCCTCCACATCCCGTGGTGCAAACCGAAAGCCATGACGAAGCTCTCGCTTCCCAGGGGCCTCGACAGGCCACTCCGGCGGCCAGTTCGCCGGAGTAGAACGACCCTGAACAAGAGGAGGACGTTTGCGACAGTCGGCTTCGACTCCAGGTGAGCGCGCATCGCACATGCACTCCCCCACATACTAACCCCTACCCCCCTGGAACAGGCCATTCGACGTCGTCGTCATTGGCGGCGGCCATGCCGGCTCCGAGGCATGCGCTGCCGCGGCCCGCGCCGGCGCCCGGACGGCCCTCATCACCCCCGACATCCACAACCTCGGCGTCTGCTCGTGCAACCCCAGCTTCGGCGGCATCGGCAAGGGCACCATTCTCCGCGAGATTGACGCGCTCGACGGCCTGGCGGGGCGCGTCATCGACAAGGCTGGCGTGCAGTTCCGGGTGCTGAACCGCAAGAAGGGTCCGGCCGTCTGGGGTCCGCGCGCCCAGATCGACCGCGCCCTGTACAAGAAGTACATGCGCGAGGAGCTCGAGTCGTACCCCAACCTGTCCATCGTCCTCGGCCGCGTGTCCGACATTGTCGTCGCTGACAACCACGACGACCCCGCCGCCGACGGTGCCAAGAGCAAGATCACGGGCGTCCGCCTCGAGTCGGGCGAGGTGCTGCCCACGAGCCAGGTCGTCATCACGACAGGGACGTTCCTCGGCGGCGAGATCCACATCGGCCTCGAGGCCTACCCGTCGGGGCGCATGGGCGAGCAGGCCACTTTTGGCCTGAGCAAGTCGCTGCGCGACGCGGGCTTCCAGCTGGGCCGGCTCAAGACGGGCACACCGCCGCGCCTCGCCAAAAACAGCATCAAATGGGACGTCCTCGAGGAGCAGCCCGGCGACGACCCGCCGATGCCCTTCAGCTACCTCAACGACGCCGTCTCGGTACAAGACCAGCTCCTCTGCTACGCGACGCACACCAACCAAGCCACGCACGACATCGTGCGCGCCAACCTCGACAAGACAATCCACATCCGCGAAACCGTCAAAGGCCCGCGCTACTGTCCCTCGCTCGAGTCCAAAGTGATCCGCTTCGGCGACCGCGAGAAGCACATCGTCTGGCTCGAGCCCGAAGGTTTCAACACCGACGTAATCTACCCCAACGGCCTCAGCATGACCGTCCCCGCCTCCGCACAAGAACAACTCCTCCGCACGATCCGCGGCCTCGAAGACGTGGTCATGCTCCAGCCCGGCTACGGCGTCGAATACGACTACGTCGACCCGCGCAGCCTCAAACGCACCCTCGAAACCAAATCCATCCGCGGCCTCTACCTGGCCGGCCAAATCAACGGCACAACAGGCTACGAAGAAGCCGCCGGGCAAGGGATAATCGCGGGCATCAACGCAGGCCGCGCCGCCTTGTCTCTCCCAGGAATAACCCTCTCCCGCGCAGACGCCTACATCGGCATCATGATCGACGATCTCGTCACCAAGGGCGTATCCGAACCGTACCGCATGTTCACCTCGCGCTCCGAGTTCCGCCTCAGCACCCGCCCCGATAACGCCGACACCCGGCTCACCCCGCGCGGTCGCGAATGGGGCGTCGTATCCGACGCCCGCTGGCGCCGGTTTCGCGACGACGCCCAGCGCGCGGCGGACTTGAAGCGCATCCTGCGCGAGACGCTGCTCACGCCTGATGCCTGGCGGGCGGTCGGGTTGCCGGTTGTGACGACGGAGGGGGGGGGGATGGATCCGAATGCGCGGAAGAGGGATGGGCATGAGGTGTTGAGGTTACCCGGTGTTGGGCCGGAGCATTTGAGTGGTGCCGTCATTCCCGGTGTGAATGATATTGATTTCCCCGTGAGGATCAGGGAGAAGGTCGCGGTCGAGGTGATTTATGAGCCGTACGTGCGGCTGCAGGCGGCGGAGGCTGCTAAGTTAAGAAGGGATGAGGATCTGAGGTTACCCGGGGATCTGGACTATGATAGCGTGTTTGGGCTGTCGATTGTGGAGAAGAATGTGCTGAAGGAGGCGAGGCCCGAGAGTATTGCGCAGGCGAGGAGGATTGAGGGGGTTACGCCTGCGGGGCTGGTGAAGCTGCTTGCGTTTGTGAGGAGGCTGAACAGGGTCGGTGGGAGGAGGGGTGTGGTTGGGGAGGAAGAGGGGGGGAGGGTGGTTGTTGAGGGGTTGGATGTTACGGGTGTGGAGGACCTCGAGACGCTGGATGCTAAGAGTCGGGTTGCTGAGTTGTGATTGTTGAAGTGTGTGTATATTATCATGGATGCGTGTAAAGAGATATATATCTGCCGCATGTAGGAGTCGGACGGAGCAGGATGGCAGCTAGATGGTTGGCGTTTTAGGAGTGATTTACATTGTGATGCTTGCTACCTAGGTATTGAAGACGATTGTGAAGCCTGCTGCCGCCATGCCATGCGTTGTAAGGAGAATACAAGGTGTGACCATAGGTTATTGAAACGACACTCCCGGCTGCGCATGGGTATCGTCCAACACATGCCACTAAAACGGCGGTGCTGAGGGCTAATGTTGATGCACCAAACGCTTCTAAAAAAGCGATCGCGATGCTTCACCTGGGCCCCTTCTTCTCTTCCGTTTTCTGCTCCTCAGCCTGCGGCTGTGTAAGGATCTTGACGGCGTCCTTGCTGTAGATGTAGCTAGCACCGCTCCAGATGGTCGTCGTCGCCACGATGTACCTTGTACCCGTTAGCAACACCGCAACCGACGAGACAAACAAAACGCGATAACTCACTGCATGACACTAAGCGTGGTACTCAGATCAACCGCCGGGATCACGGGCGCGAGGGTGGTCAGCCCCATCAGCCCCAGCTGCAGCGCCGTGTTGTACTTGCTGATCTGCGTCGGGCGCACCTCGGCCGAGGGCAGTGAGAAGTCCCAGTAGCGCGCAAACGTCTTGGGTGGCGGCAGCGAGATCCAGCGGTAGTAGATGGCCGAGATGGCCAGGCCGACGTCGCGGCCGAGAATGATGACGGCGAGCCAGACTTGTCGGGGTATCGTCAGCAATTGGTAGGTTATTACCTTGTGAGGATGAGAGAGGCATACCTGGCAGGGCGCCCTTCATAGCCAGCGCCACAGTCAGCACCGTCATGAGCGTCTTGTCGGCCATGGGGTCGATGACGGTGCCGACGACCGTCTTGAGGTTCCAGCGGCGGGCGATCCAGCCGTCGAGGAGGTCGGTGATGCCGGCGTAGGCGAACAGGCCCAGGGCCGCGGCGTGGTGGTCGTGCAGGATGCAGTACCCGATGAAGGGCGCCGCGACGAGGCGGGAGGCGGTCAGCAGGTTGGGGAGGGTGTAGATGTTCTCGCGCAGGTTCGCCTTGGCCATGGCGGGCAGCATCTTGCGCAGGGCGGATGTAGGGGTTTGTTTGGGCGGGTTAGAACTGTTTTCGTCAGTCAGAGGACATGTTGTTCGGGGAGGAATAGCGAGGGTTGTTGGTCCAAAGACTCTGGCGGAGCGATGAGCACAGGGAAGGAAAGATGTCCAGCCCATACCTGCTTTCCACGGGCGGACTTCCTTGGCCCTCTGTCCCCTTCTTGCCTTCTTGCCTCCACCTGCTGGACACAACAAACCACCTCTCCTGCATGTGAGCTCCGGATCTGACTGCCGGTCGCAGCCCATGCCCCGTCTCGAGACGCCCTGATACTAGACTAGAGAGTACACCTTGCTGCCATGGCCTGCCGCCGCTCATACCCCTCACACCGCACAGCAAGCCCGCCATCCGCAGTGGAGCACTACCGCCGTGCCTTAATGCGGGAGCGACCGACGCCAACGGCGGCAACATCGTCATGGCGCAAAGGTTGGTCGGCTATTTTGGGCGTGAAGAGAGAGCACGTGCATATAGCTTCGCCCGCGAGTCCGCCCAAAGCCCGCTCACTCGGCCGAGACGGTCTATCCTGTCGGGCCCTCACACGCTTCGGGACAAGGGATGAGATGTCAAAAGTACTTGTCCACCAGGCCGAGATAATGGCGCCGCGAATTCTTTGGTGGGGAGACTATCCGAGGCAGCCGAGGATGAGACGGCAAATGAGCGTCCTTGGAGAATTGATGCGATGCCGCCGGTGTTATTCCATCACGGTGTCGAGTGGAACATCAATCAAGACGAATTTCCGTTTGCGACTTAGCGAGTGAAAGAGGGAGTCGGGTGTTGGGATGGCTTGCATGTGGGTTTCGGCCGGCAAATCAAGGCATCTCCAAGATGGCGGACAAGGCGCGACGTTGAATCGAAAAAAGGGCAGCAGGGGTAAAAGTGGAGATTGTGGGGAGCCTCTGACCCTTGCTCCATCCACGTGCTCAACTGCCGATCCGATGCGACACAGTGAGGACACTGTGTTTCTCGTCGCACCATAGGGCTGAGCCAAATCTCAGGTCGTCCCCACTCTCAACCACACTCATCAACCACACTCAACCACACCACTCGCGAAGAGTTGGATGCACCTTACTCGGCGACCAAGCGATTTGCAGCAGCGGTTAAGTGCCCCAACTGGTCCTGGCGGAAACATTACTTGAATATTCATGGAATTGTACTGGTAAGTTGTCCCTAAAGCGTGGGAGGTGACCAAGTGCATTGAGCTTACTCGGTCCCCGCCATCCCGCCCCCTCCCACCCGCTTTAAGGAAGTCCGATAGCCAAAACGACTTTCCAACCAACGCAGCCCTAAACCATCCGTTTCCCGACCTGACCATAAGGTGTGTTGGGAGGTGACCAAGTGTTGAGCTTACTCGGTCCCCACTAACCCGCCCCCTCCCAACCCGCTGAAGAAGAAAAAGCCGATAGCCAAAACGCCTTTCCAACCGACCCAGTGCAACCATTCGTCCCAACCAGGCCATAGTAATGCAGGGTATCGTCGTCCATCCAAATCCAAAACGCCTTCCCGACCGAGTCCAACAATCCGTGCCCCGAACCGACCATAGTAATACAGGGTATCGTCGTCCAAAAACAAACAACCATCCAAAACGCCCGACCTCGAAACCAAACCGAAACCATGCGCAACCAGTCCCCCGCATGCCGAGTTTAAACCCGAACCATGCCCATCAGAAACCCCGAACCACGCCCTTACAGAATCAGAGTCCCTCCTACATGTAAAGTCCCAACCACACCATCCCATCCCATCCAACACCCAAAACCAAGCAGAGCAGAAGAAAGCAAAGCAAACCCGAACATCCAGCTGAACATGTCCTCCCCCAATCCCCCGCAAGACCAATCCGACAACACCAACACAACACCCAGCCGACCATGTCCTCCCACCAGTGAGTCCAGTCCCGCCTCAAGACCTTTCCAACAAACCCCACCCGAGCCTTAACCCAGCGAAAAAGCCCCCGTTAGCTCCCCGTCCAACCCACCAGCACCCGCAGCACCCGCGTTGTCGTTATTTGTCGCCGTTGTTGTTGTCGTTGTCGTTCCGCGCGATCGATCCGTCCGTTCTAGTTGGGGTACAGATCGAAGTCGAAGAACTCGGCGAGGGCAGCAGCGTCGTTGTCGATGTTGGCGTTATTGTCGACGACGTGCTGGGCGGGCGCAGGGGCGGCGGGTGCCGGTGCGGGTGCGGCCATGGCAGCATCGGCAGCAGCACCGCGCGGGGCCGAGTAGTCCTCGTTCAGGGCGCGATCGGACCACTCGGCAAAGGCAGCAGCAGCAGCGCCGTTGTTGCGCTGCTGGGCGGGGGCGGGGGCGGGGGCGGGCACGGGGACCGGGGCGGGGGCTGCCATAGCAGCAGCAGCGAATGCGCCCTCGGCGGGAAGGACGGGCACAAAAGGCTGCTGCTCAGGCAGCGACAGCGGCAGGAGGAGGGCCGGTTCGAGGTTGGCCATGAAAGCGGCCTCCTCCTCCTCGGAAAAGCCGCTGTCGACAGGAGCGGCGGGGACAGCGAGCGGCGACGGGATGGAAGCCGGCACCGGCGCCGGCGGGGGCGGGACGGGCGAGAAAACGGCCCCAGCGGCGGGCAGGCCAACGACCGGAGCGGCCACCACACCAGGAGCGACAGGGCCAGCGGCAAGCGCAGGCGGAGGGGGAGCCAGCCGGGCCCGCTTGGCCGGGGGCTGGCCGGCACCAGGGGCGGCAGGGCCGGGCGCAGCCGCGGACGAGACGGAATCCTGCCGGGCCCTCTTGCGGTTGGGCCGGGCAGGAGCCGGGACAGCAGGCGCCGGTGGCGCAGGGAGAGGAGCCGCCAGAACAGCCGCGACGGGCGGAGGGAAGGCGGGCAGGGCGGCGAGGGGAAGCCCCGCGGGGACGGCAGGGACCGCAGGGACCGCAGGGGCGACGGAGGCGGGGAGAGCCGCAGGGACGGGACCGGCGGGCGGAGCGAGGAGGGCGGCCTGGCGCGACCACTGGGCCCAGTCGAGGACCGTGCCGACGTTGCCGTCGTCGGCCATCCGGGTGGAGCGACGCTGGTCCCAGAACTCCTGGCGGGGGGCCAACCCCAGCAGCTGCCCGGCGTACTCGGAGGAACGCGGGCGGAGGAGGTTCCCCGCAGCAATGGTCGCCATGTCGTAGTAGGCGTGTACCGCCCACACAACCCCGCCGATCCTGAAGGAAAGGGACTTTTTGACCAAGCCGCCCCTCTTGACCACCCTCTTGTCCGCCGCGTAAGAGCCCAGGTAGGGATTGAGGCGGTCCCTCTGGCTGTTTTCGTAGGCCTAGGTTTGACAAAAAAGAAAGTCAGTCATGCTTGCGGGACGAGGGTAATAGGAGCCAGCTGGACATGGAAAAAAACAGGATTGGATTGGACTTACAATGTCGGCGGCGGTCCTTGCCTCCGCTTGGTTCTTGGTGGCCTCCCGGTAAAAATCGAAGCCGTGGTAGCCAGCACGGCGCTCCGTCCACGACAGGCAGTCCTTCCAGCGCTCGCCGGTCAACTTCCTGGAGACGTAAACGGCCCCGCTCTGGGCCACGGATGCGCCGTTAATGCGGCCGTTTTGTACCCTACCAACGATATCAGCAACAATCTTCCTATTCAGGATGTCTCGGGAGTAAAGCGCGCTGTGTCCCGGGAGCTGACTTGCTCCCGACACAGCCGTAAAGGGAAATAAACAATTCAGATTGTTGCTTACGGGACGGTGGGCAGGATCCCGGCGATGGCGGCCTCGACGAGCAACGCAGCGTCGAAGGTGGTTGCGACGAAGCCGTCGAACCGACACACGAGCTTGGCTCCGTCGGCCATCTTGATTAAATATTATTATTATTTTCGAAAAAACTAGACAACATGTTAGCAAGGTGTGTCAATGGATGGTGTGCTGGACATGTGACGTGCGAAGACAACAGGGCCGGGACCGGGATGGATGGAGAGGGTGGGACGGTGAGAGGACTTACGAGTCGCACCCTTGGGTGGGCGAAGGGGAAAGCAGGAGTGTCTGCGGGTGTTGAGCAGACAAGAAGCGAAGGGCGAAGTTAACCAGCGAAGAGGTCGAAAGCTTTTGATGTTTAAGCTTTAGAAATCTTCTCCGACTTCGCTGATGGATGGGAACAGAAGAGGACTGCATCTGGTGCGAGGACTGGGCGCCGAATATATACAAGCCAGGAACGAGACTGATGCCAACGCACCAGCCGGCCAAAGCCCAGATAGTGGCAAGTGGACGGAGAGCATAACGACGTCAAGATTGAGGCGGAGGTGCGATTTGAGCAAAATGGGACCATGATCAGACCCTCGGCCCGAGTTTTGCGCAGAAAGGGGGCATCAGGCGCTCGGTGTTGTCGAGAAAAGTGACGGAAAGTAGGCCATTACGACGTCAACAGGTTGAGCGGGAACTGCGACTCGAGCATGCTGCGCCTGCCGTTTGCCCCATACTACAAGCCAGCAACGCGCTCACTGCGATGGATCGCACGGCCGCTCGGCGATACTCGAAAAAAATTGACGGTAAAGAGGGCCATAACTACGTCAAGCGGTTGAGCGGGACTGAGACTCGAGCATGCTGCGCCCTTTGCCCCATACTACACGCCCCAGAACGGATTCAGAGAGATGGACAACACGGCCCGCTCGGACGATACTCGATAAAATTGACGGTGAAAAAGACCATAACGGAGTAAATCGGTTGAGCTGGAGATGCGACTCGAACATGCAGGCGGCAAAAACAAGCGCTCACCCCTTAGCTCGCCCCATACGAGCATTTTTTGTCTTCATCAACGGCAGTTTACAGTCTCAATTACCTCAGATCACCGAGAATCAGTCTCTACGGAGACCAGGACGCGCCGCGTGGTTCGTTTGTCATGACCTGGAGGCGCAGTAATTCTCTTCCCCCTCTTCTCGCTAGCACGCCGGGCAAAAGTCAGAATTACCATTTCAATACGATTCATCCAGAAAATGTATCTGTGCTCGGGAAAAGGCAATCAGACAGCTGGCTTTATTTTGGAACACGTCCCGTCGAGGCACCATTTCCCGTTTCTCGACACACACCCGGAACTCGCCATTTTGACGGCAAAAACGCTGATTTCAATGCAAACAATTTACATTCATATAAACTGCAGCTCTTAACGTTTCCAGAATAACAATTCTTTTACCAGAAAAATGTGTTGCGACTCGACAATTGACGAGTGTCCCGTCCTTGTCGCCTGTCGGGTCCAGGAAACTCCGCACAGTGTGGATTTCCCCTGACGCCAAGACCGAACGTCACGATTGACGGACGGGATGAACCGCGCGTCCCTTGCAGATTCCCCACTTGGACCCGCGCTCCTGGAGGGAAACCTTAATTGAGTACGGAACTACGGATACCTATGTACACTCGAACCCTGGTTTGTTTCCGAGTGTTCCGAGATCAAGAACTCAACACCACCATAGTCCAATTCGATGCCAAAGATTCGGTCGGTTAAGAGGTATCTCTCTAGGGTTTATCTTATGTTTCTACTTTTCTTTTCAAGGAGGCATTGTTGGCTGCAGAGATACAAGTTGTTGAGACACTCCTGTCTTGCTCGAAAACAAAACAACCCTGGCTTGGGGTTGGAGTTTACTGTGTACAATTGTACTTGGGGCTCTGGGCGCGGTGTGGGACCCTTTTTCAACACACACCCGCCTCGACGATTCATCGTACCACATCACACAGACAATCGTCATCTTAAGGCATGTGATGCCTCAGTGTTGAGGTGTCTAAGGTTCATTCCAGTCTCAACACAATTCCAGTCCTCTCACGTGAGAGGAACACGCTGCGGACTTGCCCAAGTTGCCACCCCTCGGCACTCAGGGTCCCGTCATCATGACCCTTCCTGGTAAAACCAAGGCACACCCGCACTCCCTTCCCCACTTCCGTCCCTGTTCTTGGCTCCTTCACCGGGAAATGTGAAAGCCCGGCCCGGCCACTCCATCGGCACAGGCACATGTCCGCGAAAGGACGCCTCCAAGTCTGCTGCTGCTACATCGCTGCCCGGGCCGTAGTCCTTTCCAGCTTTCTGTTCCTGTTTTTGCTGATTCTGATGCTGCTGCATCTCCTCGCTCGGCGATCGAGCCGGGGCGGTGTCCGCCACCGGGACCAGCACGCCGCATTCCCTGCAACCGGGCACTGTGTTAGCCATAACATCCGTCATCGGGTTGGAATGGTTGAGCGCAGGCGCTCGGCAATTCGTTAAACAAAACAGCTGCAAGAAACGGCAGTGCGGAGTTGCCGTACGACACCCAGGAAACGTTCAAGTGGGGGCGTGAACAAAAATAGAAGCGGACAGTGTATCGGGAGAGTATACGCACCAGTTACGACAGGTGAGCTTGGGCTTGCCCGATGCCCGGTCTCGAACGAGTCGGCCCCTGCAAGCGAGAAGAAAAGTGACCATGGTCAGCGTCATGTCCGACCATCAACAGGAGGGTCGCATCGGACATTGGAAGCATATTCTCCGGACTTCCTTTAGGTTCTTCGTCGATGACGATGGAAAGATGACTTACCACGCGCTCTCAGAGAGGTTGGCGCTGCCGACATAGGCAAAGCACCGGGCGCCAGAGTTCACTGAGCTATCGGAGGCGTCGCGACCCGGCCGGACGTAGATGATCTTGCTGTGCATCACCAGACCTTTCCGCACAGACTTGCAGTCTCGCAAAAGCTCGCGAGGGAAGGTTGGTGATTGCCACCACCTCGACTGGAAGCAGATCGTCCCAGCTCCCTGTTGGGAAGAGATCGTTAGAGGTGCGTCTGATAGCAGCAAGAGCGGAGCGGAGGAACTAACATCTCTTCCTCCTTTACTTTGCAGGACGGTCTCCCGCGAAGGGAAGAATATCCGCATGTGGCGCTTGATCGTCGAGATTGCCTCATCGGCCGACGCGACCACCTTGTTCTTCCCCGCAGCAGTACGCGACTCGTACTCCTTCAGCCCCGAGTCGCCCTGGCAGGCATAATACAGCGCCGTGACGAGGCTGTAGTTGACGGCACCGAGAGACGCGCACTGCATGCTCCGTCAGCATCATGTTGCAAGGTCGAGCTTCGAGAAAGACCTACCACCAAGTCCAGTTCGATAGGAGCTCGAGAACCGAGACTTAGAGTGTCGACCATCCGGCCAAGACCGCAGTATCCTATTCCATGGCATCAACAACAAGTCCCGACACCACCAAGGGCAGCATAACAGGAAGATCACCTACCCGTCCTCCTCCATGCCTCTTCTGCGGTATGCGATCCCGGGCTGCAAGTAAGTTAGCCTTGAGACTGCCAACGACAAAGTAACGGCGCCAAGGCTGACTTACATGGTATGGACGAATCCATAGCGACCCGTCTCAGCAAAATCGTAGTTGCGCAAGCTGCTCAAGAGCTTCTCATCCAGTCCCTGGGCCCGAAGAAAATAAAACAGCTCCTCAGCAAATGGCGTGAGCTTCTGCGCTTCCCTCTCCTCGGCGGTCTCGAACTTGGGAAGGTCGATGACAAACACCATCTACCACACCGGTCAGTACTCGCCCCCCAAAAGACAGACATCGAAGGCACTCACGTTCTCCATGGTCCCCGTCTCTCCCCAGTCATACGACATCAAGTTCCCCGTGGGAACCACAATCCGCATGTACTTTTCGTACTTGAGCAGCATCAGCTTGGAGTGCATCGACCCCATGTGCTGCATCGGCGGGAAGCAGAAGCGGATCCTGTCGCGGGGCACGTTGGTGCGCATTTCCTCTTTCTTTTCCCCCCCTCTTACGTTAGCACACATCTCTCTTTTTCCGACTGTCAACATTCAAAAGGAAGATTTACCAGAGCCTCGTCGGCAGCAAACGCAATCAGAATCAACTTGGTCCGCGCCAGGTCGACCTTGGACAGCAGCCACCCCTCGTCCCACTGGAACGAGCTCAGCACGGCCAGCTGGAGCTGCTGTTTCTGGAGGACCTCCTCGATCTTTATATCGTCGCCCTGCCGTGGCGGGCCGTAGGCCCACGTCTTTCTGACGACGCCATGTGGGAAGGGGAGACGGGGCGGCGATTGTGCTGAGTTCGAGTGTGATGCGGCCACTTTGGGCATCGTGGTCTCCTCTTGCTTCATTGGAGCGGTTGTTGAAGGCTGAGAGGACGCTGCCACATCGGTTCTCGGTCGTCGGATGGGCCTGGCAGAAGACTGGTCCTCGTCGAGCTGGTCGGCCTTGCGCTTGCCCAGCCTGGCAAGCCGTTCCTCCTCCATCTTCTTCCTGTCGAGGCCGAGAGACGCGAAGAGCGATGTTGAGGCAGGCGGTTGCGCTTGTACTGCTGGTTCTCCTTGAACTGTCGGAGGATCGTGAGAACCGACACTACCACCTTCCTTCCCCTCCCCATCATCCTGCGTCAAATCAATGACCCTATCCCCACCCCGCCCACCGGAGCGCGCAACAGGTCTCTGGCCCGGATCCTGCCCCAGCGACAGCGCAATCGCGATCCGCAGCGCCTCACCGTCGTCCTCGTCCCCGTTGATCTCGGCCGCCCAGGGCTCCGCCATTGTGACTTGGTAGAGCCAGCCCCCAAAGTCCGGAATATCTCTCTGGATCTCTTCGTTGAAATGCAATTGCCAGCCTCCGAGTCGCGTCCTCGATGCCTGCTGGGCGCAGGTGTCAGGGTTCGGGTTGTTTCCTTTTGTTTGCAGTTGGCGGACGAGAAAAAAAGTTTTTGAAAGCAGTAAGAAAGAAAGAGAAGAAGGGGTTGGCAAGAAAAGAGCAGAGCCTTAAATCACTGCAAGGTGGTCGGGAAAGCAAACCGTCATGATGCAGTTGAGAAGTTCTGGCAGGGCTTAAACCTTCCAGTTGTTTGGGAGCAACAGCGAATGCGGCAAGTCCAAATCGCGAGGTTTATTTGGGAGGGTCACGTGATGAGCCTGAAGCCTCGAGCACCAAAAAGACCAAGGTAGCTATGGGAGAGAGAAGGGCTATTGAGGGTTTGAGGGATTCTGATGAGTTTGCTAGGTTTGGTGGCTTACGCTGTGCTGCATTTAACGAAAGAGCCTGGGGATGATGGGATGGGGCATGCCCGCCCTTCATCGACCATCTTCCGGAGTTCAAACATGGCGACAACAAGCATCAAGACTATAGGAGACAAATAGAACAGTCGACATGGAAAACAGGCACGAGATGCCGAGTCCCAAAAACACCATCCACATCAACAGCCTCAGCCAGTGGGAGATATCCGTGTCTTCTGGCGTAAAAAAACTACCCTAGGTATGTTCCTTCTAAATTTGTCGATGGCCGAATCCACGATATATGCACCCCAAAATTCATTTTCTTCTCTTTTTCCTGATTTCATATTGCTGATAAGCTCGTAATGTGGTTCGGTCGGCGGTGGTGATGTTGATGATGCGTCACTCCACTGCTGGATCCATCCTCACCCTTCCCCGGTGAAGCCTGGCTCGTCCTCGAACAATCCTCTTCCGCCTCCAACTTGAACGAATCCAGATCAGAATGTCGGAGTGGCGAGAACGAACGCAGCGAAATGATAAAGCAGCCGTCCTGCTCTCTCGCGACAGCCACCAACACCGACCATAGTTAACCCCAGATGATCCAGCCCGCCCTCTTCCAGGAAGAAGGACGTGCACACACCCGTGCCCAAACCACCCTCCGTCCCAGACCCAACTCCAGAGATCCTTCCCAGACCGAAATGCCTCAGCGACCGACGGCAAAGGGGTATCTGATAAAAAGATGAAGACCAGTATCCTCAATGCAGCAGCTGCCAAATTGAATCCACGCCCCGCCCGCTCCATACCAGAAGATATCGGAAAGACAAAGGACATAGACCCAAAAGACATGGCTCCTCGCCGGCATGGCAGACAGAATGGGGTAAAAAGATCGTGTCCTCCTTCTTCTCTCAAGACCTCCAACTCCCACCAAAACCCTCTATCACCGACCGAGCCCTCCAAATCCGCAGTGTATACCCTCCCCCTCCCACCTCGTCTGATTATCCGGTCCCGGCCCCAAATAGTGAGTCGACTCATCAAGCCCGAAACACCAGGGCCAGCGCACCCAGAACCACATAATAAAAGGAAAAAATAGCAGGTTATGACAAGAAAGACAAGAAAGAAAAATAAAACCATATGACCCGGAACCTCAAAGTAAGAAAAGCCCACCACGAACGATCCGATCCGATGCAAGCGAGCAGCAGCAAGCAAACCAGAAAACCCCGAACCAAACGCGCCCTATGCCCTATGCTGAAAAGGACCCAGCACAACACAAAAAGCCCCGTCCGTCCGTCCGTACCTCCGTCCGTGCCGAATCCGCCGTTGTGCGTGGCACCGCAGCCAGCTGTCCGTGACGAATCCAACCCCCTCTTGACTCCCAACGCCGCGAAAAATAAGATATGGGAAAATGAAAGAAGAGAAAAAGCAAAACCATGAATAAAACATGATGCGAGATCCGGTTAAAAAAAGATGTCCCAATGGGAAAGAGAAAACTGGAATATAACCCTTGCGCGACCCGAGAGCCTCGAAAGCGACGAACTCGTCACGAGCTTTGGTAATGAGCCGCCGGTGACGCCGGCCCCGGCCCCGACCCCAGATTCAGCCTGAGCATGCGTCGCAGGCTGTCCTCCATATGCAAGATCTCTGGCGAGCGGTTGCTTTGCGGACTCTGCCCAGCAGCAGCAGCCGTCGACGGTGGCAGGCTGGGGTAATTCGACACCGGCGAGAAAGGAGGAGGAGGAGGAGGAGGAGGTGCTGCGCTGGGTCCTCCGGGTGGCTGGTGCGCCACGAAATGCGGCTGGGCTTGTGTTACCGGTCCTGGAGGCGGGTTATTGTTTGGCGGCCTTGTGACGAAGGGGGATGAGAACGGGAGAGGTTGCGGTGGGTGGGCACCGGTCGAGAACGGCACTGGTGGTAGATTGTCGGTGGACACAGGCTGGGACGCCGTGGACTCCTGAGAGGGTGCCTGGTCGGCTTGAACGGACGGGATCGCGAGGAACCGCTTCAGCCTCTCGCTCATGTCGAGCACGGAGGAATCCTGCACCGGCTTTGGCGAAGTTTCAGAGAGTTTTCTGCTGCTGGAACGAGCTTCCCGGATACGCTCCTGATACGGCTTGGAGAGGGCCGGCCCTATAACGGAGCCTGGTGTACCGTCCAGCTCGCTCGTGGGGATACCAGACGAGGAATTCCGCTGGAGCACGGGGCGACGGTTGGCAGGGCCGCCGAACAAGCCGCTGGGGAGGGTCTTGGGCTCAGCCGGCTGTCGGATCTGCGTGGGAGGAGAGAAGGGAATGGGGTTCGGCCCCAGAATCTGGGCGGAGCTCGCCCTGCGTGCCCGCTCTTTCTCGGCCCGGTCGGCACGGAAGAAGATGTCGAGGGGTGACTCTTGCCGGGCGAAGTCCGTCGAAAGCAGGCGATGTTGCGGAGTGGGAGCTTCGGAGTCGGTGGCCGGCGGCGACGGCTCGCGGCTGACATGGTCTGACTCCTGCACTGAGGGCGAGTCGAGGGCCTTGGACAAGAAGCTGGGGATCGGAAGGGAAGACGGCGCCGGGGAGGCATGGAACGTTGCGCCGGCAAAAGCAGGCGCGGGAACGGGCTTGGGCGCTGTTGTATGCGGAGGTGTTGTTCGGCCCTGCCTTGCAGGCCCCGGCGACGATATCGGCTTTGGCCGAGTCTTGTTCCCATTCCGACCCTTGGACTTGCCCTGGGTGGGCTGTGACGAAGGCGCCGGGCTGTTGGCAGTCGACTTTTGGGGGGTGAAGGGCCCCGCGAGTTCGATCGGAAAGACCCCTTCACTCGGCATGTCGCTCTCGGAGGCATACGTCTTGCGAGCTGGCGAGTTGACGGGTCGCTTTGCGCGTCGCCGAGCAGGAGTGCTCTTTTGAGGTGGCAAGGCTGGTGGTTGTTCCATGACTGTTGCAGATGCGGCCTGGAGCCGTTTGCGCAAAATCAAGGAAACGAGTCGGCTGAGGTGACGAGGCGGGAAAGCGCAGGCTCCCGACGGCGAGTGTGACGAGGTGGCTCCCTCAGGTGGTGGTTCTGTTCTGTTTGTTTGGGCCGGGCGGGGCAACGAGTCAACCAGGGATTGGAGAGAAGGCAGGGGTGACAGGTTAAAGAAGGACTGCGAAAAGCAAAAAACGGCAATAAAAGCTAGGGAAGCAGGAGTATTACCGCAATGATATCGTAGGTAGTATTCGGTTTGACTGTGGTTTCTCGGAGCATGATGGTGTTTCCCTTGGCTTCCACTGTTTTTGAGGAGCCAGTGGGGAGATCTGAGACTGGTGAGTCGCGATGGAGGCTGGGATGAGCATCCCAGACACCCCTGGCTGGCGAGGCTGAAAGCGGAATTGGCCGTCTTTCATGATCCCGGCTCACCTGGCTTCCAACAGACCCCCCTGCTCCCTATCAACAGACTCAGCGGCAGACGGCAGACCACGGCAAACGGCGAGCAAATGGAGATTGAAGCCATTTTGCCGTCTTTGCAAATCTCTAAGCAGGCTCAGTGTTCGATTTGATTCAAGAGGGTTGGAATCGTTGTGAGAAGGGCTGGTTGATACTCGCAGGTTCAATGAACTTGATGAATCTGCGATGCAGTTGAGGGAGCGAGATGCAGGGATGTGTGCGGCTGCTTTTATGCCTCAGGTAACTAGCGTTAGTTGCATATGTGGGAATATGTGCTTGTTAGCGGAAAATAACTGTCTAACGGGGCCTGTGGCGGGGTTGCCAACACCTCGCATGGGCCAAAACGCGGGCTGCTCGGGACCGTTAATCGTCGTCAACACTTGCAACTGCGAGCTCTCACAGCCGAGCTCTACAGTTTTCCTTTCTTTCTGATCTTGCAAGCCCGACTTCAAAAAGGGTGACTTTATTGAAGAGGTTCGCATCTGATGTCATAACCTGTTGTAATCGATAAGGCCTGCGACTAACCAGCGAGCGCTGCCTAACGATCTCAAAGAAGGCTTGGCGCAGGACGGCAACTGAGCGACCCGCTCGACAACTCGGAAGCTCCCACTACCAAACGATTCTCATTCTGCCAGTCGCCGCTCGTCCCGACCGCTTCTACACACTACTTTCCGATCTTCCGAGAGCGACCATGGCCGACGTCGAGATGACCGATGCGCCCACCTCGGCGCCCGCGACCAAGAAGAAGGGCGGTGCCGACGGCGAGGCGAAGGAGGGGAAGAAGCGGTTCGAGGTGAAGAAGGTACATGATGGGCATCCATTTCCGGGTCTCTCAGCCTCGCGCTGACCAGAATCTAGTGGAATGCCGTTGCGCTCTGGGCGTGGGACATAGTGGTCGACAACTGTGCCATTTGCAGAAACCACATCATGGATCTCTGTGAGTGTCGCCGCGCGCTTGCATCACTGTTCGGACTCCCCACTGACTTGCCTTTCTCTAGGCATCGAGTGTCAAGCCAACCAGGCCTCCGCGACGAGCGAGGAATGCACCGTCGCTTGGGGTATCTGCAATGTGAGAACCCTCCTGGCCGACCCCGCGATCGATCGTGGCACTGACATGTGTTGCAGCACGCCTTCCACTTCCACTGCATCTCGAGATGGCTCAAGGCCCGGCAGGTCTGCCCGTTGGACAACAGGGATTGGGAGTTCCAGAAGTACGGCCGGTAAGCGGCGGCAGCAGATATGGTTCGGCGGGCGAGCGAGGACAACAGTTATTGCTACGGACACGGGACAGGACGGCTGGAGCGGCAGGTTGTTCGATGGGAGCGTTCATGATCATGGCTTTACAAACAACACGGTATGGGCCCAGGTGAATCGATAGATACTCCCAGAGGGAGACTCGAGACAGCAGAGACATGATAGCTGCTGGCTCGTTATGACATTATGCATACTCGACTTCTCTCATCTGTCCATGCCGCGCCCGCGCAGAGCTGCTCCTGCCCCTTCTTCATTTGAACGCCTTGTCGTCGATCACCAGGTTTGCCGGCGGTGTGACTCCCCCGACTGGTAGCCACTTCACTGGATGTCGGTTGTAGAAGGGCCAGGGAGGGACAGCGAGAACGAAGACGGCGGCGGTGCCAATCAGGCCGATGTAGACGGCGAGCTTGATGTCTTGCAGGAAGTAGCCGACGAGGAAGGCAATAGTCTGGAGGCAGACGGTTAGTTCGGTCGTTTGACGAATTGGCTGAGCAACGGCACAGGCACTTACCCCGACCAGCGTCAAGGCAACATTGACGAGGAGCTCGACGAGCTTCTGGCCCTCAAAGTCCTAAGGATGCTGTTAGCGGCGGAATCGAAGGTGCGCGTAGAGCAAGTCACTGACAATCTGTCCCTCGAACAGGTCGCGGATCTGGTCCAGCAGCTGCTCTGCCATTGTGATACGGTTGTTTGTCGTCAGCAGGGTTGCTGGTCCGTCGCTGGAATGATGCTGGAGTTCGCTCCGGCAGTGTTCAATCGGTTCCCCAGGACTCCAGGTGGGTTCTTCCAAACGTGGCTTTCAGAGGAATCGCGCATGGAACAGCGAATCACGGGTCTAAGCCCCGCAGCTCGCCGCCAACAGCTCGTACCCCTGCCCATGAGGCTCGAGGGTTTGACGCTAACTGATTCCGGCAAATACCTACTGCCAGAATTCGGAGCATTCAGTTCCTACAGAGCGCAAAGAGGTCTTGATGATCTCCAACCCTAATTTGTTTTTACTTTGTATTATTGCCTTTAATTTTTCGAGAGCTTCCAGGTCTTTCTGTCCGAGTTAAGTGCGGTTAAGGAAGATGGCCAGACTGGGCCTTCGCTACCCGCTGGGCCCCACTCGGCATCTGCCGATGACTAACAGGACAGGGGCACGCTAACGTTACCCTCAGCCAAACTTTTCTCTCATTGTCCAAGGAAAGCCCTCATTCACCAACAGCCACACTACAGCCGCCCTGGACTTCTTTCATGTGAAACCAGACCCGACGAGAGTTCCTGGGCGCACATTCCTCCCAGACAATCTTTTTCTGGCTTTTCGTGCTCAAGGCGCCGGGAAACCCCAATCTCGCTGCTTCTGGTCTCTCCTGCGCCCGGTTTGCCAATACGAGTGGCACGATCGACAGACAGTACAATCGGGACGTCATTGAGCCAGACCGCCGACCAGGGCTGTCAACAAATTTTCTCTCATACCACCTGCGACCAACCTGCGCAAGGCATTTCTCGAAAAACCCTCGCTGTCCTTCTCCGCCGTCTCCCAAGGCACCAAGTCGCCGGGACCTGCAGCATCAGTACAACGACATCGGCTCTCTCCTGGCATCAGCTCTGCGACGCCTATCTCGTCCAACCGTCGCACCGAACCGACCGATAACCTCTCCACCACCTCAAGCCACCAAGTTGGCGGGCCTCATCTGTGAAAACTTCTCCTCCCGCCGTTCACTCCTCGGACCCCAGCTGGTCTACAGCGGAGTGAACAAGCAACCGCCATAACTGGGCTTCTCGCCATCCGCCAGCTATTTTGACCGCCGCCTCGAACGATTACATCTTTCTTTTCTTACCGCCATCGCTCATCCAGCCTGTGGGTGAAGCCCCGATCTCGCAGCAGTCGCCACGTTGTCGCCATCACACAGCCGTCGTCGCGGACGGCTCCTGGCCGTTCGCTGCCTGCCGCTGGTGAACTAGACGAGTTGCGCTCACGCCAATATGCGCCCCGGCTAAGCCATCTGAAGGCGCGCTGAGGGCTGTATTCAATCTGTTTCCGTTGGAAGAAGAGAGAGAGAAAGTTAGTCGCAGTCAAGTTTGTCCGATTACGAACGCCAAAAATCGCAGCAATGTCCGACCACGACGAAGCAGCCGCCAGCTCGGGCTACTCGACCCCTGTCCCCGAGCTCGACGACCATCGGAACCAGACGGCTTCGGTTCAGCGCCCGGACCGCCCTCGTCGGGGCACCTTTGACTCGTTGTATGGAGGACGGGTGACGGCTCCTGGCGGTGCTTCCGGCGAGCCGCGGGTCCGTGACTTTGAAGAAGCCGTCGTCGACGAGGAGGCCGCGGACCAGTCCCCAACCATGCGGCGGGGCCGTCGACCGACCGTCGAGTCGGTCTCTGACCGGTCTTCATCCCCGCCAAACTCGGTGAAGGCTTTTGCCGAGGCCCGTCGCCGAGAGCGCGAGATGTCCTTCTCCGAGCCAAAGCCGGAGCGCAAGCCCGAGGAGCTAGAACTGCAGCGGACCGCGTCGCTTGTCAGTCGCCACAGCTACCGCAGCCGGCAGCACACGGTAGCAACCGCCGACGCCGCCAGTCTCGCCACCAACAAGTCGGCCGAGGAGGACGTTTGCTTTCCGCTGCAGGACGAGCAGAGGGGCGACCATCTCTACATCGACTTTGACTACCTCGAGAACTTTATCAAGTCCGAGAACGAGGCCCGCCAAGCCGGCCGTCGCCCTTCGGCCGTCCGGGTGTTCCCTGACCTGCGGCCCGCCACCACCGAGGCCGAGGCTGCCCTGCCCACCATTACTATCGATGGCGATTACGTGGGCACCCCTTTTGGCAGTGAGACCGAGAAGCCAGAGAAACCGGACGTCGAAGAGCAACCGAAGGCACCCAACCTGCCCGTGGACCACAGCCGGGTGAGCTTCTTCTCGTCGGCCTGGGAGTCGACTATTCACGCTGCCGACCTAGAGGGCCTGATTCTCCCGGGCGAGGATATTCGCGGTCTCTTCACCTTCCCCAAGGGCGAGACCGACGGAGTCTGGTGGCTTAACATCAACAAGCCGTCTGAAGAGGAAGTCCGCGCGATTTGCCGATCCTTTGGCGTCCATCCCTTGACAGTCGAAGACATCACCACCCAGGAGTCCCGCGAGAAGATTGAACTCTTCCCCTCGTACTACTTTGCCTGTTTCCGGTCCTTCTGTATCGAAACCGACGAGGAGACCCAGGAGAAAGAGTTTGTGCCCTTCAACATCTACGTGGTCGTCTTCCGCGAGGGCACGCTGAGCTTCAGCTACGCCAGCAACTCGCATGCCTCGCACGTTAGGAAGAGAATCGCCATGCTGAAGGACTACGTTTCGCTGAGCAGCGACTGGATCTGCTACGCCCTAATGTAAGGATACCCACCTGCGTGGCTCGACAGAAATTTAGGTGCTAACCAGCGCAGTGACGATATCGTCGACTCCTTTGCGCCCGTCATCAGCAAGCTCGAGGCCGACACGGACCAGATCGAGGACGAGGTGTTCATCGCCCGCACCGACGACATGGCCCAGTTCCTGCGCAAGATCGGCACCGCGCGTAAGAACACCATGGCGCTGATGCGCCTGCTGGGCGGCAAGGCCGACGTGCTGCGGGGCTTCACCAAGCGGTGCAACGAGAACTACAAGGTCACGCCCCGCATGGACATCGGTCTGTACCTGGGCGACATCCAGGACCACGTCGTCACCATGATGAACAACCTCGGCCACTTTGAGAAGATGCTGTCGCGCGCCCACAGCAACTACCTCGCCCAGATCTCCATCGACGGCATCGCCCAGGGCACCAGCACCAACAAGGTCCTAAGCAAGATCACCCTGCTGGCCTCCATCATCGTGCCTCTGAACGTGGTTACGGGTCTGTTCGGTATGAACGTCTTGGTCCCCTGGCGCGACGCCGACTCTCTGGCGCCCTTCTTTGGCATTTTGGGCTCGCTGATTGCCTTCTGTGTCATTTGCTCGGTTGCGGCGTACAAGTTGCGGATGTTTTGAGCCGGCGTTGGAGGGGTTGGTGTTCTACGTTGAGCGTATGAGGCACGAAGTCTATGCACATGACTGGGATAGAAAGCGGGCGGCTCTTGTGCGTTTTTGTATCTCGTTCATAGAGTAGATCGGGACGTTGGGGTATGGAGGCGGTTTAATAGTAGATGAGGCATCAGCGTTTGGCATATGTCGTTCTTTTATGCATGCCCTTGATAACTGATTACAACCTAGTTAAGGTAGGTTCCAGAACACTCAAAGCTAAACACCTTCTCACCATTCTTCGTGTACGGGTTGGGCTAAAAGAAGGGCTTTCGTTTTCCACTTCTTCTCCTTCTCCTTACCCTTTTCATTCTTCTTTTCTCCTCCTTCCTCTTCTCCTTTTCGAAGAAAAGAAAGGAGGAAATTTCAATCAATACCCAACATCTGATGTGCCGAACCACGCTTGGACAAGGCTGAAGTCTGGGTGGAGCTTGCTCACCGTCAAGCTCCCTCCAGTTCCCTTTCCTCATTGGCCACACACCGCGACAGAGCCTTTCCCCTGGCCGTGAGCTCGGCCAAAAAGTTCAACACCATCCCGGCCAACTGAGAGGAGCTCAACACCACCTGCAGCAATTACCTTACCCACTGCTACCCTCCCCAGAATAACCCCAGTCCGAAACCAACCAACATGTCCTCCTCCGACATCAACATCGAGTCCTCCGACCTGGAGAAGCTCAACGACAAGGACAAGGCCGAGCTGCGCCAGTTCTTTGCCAACGAGGAGCACCGCGCCCGCATCCAGTCGCGTATGTTTGTTTGTTTCCTCTCTACCCTCCGGCTCAGAAGCAACGAATCAAGAAAGAAAGAAAGAAAGAAAGAAAGAAAGAAAGGAGGGAAGTGGGAAAAATCAGCTGACAAACGAGAACAGAAACCCACGAACTGACCTCCATCTGCTGGAAAAAGTGCATCACCTCGAGCACCATCCGCTCCGGCGCGCTCGACAAGAGCGAGCAGACCTGCCTCGCCAACTGCGTCGACCGCTTCATGGACGCCAATCTCGCCACGATGAAGCACCTTGCCAGCATGCGCCAGCAATAAAACAATACCATTCAGCTACACACATCACAACATGATGAAAACACCTTGGAGTGGGGGGAGATCATGCCAAAAGGGCATTGTACCATAGACGTCTTGTTTGGCGCTGGGAAGGGAAGGGGGTTTGACATGGGGGGACGATTACTGTCCCTGCTGTTGGGGGGCTTGCCGGTGAGGGTCTATCTACCGAAAGGGGAAACGAAAGTACAGAATCGTGTATGATGGTTCTTGGGACTGGCTCAGCGGGACGCAGAGCTAGGTATGGATCCAATGGTGGTGGTCCAGGGATATCCTTTGGGACTTATACCACGGCGCTGTGGGACAGCGGTGACGGTTGAGGGTATACTGTACAATAGAATCTGTGATGATCTGGGGATAGAGGAGCTAGACCAATGGAACAGGACGATTTCCACTTGACGGTTAATGAGCAGGCCCGTTTCATGGCGACCCGCCTCCTTAGACACAGCGGACATCGATTCTTGGAGAGAGACAGACTGCGGGAAGTCAAATAAGACGATACCAGCCAGGGAGACACAAGTACGAAGGGTGGTGTCAATTCTTTCATTGCCAAGTCAAGTGCCCAAGCCCAGGTATCTGACGCCGACCGAAATGCAATCCGTATCCCTTCGATATGCCGACCATTTTTTTGATTCCCCAGCTCCGAGCAAAAACAATTACGTTTAGACAAGGCCGAGCTTGGTGGCGGCAATGTCAAGAGCATCGACATCGGGGGTCAGGCGGGCAAAGGCCTTCTTGGAGCCGTCAGGGCTGTGTCCCGGTTAGCAATTGCTCGTGCAGTCAAGAAGATTACTCCCCAGCCTGAAGAAGACCTACCGGATCAGGGTGTTGATCTTGACGGTGTCAATGTCGTAGAGCTTCTTAAGGGCCAGCTTGATCTGGGCCTTGTTGGCCTTGACGTCGACGATGAAGACGAGGGTGTTCTGCTCCTCGATCTTCTTCAGGGCACCCTCGGTGTTAAGAGGGTGGACGATGATCTTGTGCTCATCGAGGCGGGGCTCGTGAGGGATCGACTTGCGCGGGTACTTGGGGGAGCGCGACAGGACGAGGGTCTTGGGGCGGTGGAAGGTCGTCGAGGTGCGGACCTTGGTCTTCTTGTGCGAGTGCACCTGCAGGGCTGTCAGTTCTGAAGCTGGAGTTTTGGAAGCAAAAGATCACTTACACCCTTGAGGGCGGCCTGGGCAGCCTTCTTGGCCTGAGCGCCCTTGCCGGCCTTGGAGGCACCGCCTGTCGCAGGGAAGTGTCGTCAGTAAAGCATTCGCCTGAACAAGGGGAGAGACCCGTCTTGTTCAAACTCGCAAAATCTGCTGCTGCTTTGGTGCATCACCTCGCCGCCATGAGGACGACGGCGGCGAAGGTGCGCATTGAGCGACGGCCGAGTTTGTGCGTGTTGAAGTCCATCCTGGGCGTTCATGTACCTTTCTTAACGTCCTTGGGAGCCATTGCTGGGGATTGTGTCGGCGCTGGGCGAAGTTGTCGAGTCGGTCGTGGATGAGGAAAAAGATCGCGGAATTTTTGGCGAAAAGGTCGGAAATTGTGTGTGCGGAGCTCGAATGGGGCTGGTGTTGTGGCTGGTGATTGGCGCAGCAGCCTTGATAAGATAAGCAGTTGTGAATGGTAACTTCCGAGTCCGACCCCTTCAATTTCAAACTCCAATTTTTGAAGTTCAGGTTTCCAAACGGAGCTCATCGACCCATGGCTTCAAAGAAGAAAGCTGGCCTAAAAAGCCTGACGGCTGGAAGGCCGCCAATTCTGCACCGGCCCAAGACGATTTCGAGGAGCGCGACCAAGGCTCTCATCAACAAACACCACCTGCTGCAGAAGAGAAAGCGACAGGCGATTGCCAAGGGAGACAAGGCCGAGGAGGCGGCCATCGACGCTGAGATCGAGGCGTTGGGCGGCATTCAAAGTTATCAGGAAGCCAGCCTGCAAGGCCAACGACAGGATCGAGGAGGGGACAGCTCTCGGGTGCTCATGCAATGGCTGGACCCATGCCTGTCATCTCGTTCTCGAGAGGACTCCGGGCGGCGTCTTCGCATGTTGGAGGTCGGAGCACTCAGCACGCAGAACGCGTGCTCCAGGAGCAACCATTTCGACATTGAGCGGATCGACCTGAACAGCCAAGGGGAAGGAATCCTGCAGCAAGACTTCATGGAGCGTCCCCTGCCGCGGGATGAATCCGAGCGGTTCGACATCATCTCTCTCTCGCTGGTCCTCAACTTCGTGCCGGAACCGAAGGGGCGGGGGGAGATGCTCCGCCGGACGACACAGTTTCTGCGCGCTCCCGGTCGATACATCGCTGACCCTCAGCTGGCAACTAACTTCCCGAGCCTCTTCCTTGTCTTGCCTGCACCATGCGTGACGAACTCTCGGTATCTGGACGAGGAGAAGCTGGTTGCCATCATGGAATCACTCGGATACGTCAAGGTGGCATCCAAGACCACTCAGCGGCTGGTCTACTACCTGTGGAAAAGGGACCGTGTCTGCAAAGGATCCGGCGGTTCCTTTCCCAAGAAAGAGATCCGCTCCGGGTCGACCCGGAACAACTTCGCCATTGTCTTGGGTTGAGTTGGTTGCCCTGTTCGTCTTGGAGACAGACCGCAAGTCTTCTGCGCCGTCCTGCAACGCTTTGGTCCCTAGCAGTATCCTGCTCGACCAGCCACAAGCGGACACCCGACGGTGACGGCATTCCTAATCTGGCAGCCCGCTTCGGCAGCCCGCGCTGGACATCGCGATCCGGCACCCTTGCGAATTTGGCTCAGGCAATGGCACATCACATCTCGTCGCCCTTGTCAACAACACCGATTCTGTCTCACTTGACTGCGTCGGCTCGTAGTGAGCTCCATTGAGACACCTAACTCCAATGGCAAGGGACTTTGCGAGTCAAGGATCGAGAGGAGAAACTGGTGCGGGCATGTTCGTCTGGTCATGTGGACCGACCTTGGCAAACCCGCGCGAGAAGGAGGCATGAAGGGACTCCAATCAGTCCACTGTTCGCCGCATACCGAGCCGCGCTGTCTCGGCCATGGAGCGGAGAAGTGATCATCGAACTGTAGCAACATGCAAGCGACCGATCGAGGGCTGGGGTCTGGCTGAGGTCGTAATTCTTCGAGGCCGTCCAACGGCCTGGAGAGACGTGGCTCGTCCCTACGGGCAACCATGGGATTGGAGGTGGGTTAGAGGGTGGCAGACTGAGCGCTCACTCCCAGGATGTCGTCGTCGGGTCCTCGAATCCTCCCAGTGCACTTTGTGGTTCGGGGATGTTCAGCCAGCCATGGAGCATTGGAGAGGAGCAGCTCGTCCGCCATTCTCCCGGGTTGAAGTTAACCATGTCCAACGAAAGTGGCTTGGGCTCACGAGATCGCGATAGCCGAGTTGCCACTACCTACCTTCATACACCCCCGGATCCCTACCAGCACTGGATGTGCAAACGGAGGCTCCGTTGGCAATGTCAACCTCCGTTGGCCAAAGTCCCAGAATCTCATCAACAGACAAGCTGGGTCAGGACAGGGCCGAGAGGGCCTGAAGACTGCGAACAGTCTCCGATTTGCTCCCCAGCCGCAGATCCGGACCTCGTGATGCCCTCTGGGTTGGGGAAACCTGTCGATCAGATGACGATGGTTCCCCCATCTTGCAGGGAGCTAAAGCTGGCGTGGGGGTGTTGTGTGGTCCCAAAAGCCAGCCACGGCATCGGCCAGCCGCATTTCCCCAGGTTTTTGAGGGGTAAAGGGGGAGCTAACGTGGTCTTGGCACCGCAAGCGCGCAGTTCCCCAGACGAAATCGGTTGGCGGACCGAGAGCTCGATCGTGCCATATCCCGCGGGAAGAAGAGAGGGAGTCGCGCGAGGGTTGGTGGCGTCTCGGAGGGACTGGGGTGGTTTTGTTGGGGAGGAGGATGCGGGTTTCAGGGGTTGAGTATGTACTCGTCCAAGATGGAAGAAGGTTATTACACATCCACCAAGGCGCGAGATGCATGTGTCTGCGCCAATCAAACATTAGCTTGACGTCGTGAGGTCACAGCAAACATCGGACAGTGGTGAGGGGCCTGGCTTGCCTGTTGGAGCTCGCTTCCATCGCCGCGGGTCTGTGGTGTGAAGGTCAGACGGCGGCATCTGTGAGAATTCAGCCCCCAGGGACTTTGGTTGACTTGTCTACCCACACTACCTACCACCTTGCTTGACCTTCACCCCAGCGTCCTGCATCCCAGTCCAGCTATTTTTGTCGATACCAGGAATCTAGATATCCTAATGCACTGCAGGCAGTGAAGCTAGATGTCAATCTCATCAAAACTCCTCACAACCCGATGCCTCCTCCTATCCTCATCACTCAGCTCCGCATTGCCAGGCCGCTCAACAACAAAGCTCTGCATCCCCGCCGCCTTGGCCGCCTCCACCTCCCTGACGTTGTCGCTCAGAAACAGCCACTCGCCGACGGGCACCTCGGGGTGCTGCGCAGCAATCTTGGCGTAGCTAGCCGCCTCCGCCTTGGGCCCCGCGTTGACCGTGTCAAAGTAGTCGCTAATGAGCCCCGTCAGGTCCGGCTGCTCGGCGTAGTTGGTGTGCTGGAACAGCAGTTTCTGCGCGGGGACGGAGCCGGAGGAGTAGATCATCACTCGAATCCTCTTCTCCCCCTCCCCGTTCGCACCACTGCCCTGCTTTTCCTGAGAGTGCCCCGTCCACTCCAAGATCCTGCCCGCCACATCCGCAAAAAGCGGCGCCTTGAGCGCGCCCGAGGCGTACCCTTCCTGCCAGAGGTAGCCCTGCAGCGACTTGAGGTAGGCGATCTTGACGTCGCGGCGCATCAGGTCCTGGACGTGGGCCGTCAGGGCCTCGGGGGTGGCGGCGTGTTCCGGGGGGAACGCATCGCGGTAGCGGGCGAAGGAGGGGGAGGACCACTCGCTGGCGAGGGTTGGGGGGAGGGCGGAGAGGGCGTAGGGGAACTTGGTCTTGTTAGTATGGCTTGGCTACAACTAGAAGTGGTTTGGGGAGGCTGGGAGTTGGAGTCAGGGGCTAGTCAGTCAGTTAGGTTGTTGTAGTGGGTATTGAGGAGGTGTGATGGGAGGGGTGAAGTGTGAGAGGCGCGATGGATTTCAGCGCTCGCTCCCTGTTCCCTGGTGTTGAGGCTGCTGTGGCACACCAGGACGCGGAGGGTTGGCCGCTCAACCGTCAGGGATGGAGGAAATGTGTGTAAATGGGAGGGCCAGATGTGGCCATGAGTGGCTGGGTCTCGTGTGAGGGTGCAGAGCGTTGGACTGCGACCACAGTGCCGACTCAAACTGCCGCGGTATGAAGGACGGACGTGTGTCACTTACAAGAACGTCCTTGACGAATGAGATGGGACAGACAGTCCCCTCTGTTGGCGTGGCAGTCCGTGTTAGCCAATTCTGAGTTCCCCATCTGAGACTGAGGTCACCCGTACCGATATCGAGGAGCACGACCGATACTTTGGGCTCGACTCCGCTGGGGTTCTGATCGGCTTCCGCCCCTTCTACTGGCTCCCCCGGTAGGGGCTTGTCTGCAGCATTGGCAGCCATGGTCCCGAGACAAGGAGTGAGTCGTCTGATGTGGTTTGGAGTCTGTGGCTGCTGCTGCCGCCGGGCGGTGATTTTGGTTCTTGGCTCTTGGCTCCGACGGGGACAGGTGGGCCAACAAAGGGTCGGAAAGTTGAACCGAAACCACGAGCACCGAACCTCGAACTGCTGCCGGGGCCGATCAGGCGGTGAAGACGCCGTCGCAATCAAGGTATCACGTTGACGATGTCACTCTGCGGCTGGAGGACTTCTGAAGGGGCAGCTGAAAGTTGTGTTGTGCAAATTCTCCGTAGCCGCCAAGTTGATTCGCGTGATTTTGCTAAGGTTGAGAGATTCAAGTCCCGAATGGGCGCTTTTGCTTATGGGCACTTTCTCCACGCAAACAGCAACATTTCTATCTTTGGTGATATCTGGGAGACTGGGACCTAACATAATCCGAAGTAAGCGGCACAAAGATTTCCCCCTTGGCTTCATGATTGTGGGCACGTAGACGAGTGTTTCGATGTAATAACAGTTGTCAATAGTACAATAGGGTTAGGGTTGGAAGCGAACCGGCAGCCGGCTGCATTCAAACCTGGAAGTTGCCAAACTTGGATTCAGAAAAGGCGGTCAACACCAACCATCCCCTTCAACACTCGTCTGATTTCCCGTCGCAACCACCACGGCGCGCCTGCATGAAGGCTGCATATCGTCTGGATTTATGGAGTGGTGCAGGAGAATGACCCCGAAGAGCTGAGCCGGCAAGCTGCATCGCTCCGTCAATGCGTCGATTCTCGATAGCGCCCTCTTCCCGTAGCGAGCTTGCCCCCAACACCGACGGAGGAAAACCCGACGTCGTCGGCATGCATCGCTGGCATTGCTCCAATTGTCCGTTTCTACCTTTCCAGTTCCAGGTCAAGCAGCTTCCCGAGCGGCAGGATCACGACCGTGCCGTGCAGTGGGCAGGGTCAGGTAGAACCGGAGCCATTCCCTTGCAGCGGCAAAATGATGCTTGGTTCATGCGGCAACACAGCAACACAACAAACGAAGCAGATCAGCAATTCCACGACGCTGTGGCTCCGTATCAAACGACTGCCGGGCCACTTGATCGGCTTGCCCATCTGCACGTCTCACCGACTTGTCGAGTGTGGGAGAAAGCTGCGGGAATGCTCATGCGGGAGATGACGCTGTGATTGGGTTGGTAAACAATCCGGCTGTAGCAACGCATTCCCGCCAAACATCACGGGTGCAGTCGAAGACCAGCCACCGCTGCTTTGCCAGAGCAACCCCGCGTTGTCCCCGGTGATGATGGTCGAGATGGTTGCCGGTTCCCAGCATCTCCCGGCCGGAGATCCCCCAAGAGCGCAGCGGGCAGTTGATGTGTCTCACTCAACTGTCTTGGATTCAAACAGACAGAAGAGGGGGCAACCATCAACCGCAAACACAGGACCCCGCCACGGAACAAGTGTCTATCATGCGTGGATAGGGGATCTGCACCCTCAAGCCCAGCGAAGGACCCTGATGGTTGGCGTTTCAGGGACGGACCATCACTTGCATCCCAGGTTGTTGGTAAACAACCGAATGCAGAGAGAAAAAGAGACGAGAAAGGAGCTGGGGACGAAAAGGTCGACGGGGATTCAGCGCTGTCGCTGATCGTTGGTTCTCAACCCGAAGACCAAACGCCCGTTTCTCTGCAGACGAACCCATCCTCGTTATCAGTTAGTGCCAGGAACCTGCATGCTGTTGCAGGAGCGACGCCAAAAGATGGTGGGATGGCCGCGAACGCGTGTGGCCCGGCGCGACACGCACCCCCAATTTGATTACCAACCCAAGTGCTTGACCGCCCGAAGATCGGGCAGTTGGTGTGAATACCATCCTGTTCTGAGCATCCCTCCAACGCAACCTCGCTGCATCATCGCCCACTGCATTTCCATAGGGCCAATGAGCCCAAAGGGCCGCCGGCATTCGTTTCAATCTCTCGAGATTGGCCAATCGCAACCCACACCACCAGCAGTTGTGTGGTGACACTCAACAACAGCTTCCCCAATCTTGCGCAATCGCAATGTATCTCCCACACCTGATTGTGCTGGTCCAACCCCGCTGTGGGCGGTTTCAACTTGCCCAGCCGAAACATGCTCGGCGCACCGCAGTGGCATGGCATGGCGGGCTTCGCGGCCTGAGGCCAACTTTACCCTTCTTCCCGTCCACGAATACGGAGACAGCCGATGACGGAAGCCCGAATACTCGATCGGGTCACACGACGTCACAACAAACAAAGCCAGCAGCCAGCAGTGTTGCCCCAGGCTTTGTTTGGAACGTTTGGAACTTGGAACCCTGATGGCGGCGGCAACGGGGCGTCGGGGTTGCTGTGGCTCCATCATTCCTCGGCAGTGGCAGTTTCTGGCCCTGCTGTCATTGTCATTCGATTGGAATGGGCCCTACGGATACCGAGGAGAAACGGGTTCGCCGCGGACGGCGGGGACGTTCGGCCTCGCCCGTTCGGAGCGCGAAATTCTCGGCGTCTCATCGCCGTATCAATCCGGAATCGATCGGTCGCTGCCCAGTGCCCAGCTCTTTATCAAAGCGTAGCAGACGCGAGAACCTCCTTGGGCTACACTAGTAACTAGAGGGACAGAACGCGAGTTGCTCCGTAGATAGCGTGCTTATCGAGCAATTGTCGTCCATCGGAGTGGCAGTTCCTCCAATCCTCCGGGATCGCCAGCCCCTTTTCCCCGCGATGGAAGGACGGTGGAGTTGGGACGTGCGCATCCAAAGATGGCAATCCGCTTTCACGGCCAGTTTTGGCTGATCAGTCAATGAATGGGAATTCTCCTGGGTGTTCGAGATGCGAGAGAACATGCTCGCATTCCACAGCTAATCGCAGACTACTTCGTACGGGGTACAGTATCTCCCGACTGCTGACTGTATGACTGAACGATGGAACCGCTTTCTTAGCTGCGGGAGCTGCCGAGCTCTTTTCGCGCTCTCGTCGCTGCTATTTTCGCGATCAATTGAAGGCGCTTGATGAAGCCATTGAGGTTCGGGGACCACGAGCCTGCGCCGCAGTGCAGGAAGCGAGCCCCATTCAAGGCCGAATGCAGCAAGAAGTGGTGCGTTGCATTCCGCCCTTCCAATGGCGGTTGAGGTAGGTACGTACCTCGCTGGGAGGTGAAACAAAGCGCTGGAAGAAGATGATGAGCAAAGCAGAGAGGAATGGCGACATCGCACAACAGCCTGAGGCTCCCAGGCAACATCCCGGAACGGAGAGAATCTCGGACGCTTCGAGGCTTCCGTTGCCTCCGTCGAGATCCCTGACGGTCCGCGCAATCTCACGCAACTGTGTGGTCACTGCCGGATCCAGAATTGACCCACCAGGGAACTGCCCGACTCATTCCAGCTCATCAGCTCGGACATTGCGAATCCCCATCATGGACGTCGGAAAGTGGACGATGACCCTCTGTCTGGGGAATGTTCTGATGAGAGTTGCAACACATGGCCCGGCTCTGCAGGGCAGCATGTTTCTGGTGGAGCCGAGCTAACGAAGCGACCGCGAACGTGGCTTCAATTCAAGGTCAAGCGCGAGAATCCCTCACAGCAACTGCTGGACCAGCGCAAAAACTGACTGGCCAAGTCGGTTTTGCCAGATGCACCTGTACCCAACTCCAAGTCCACTGCTACCGTCGGCGCGCTGTCGAGGTACAGACGCGTCGGGAACCGGCGGTGTAGCTTTCTAACCAGGCAGGCAGTTCTCATCATCACTCTCACTTAAGTGACCCACTTTTGTCCCTGTCAGCGAAATGTGTCACGCAGGCACACGAGGAACGGGACGGAGTCGGGGTCCTGGGGTGCGCTCAAACGGAGAGAGGCTAACCTGAATTGGATGTGCACTAATTCAGAACAGTTAGCCTTGCTTCTACGCTATCCGCTGCAGGTTAGCGGTGTGCTGCTGTGGCAGCCTTGGATGGATCCCATTCGTCATTTCCGGTTCTGTGCTGTGCAATGCGCCCCACTCACACTACAGTGCTGAATGTGCGCAAAACACGTTGCCAACCGCACTCTTTCCCGGTCAACCGCCCAGTGTGTTCCCTTCCGTTCTCGACTCGACGATCAATGTCCCCGTTGGCCACCACCCATGTCTCTCGCCGCCATGGCAGGCACGAGGGCCGCTGGCTCAGCCAAGGCCATTCCCCTTTGATCCATGGCGCCCGCGGGAACTCAGCCCACTGTTGATGACAAGTCGGCCACTGTTGTCGCAGCGTTTCTGGTCCCTTCCACCCACTGCCCGTCCCTTCTCGTGTGCTGCCAGCCTGCCACCCCCCGGTCCCCCCCGAGCCAAGGCGACTCCTTTGAATGACCTCTCGCAGTCCCCAGATCCTCCCGCTTCCATCCACCGCCTCTTCAACATCCTGCCACTCTCTCCCGCAATCCGTCGTATACTTTCTGTACGCCTTTGCTGTCGCTGCCGCCGCCAAACCACCCACGGCCGTTCTCCAGCCTGTCATCGACTCTTCTCGGTCCTGTGTCGACCACAAAGACGATCGATCGAACTGCGACTAGCACTGCGCTGCGGAATCAATCACTGGCTCTGAGCTGACGGGCACCCACGCCACCCTGCCAACGCCGCTTATCTGTCTCGGCCCGCCCTCGACAACAGCTCAACCATCTTGATACGACTTCGGACCTGGAGCGTCTGGCATCGAGTCCACCGCCGAGTCCCCTTCAAGCACCCACATCAGCACCGCTTGCCTCGTGGCGCCCTGAGAGCTGCTGATCAAGCCCCGGACCCGGTCGTCCCACTGCTGCCCGAATCCCGTCCGCCTCCGAACAACAGGTCCCGATCGGTCGGCCTCCACCGGCTGTGAATCACACGCCTCGCCAGTCGAACAAGGGGGTCGAAGAGTCATCTCTTCGTCCGCCTGTTCCCCAGAGACCCCGTCGCTCCCGCATGTTTTCATCCACGAGCCGCCAGGTGTTCCAATAGCTGCAACTCCTTTTCGGTTTGCTGTCTGTCTGCCACCTGGTCTCACCTCCCGCCCTCCACACCTCCATCCTCGCCGACGCTCCTCTTCCTGACGACCGCTGCGCCTGTCCCCCGTTGGCCAGCCTCCACGACGATACCGCTTCATAGAGGTCAACATCTCTGCGTCGTCCGCTTCCTACTCGCCGACACCGGGACTCCCTCCGTCCTCTCGACATCGTCGGCCTCAGGTCCCCTGGGTGCTTACCCCTGAACTCGATCAACAACAACAACAACACATCACCCACTTCCGTACCGATGTTATAACGACCATTCTCTTTGTTTTCTTCGGACCTCAAGTCCGCCTTTTTGACGACCTCTCAACCGCCGTTTCCTTTTTCCCTTTTGGATTCAGAAAGAATACCCTCCCATGAGCCTCGGATAGTGAACGACTCGGAGCTGCTTGTTTTTGTTTCTTTGCCGCTTTGCGCTCTTGTACATCCTCCTTTTCCTTGTCCTCCTTCACTTCTCGCCTCCTCTCGACCACTCATCGCTCGGTCTCACGTCACCCAATCGGCCTCCTCTTCCGTTGTACAAATCGGAAACGTTTGTCTCGATAGCACCGCACTCGATCGGCATAGACCGGCTTGGGGGTAGGGGAAAAAGCTCTTTCCGGATACTGTACCACCATCCTCGACTCCGATACCCACGACCTATACCTAATACCTTCGCCATGGAATGCCTCCGCGACGACTTCCAACATGGCGTCCTGCTTGGTGGTCGGTACCAGACCATCTCTCCCCTCAACCATGGCTCCTTCGGCATGGTCTTCAAGGCCAAGGACACCAGGACGAACGAGACGGTCGCCATCAAGTGCCTAACTAAGAAGTCGGCCGCTCCCGAGGCCTGCGCCGAGTTCGCCGTTGACGACAAGTCGGAAGAGCAGGTGCTGCACAGCCGGCTTGGTTCCCACCCGAACATCGTCAACCTCATCGACTCGTTCGAGACCGAGGCCCACATCTACCTGGTGCTGGAGTTCTGCCCCCGCGGCGACCTGTACGAGGCGATCCGGATCGACCATGGTCCGCGGGAGACGGAGCACGTGAGGCGCTTCATGCTGGAGCTCGTCGATGCCGTTGCCTACATCCACTCCAAGGGCATCTACCACCGCGACATCAAGCCCGAGAACATCTTCCTGACCCAATCCGGGTCCATGAAGCTGGGCGACTTTGGGCTCGCGACGACCGAGAAGTGGACCTACGAGACGACGGTGGGCAGCGACCGGTACATGTCGCCCGAGCAGTATGACTCAGCCGGCGCTGGGTACTCGCCTGCTCAGGCCGACATATGGGCCATCGGCATCTGCCTGCTCAACATCCTGTTTTCGAGGAACCCCTTCACGACCCCGACCGAGGCGGATCCCTTGTTCCTCGACTTCTCGCGAGACAAGCAGTCGCTGTTTGACGTGTTCCCGTCCATGTCGCAGGACACGTTCGAGGTCATCGTGCAGTGCATGAACCTGGACCCCAGCAAGCGCTCCCTGGCCGGAGCCCGCGAGGCACTGCTTCGCGTCGTCAGCTTCACCACTCTTGACGAGGTGCTTGACGACTTCTGCTCCAGCGACCGCCCTGTCGTCGCCAGCTCCAACCGCGAGCCCCTCCGCACGCCTTCCATCCAGAGTCCGCAGGTCGACAACGGCGCCTTCCCGTGGGCTAAGGCCCTGCAGGCGACGCCCGCGAAGCCCATCCGGCAGCTCAGCGTCATTCCGGACGACGAGGTCTACGACGAGGACTTGTTCTCCAAGTCGGGCACGACGACTGATTGGATGTCGGGCACCGCCCAGACGCCGTCCATGTCGTCGTACATGGATTCGAACCTCGGCGGCTCGATGCAGTCCTTCGCTTTGCCCAAGAACTTCCGCCCCGTCCTGCCGGCAAAGGCGGCCGCCAAGGCTGCGCCGATGGCTGGCTCGCTGCCCATCACCATGTCCAAGAACCGCAACCAGTCGGCCATGTCCCTCGTCTTCGGGCGCAAGGATGCGGTCTCTAAGAGCTGGAGCGACCTGTGGGACGAGGAGTTTGAGGAGGAAGAGGAGCAGGCTAGGCAACTGCAGACCCTCAAGGAGATGAACTCGAGGACTTGGAGCCACGAGAGCACCGCCACCCCATCTCTGGCCGTCGACAACGACGATACTCCCCGACAGGGGCTGTCGCCGGCGACCAAGACGGCCATCCTCGCCAACGATGAGAACAAGATCCCATCCATCGATGCGGCCTTTGCCCACCACGCTGACGAGGATCCCGAGATGGATTGCTTGTTCCTGTACGAGGCGCCGCCTCCTGTCAAGGACGAGCCCCAGCTCCCGCGGCATGCGACGCCGTCACGTCGCAACGACATGGACAAGTGGGCCGCGCTTGGCGAGCGCCGACGGGCGCACGTCGGCAGCTCACCCCCCAAGGTCCCTGACATTCCTCTCCGCACGGGCCGGTCCGCCTTCCCGGCGAGCTCTCCGATCAAGGGGCACGGTGCTCTGGACATCCACCATGACCATCACCGACCTCTCGGTCCCATTTCTGGGAACCACTTCCCTCAACATCATCACAACAATCAGCATCATCATCAGGCGAACCACCAGGGACGGTGGAACAGCAACAGTCGCGACCGCGCCAAGGAGTGCCCGCGGAGCAACAAGGGTCGCGACCGAGATTGGAATTGGAACTTTGACTGGCGCAAGGAGAAGCGCCCCGCGTTTGGCTATCTCGAGTGGGTTGGCAACTGGCAAGAGGCCCGCTCCTGAGGGAGCTGGGTGGGCTCCGAGCGCCGGTTGACCACTTGTGGTTGGGCCCCCGTCACCGCCACCACTAAGACTTAACGACGACGACGACGACCGCCATCCACCACCTTTCCGATCGAACCCCACAGCCAATATCATCAATCATCATCATCATCATACTCGCACTCACCCCTCTCCGTCGGTTGACTGAACTATCGATCTATTCCTTCTTCTTTTTTACTTCTTGGTGTAAGAGGTGCTGACCCTACTGGTGCTGTTTCTGTTTCCCTTTCGTCTCGCTCATTCTCCCCTTGCATGTATGGGTGTGTGGTGAATGAAAAACACCAATCCCAAGTTTCTGTTCTTCACCAAACTGGATCATCATCATATATACCTTGGCGGGTGGAAACACGCTGCTGTCGATCTCTAACAAGACAACTCTTTCCTTTTTTTCTGTCCTTTCTGTCATAAGCATAGCATGGTTTTAGAAGAACGAAACGACACAAACATTTCTGGGACTGGCTGGCATAGGGTTTGGCGCTGAATGGAGCGGGCGGGGCTTTTTGTTTTGTCGGGGTTTGGAGTTCTCAATGGGTTCGGTTGGATTGGGCTCAATTGGGTTGGATTACTTCTTTTTATTATCACTACTGGGGGTTTGGGCAGATGGGGAAAACAGACAGCACCAGCACCAGCATTGTCAAGGAAGGGGTCAGCATTTTCTCTGGTTTTGAGAAAAGGGGTTTTGTTTCTCTCTTACACATACACTCTCCACTATACCTTTTACGCACAACACACAAAGATCGATCGACGGAGGTGAGAGGGGAGGGTAAAGGTGCATCGATGATATGAGGGATGTGTTTGATGGCTGGGAGAAGGGGACAAGACAAGTTTGGAATGAGTGGGCTTTTTGGTTGGGGTTGTTGGGGTTGAAGTTGGGTTTGGGGGTTGGTGGGTGATGTGCGGCTTTTGCAACCCGCTTTCTGGGTATTAGATAGTTACCTTTATGTCACTCTCGTTGAAGCCTTCCTTTTCGGCGAGAGGAGATTATTAGGGGCTTGAATACCAGAGGTTACCCGCTCGAGAGAAGATTGGTTCTATCTTGCATTGGTGATGTGAAATGTGATACGAGAGCAGAGAGTATGGAGGTAAGAACCTGACATCTTGTCAGTGTGGTCACCTTCAGTTAGTTTGCACTCCGGTCTCGGATAGTGATCAACTGAATGAGTGATTCGTGTGAGATGGGACCATGCAGAAGACAGATGGGCGTTTGTGGACTCGACTGCTTGGGTGTCGAGGTCTACTGCAGCTATCTTCACTGTTGTGCTGCTTGCTTCAATGTCCACGAGACTGGTTGGACGGAGACTTTGCGCACTGTGGTGTTACGCGCCAGACATGCATGCATACTTCCATAGGCAGAGCTTCATGCTTCCCCCAACAAAGTTGACTGCAACGGAATGGATACCCGCTGGTGTCGTGGCCGTGCAAGAGATGGGCAAACTCCATTGCGTAGGTAGGTTGGAAACAACAACAAACATCGAACGCCAATGAAGCTGCATTAACAACACCAAGTATCAGACGTCCTCTAGCCTATAATTCTCAACGGGTAGTTCTAAGCATGAGTGCTGCAGCCGAGAAACCCAACCCCTTTTTCCTCCTATCCGATGCTGACACATCAGCCCGCATGTAAACAAAATGCCCTTGCTGAACGGGGGGATTCTGTTACAGCTTCTGCAGGGGTTGGCATAACCGCCGAGCATACCTTCCTGGGCCGTGCGACGAGGCGTGGGTTGCGTCGTTGGCTGAGGAGGGGAAGAGGGAGGTGGTGGTGCGGTATTGGAAGCCAGTTACTGCCTTTGTGGGAGGGGTTGGTGAGGAGTTTCGGAAATGGCTGGGCGAATGTTCTGGAATGTCTCAGGAAACCTTCGGCACCTAGTAACGAAAGCAAGCGGTGTGTCCTTGGGGTCTTCCCTTTAAACCCCCTAGCTGGTGTCTTAACTCTCTTCATGCTTTTCACCTCCAGTAAACAAGTGGGACTGGTAACTTTCACATCGCTCTTGGATGCAGTGATAAACGCTAACCCACCAATGCCGTCCGCGAGCGTGCAGCAACACCATCTCAGGTCAAGCGACCATTTGCCTTGACTTGAGGTACCTGACTGAGTCGTCCATGTTAGCTGTAGGCAACTATGGGTACATAAGAAGAGAGCCAACGGTGGACGCCAACCAGAGGCAATTTACATGAGAGCTGTGCAAGACATCAAGGCGTGCCTCAAGTTGCCTTGGGGGTGAGATATGTCCAAGCTGTCAATGATATTGATGGCAAAGCTGCCCACGAGTATGGCCTAAACACCTTTGAGCATTGAGATGCCAAATATGGCACCTCGTGACGCGATAGAAACATCTGGAAGCTATCCTGACACTGCGTGCACCTTGCTGGACCGCCTGGTCATCAAGGTGCACACACACTTACAGCTTAACTTGAACCATTCCTCCTGAAACATCTCATGTTTGCTTTGATATTCCCATCGGAAAGCCTCTCATTCGCAGTCATTCAACTGCTACTAGACATGGCCCTCATCGGCTACGACGTTACCCTCCTCATCGCGGAGCACCTTGACATGGACTCGATGGTCTCCCTCATGGCCACCTGCCGAACCAACTACCAGCTCATTAGGGGCCACGAACGGTCCCTTGTCAACGCCAAGATTGCGAAGCTGGCTCACGATCCCATGCTCAGGCCCCCCCTCGGCGCGCTTCTATCATCATCCGCTCCGCGGCAGCCTGGCTTGGACCGCGAGGTCTTGAACCCCCTGAGCTTTGCCGTTGCCAGGGAGTTGGAATCTCGAGAGGGCCGAATCAACACTCTTTTTAGCCCCCGTCAACCACTTATGTACGCCATACGCCGGCTACCCCTTTTTCAGCATCTCCCGCCAGACCAGATGGACCGCTTGATCGTCGGCCTCAAAGACGCCTGCAGGGTGGCCGACCGAATCGCCGACTGCGCCGCTTCCGTCCGGCTTCAGCAGCAGCAGCCCAAGATTGGCCATCTCAGGGACAGGGAACGGGTCATTGAGTACGATATCCACCTGGCTCGCCAGCAATACATCAGCTCTTTGCCCCCGATCCGCCTGGCGTTTCTGACGCTCCTGACGGGTCTGGTGGGCATAATATACGCCCAACAGCAATACCAGTTCCCGCCTGGCTCTGACCCTTTTCAAGAGGAACGGATCATGGCGTTCAAGGAGACCTTTCTGCGCCACGCCACTGTCGTCATATCCGCTCTCCTGTGCCCTTCCGGGCCTGATCAAAATGAACCGACCGAGTACTACGCGTCACAAGTCGACGCGGTGCTGACGGAGCTGCTGGAGTACGAAGGGGTGCACGGGGTATCCTCACGACCAGTTGAAGGTGACAGTGATGATTCTAAGCCTGTCCAAGACGGGCTGCACATGACCATGTTGCAAGCATTTCAAGTGCCTGAGGAGTCTGGGGATATGGCCCAATCTCGGGAAGACGTTGATGACGAAGATGAGGCCGATGGCGACTGGCTGTTCAGGATTGACGTTTGGGATTATGGTACTGATGCTGTAACCGAAAATCCAACACCGCTGATGTCGACGAGACCTGACCCGAGAGAGGTTCTCATCCTCGAGTGGATTAAGCAGCGTTAGCCCATACTGAATAGCAGAATAGCAAGCAAAGTGTCCAAGCAGCTCATCCCATTCATCAACAGATCTCTATCCACCACCCGCCACCAACATCCGTGTCCCGACAGGGTATTACCATATGCTGTGTATGCTGCCATGTATGAATGAAGTCCGACCATGAATCCAAGCAGAATGCCGCCTCTTGAACGCCAGATATGATCACAACAACAACAGCCACCCACAAATCCATTTCTCATTACCGAGAGTTCGTCGCCCTCTGCACACACACACACAATCTTCTAAACCCCATCCACCATCCCCTCGCACCTTTGCTCCTGTGTCTCTACCACGCCTCCGGCGCCGACGGCTCAGCACCAATCAAGCTCTTGGGCAAAAACGCCCAGACGGTCCCGACAACCGACAAGACAAACGACAGCGTCATGACCGAGAACGCAAAGACCCTCTCCCTGGCCGAGATTTCGTGGCCAAAGAGCTTGAGGTAGAAGGCGAGAGGCAGCCTGTCGTAGCCAATGTCAGCATCCATCCATCCATCCATCCAAGAGGTACAGAGACAGAGAGACTTACGTGACGCAAATGGTAAAACACAACGCACTCCCCATAAACGCCATGATACTATCAAACGCCGGAAACACGACCGCAATCGCCGCAAACAGCACCACCACCCCGACCCGCACAAAAACCTTCATCACCCCGCGGAACCCCATCCCCCTGCCGAGCAACCACCCCCTCCACCCACCAGCCGACTCCCCAAGAGATGCCGGCGCCGCCATACTCTGCTGATGCAAGCCCAGCAGCACCTCGAGCGTGGCCACGATGGGCCGCGCGTTCAGCGGGATCTTGGTCAGCGGGATGACGGCGACGCACAGGCACATGAGAAACGTCAGGGCGCGCGGGTAGCTGGTCTCGAGCAGGATGTTGGAGGTGATCTCGTCGCGGACCGAGTCGCCGAACATGAGCAAGCCGACGACGGCCGTGGTGGCGTCGAGGATCCACTGTACAGTAAGGTACGTTAGTTAGCTGCGAGGGATAGGGGGGGAGCAGAAAAAAAAAGAGGACGTACGGTGAAGGAAAAGGTGATTTTGAGGGCTTGGGTGTATTTGTAGGGGTGGCGCATGTCGCGGTAGATCTGGGCTTGTTAGCAGCTTGCTACCACCAGGGTTAGTTATTGAGTTTGGTGCTGGACCTACGTTGGGAAATACACCATGGCCGCCCCTGAGTTACGTTAGTAAAAATGCCTTGCGAAGAAGGACGGCTAACATACCATGGAGACATCAGCAAACCAAACGACAGCGGCAGCGTCAGCCAGTTGGCCGGAAACATGTACGTCTTGGCCGGCTCAATGAGCGACCCGGGCGCGGTGGGTTTTATCAAGCCGTCCAAGACCAGGATGAGCACGACTGCGGCCCAAGTCAGCATCTCCTCCTAACCCAGGGTCCTCAACCCAGACTCACTGATGAAGCACGAAAAGATGCCAATAACACTCGTAAAGCTCAGCAGCCGCAGCGGCAGGAAATTCAGGGGTATCAGAATGACCGCACAAAACACCTTCCAGCCCGTGACCGACAACAAGCCCGGGAACAGCAGGTCCAGCGAGTCGGAAAACAGCACAATCAGCGCCACCGACGCGGCCAGCAGCTCGAGCGTGAACAGCACGCTGGTGGCCACGCGGGCTTTCCGGCCAAACGAGATGAAGGCAACATCCGAGAAGGTGATGAGCGTCGGATCGAGGTCCATGCATCTCGCGAGGATCTTGGCCGTCCAGCCCGTCACGGCGGCGCACAGGAACAGCGAGATCGTGCCGCAGATCCAGCCGGCGTACTTCATGCCCATGGGCAGGCTGAGGAGTCCGACTCCGATCAGGACACTACCCACCACAACCAGTCAGCAACCTAGACACTCAAACACCATAACGCAAAACAAAGAAACCTACTTGGTCGAGTTAAACACCGTCTGAGGCAACGTCGACTGCCCCTCCACAGCAAGCACAATCTTCCCATCCTGCTCCACCTCCTTGACCAAAATCGGCGGCAGCTCCCCATCCGGCACATTCCCCACCCCGCCCTCCTGCTGCTGCCGCCACAGCGCGGCAGCCTGCGCCATCGACGCGCGACTGCCCACATCCGACCGAATGGTCCCATAATCCAACCCGGTAGCGGACCCATAACTCCCCACAAGAGGCGACGGCGCAGCCAGGTGCGGCGGCACGGCAAAGATGGAGCCCGCGCTGGTCCCGTAGCTGTAACCGCCGCTGCCCTCGAGCGGGGCCTTTCCGCCACGCGACTCGCGGCTCCATGGGCGGTAGAGTAAGGACGGGCTGTGGCTTGCAGCGCCGGCGGCGCCCGGTTCGGGGCTCGCGGTGCGCGGGGACGGGGGCGTGGCTTCGCCTGGCGCGTGCAGGGCTGCTTCGAGGTGCTGGCGGATGAGGGAGGGCGAGCCGCCGGCTGCTGCTGCTGCTGCTGCTGCTGCTTCGACGTCGCGCTGGGCGTGGGGGGAGACATCGCCTGGTGTTGGGGAGGGGGGTGCGATGGGGGCTTGGTCTGGGGCGAAGACGAAGGAGGGGCGTTGGGGGATGACCTCTGGGAAGCCGGCGGCGCGCTGCCAGCTGCGGGTGAAGGAGCGGATGCTGTTGACGCCGCCGAGGTCGGTGAGGGCGGTGATGCGGTTGGTGATGGAGGATCTAATGGGGGTGGGTTAGTCTTGATGGTTCGTGGAGAGGGTGTCTGATGGGATAGTGGAAGTCGTACCTCCTCCGTCTCAGCTGCTGTGTCCACACATCATCGTCCGGGGTCGAGCTGCCGCTGCGGCGGAGGAGAGACTCATTCTCCGACTGCGCGCTCTGGTTGCCGAGCGATGGGTCACTGCCATTCCGGGAGAACCCCCCGAAGTCGTACTGGTCCCAGCTTCTGGGCTGCCCTGAGGTCATTGGGCCGAGAGAACTGGTGGAGGTGTGCAATAAAGGTTCTGAGGATGAGGGACCGGAATATCCAAACGAGGTTCAAGAGGTTGAACAGATCGGTTTAGCTCTCAGATTATGCCGCAGCCGCGGGGCACCGCGGGGGTCACTTCGACGCGTTTGCGACACAGGGGTAGCCTGCAACGAGATGGCGATGAGTGTGGATATGGTGGAGATATGGGAGGGACTGATGTCGTCAAGGGCCCGAAGAAACCAACTTGATGTCGCGTGACAATCGACCAAGGTACCTTGGGTAATGTAACTAATTTGTATGTCTTGATAATGAAAAAAACTGCATAGGAACTAGTTCAGCGAGATATCCTGCTTTCATCTGATGGATGTAGTGAAACAACAGTCGAACCTGAAAGATGGGTTGACAAGGTTCGGGGTCTCGACTCGGGATGGGCCGAGCAACAACACCATCGTCATGGTGCATCCGCAATTTTGCAATCTGCATCGTGCTGCGTGACCTGCAACTCTCAGAAAGGTTAGCGCGAGCTGCAGGTCTTTCGGCGCAGATCAATGCCGATGCAACAACGGTATCTTGCAATCTCGAGATGGTTCATCAACTCGACTTGACAAGTGGCTGTTGCTAGAAGATTCTTATCGCAAAGTCCTGATTGTGAGCCGACAAGGTGAGCGGCGGGGTGCTGTGGGATGTCAACGGCTTCGGTCGGCTCAGGAGGAGCTACACCGCCTTCTAAATTGGGGGCCTCCCTCCTCTCTTAGAGACAGGGGTCCAGAGCGGTGGTAGGCGGCAGAATAGCTGGACCCAGATTAATTTTCGGAGCGCAAGACCCTCTCCATCCCAAGTAACCACCACCCAAATTCGCGACCCCAGCTGCGACAATGTGGAGGACGGCGCGCGACTCGGTCTGCCTGATATGCCGCTTGGCAGCACAGCCCCGGAATGCACTGCTGGAGGCCGGGCGGCCATGGATGAGCCAACAACGGACCTTTGCGACGCGCAGAGAACGAGACCGTCCATCGCGCATGGTCCTCTCCGACCGAGTCGCCCGCGGGCCGCGAACAGATGCCCTGAGAAGACCCCGCGATAGGCCGGAGGGGCCCTGGGCCGGCACGAACCGCACCGTCGCCAACGTCGATCACGACCGCCGACGGGGTCCTCCTCGCTCGACATCCCGCACGCCAGGAACCAGCGCACGCGATAGGGACGTCAAGGACAGGGACTCGCGCGACGGCGAAGACAACCGCAAGGCCCTCAAGATGCAGCGCGCCCTCGCCACCATCTCGTACCGCGAACGCGCCTTCGTCAAGGCCCGCATCTCCGACGTCGAGTCCTTCGACCAGTTCAACCTCCTGCCGCAGCTGAAGGACGCCGTCTACGAAGAGGTCCTGAAGGGCATGGTGGACGTCAAGCCAACCCCGGTCCAGCGACTGGCCGTCCCGGCCCTGCTCGGCCAGAAGATCGGGCAGCGCAATCCTCCACCCAAGCCAAAGAAGGACGAGCCCGAGAGGGAGGAGTTCCTCCTGGCCGCCGAGACCGGGTCCGGCAAGACGCTGGCGTACCTGCTGCCGACCATCAACGCCCTCAAGGTGGAAGAGGCCGAGGACACGGCTGTGGCGGCATACAATCAGAGACTCGAGGCCGAGAAGGAGCGCCGCGGCGGGACCCCGGTGTCCGAGTGGATCGAGAAGTTTGAGCCGCACCCCAATCACGCCCGCCCGCGCGCCGTCGTGCTGGTCCCGACCGCCGAGCTCGTCGACCAGGTGGTCGCCGCCGCCAAGAAGATCTCGCACGTCGCCAAGCTCAAGGTGCGCGCCTTCTCGTCCAACCTCAAGCCCGCCAAGATCGAGCGCAACATGTACAGCCACGGCGGCATCGACATGGTGGTGGCCACGCCGCACCTGCTCGCCAGCATGGCCGACAGCGACCCCAACATCCTCTCGCGCGTGCGCCACCTCATCATCGACGAAGCCGACTCCCTCCTCGACCGCTCCTTCTCCCCCGAAACCTCCGCCATCGTCGACCGCGCCATGCCCTCGCTCAAACAGCTCATCCTCTGCTCCGCCACCATCCCGCGCCGCCTCGACAACTACCTCGCCACGCACTTCCCCAACATCCACCGCATCACCACCCCGAACCTGCACGCCATCCCGCGCCGCGTCCAGCTGGGCGTCATCGACGTCTCCAAGGACCCCTACCGCAACAACAAGCTCCTCGCCTGCGCCGACGCCATCTGGTCCATCGGCAAGGACTCGGCGCAGCACGAGCCCGCCCTCAACAAGGACGAGGTCGAGGTCAAGCGCATCATGGTCTTTGTCAACGAGCGCGAGACCACGCAGGAGGTGGCCTCGTACCTCGTGTCCAAGGGCATCGACGCCGTCGCCCTGCACCGCGACACCCCCGAGCACCGCCAGAGCGAGATGCTGGCTAGTTTTACGAGCAACGAACCCATGCGCATTAGCAGGGACGAGGTGGAGCAGAATAAGCAGGCTATTCTGGCGAAAGCGGGCGGTGTGGCGAGGCGGCATTTGCCGAATACAAAGGTTATTGTGGCGACGGATTTGGCGTCGAGGGGGATTGATACGCTTGCGGTGAGGCATGTTGTGTTGTATGATGTGCCGCATACGACGATTGATTTTATTCATCGGCTGGGGAGGGCGGGCAGGATGGGGAGACGGGGGAGGGGGATTGTGTTGGTGGGTAAGGATGATCGGAGGGATGTGGTGGCGGAGGTGAAGGAGAGTATGTTTATGGGGCAGGCGCTGATTTGATTGTATGATATTGGGAGGGTGTATGATAGATGGGATAGAGGCGTGATAGATACCTAGCATATTAGGTCGGGTGGAATTTGTACTGCTTTCTCGGCTCAGCCAACTTTACTCGTAGCTGTAGGTAGTAGTCTTGAGCATCTACGTTGAAATATCCAAACTAGACTATATGTATTATTGAACGTAAGGTATCTCGTATCCGTACCCTCTATCGTCGTGAATCGTAAGTCGTAGGCGTATGTCGTCGTGTCTAATAGCCAACAGCTCGCTCGCTCGCCATCAACAAGTGAACCAGATGTATCGCTCCAAAAAGAAACCAACACCACACCCTTCTCCTAACCACCGACAACTCCCCATTTTTTTAACTTTGCCCTGTCTTTCTTCTCCTTTTTCTTCCTTCGCCCGTCCACCTTGACGTGATTGTCTTCCTCACCTCTCTCTTCAAACAGAAGCAGGAGGACATCACGCCTGCCCCACATCCCACGTCCGCACCTTACTCAACGTCCGCTTCCTCATGGTCGCCATGATCTGCGCCTCCATCTTCTCAATGCCCGCCTCGATGTCGGCATCCTCCTGCGCGTACCGCACCTCCCGTCTCCTGTCCCACCACCGCCAGCCCACCACGATGGCCAGGGTTAAGGGGATGGATATGGCAAAGTAGATCCACAAGAGCGGCGAGACGGGGGACCATGAGCTTCCTCCTCCTCCTCCACTTCCACTTCCAGTACTGGAACCTGTAGAAGAGGAGGAAGAGTCGGACGAGTCCGGGATAAAGTCGAAAAAGGCCATGCCAAAAATGGAAGCGAGGTAGGTCGACGGGAGGAAGATGGCGCCGAGGAGGGAGAGGATCTTCATGGAGGTGCTGTCGCGCTTGGCGGCGTGGGCGAGGCGGCGCTGCTCGCCCGCCATTTGGAGGCCGAGTTTGGATTCTTTTTGGGCGATGATGTTGTAGAGCTGTAGGCGGTCAGTCATCATATCGTGGTTAGGGGATGGTAGAGGAAGGGTAAACATACCGCCGCCCGCTGAATCGTCAACCTCTCGAGCGTAATATGCGCATAATTCTCAATCCCCTTCAGCTTCGCCTGATAAAAATCCAACCGCGCCAACAAACTCCGATGCAACTTATCCACCTCCCCCCCTCTCCCGCCATACCCCGGATCATCCCTCACCCTCTCCCAAAACTTATCCATCGCCCCTCCGACCCCCTTGATAATCTCCTGATACGCCTGCGGCCGCTTCCACAGCACCTGCGAGTGGCATTCCACCAAATCCCGATTGATCTGGTCCAAATCCACCATCGCCTCCTTGACGTACTTGCTCTCCTCGTCGAGCACCTCGGACCGCATGCTGACGGCGTGCTCGAGGTTGCGCAGCCACTCGCGCGCCGTGCGCTGTTTCACGTCGTTCTTCATGGACAGGTCGTGGCTGAGCACGATTAGAGGCAATAGTAAGGGGTGGAGGGCCTGTGCTGCGCATGCGCGGAGGTGCCGGATGCTCTCGACGAGGTCGGAGGACGGGGTGCCCTTGGCGTAGCCTGTGGTGAGGTGCGTGCGGAAGGAGTGCGAGAGCATGAGCTCCCAGCCGCGGGTGCGGCCTTTTTTGCGGACGTCGGATTTGCGGAAGATTATTTCTGAGAGAGTCAGCTGTTAGTGCTTGATACTCTATGGGACTGGATGAGAGGGCATACGCAGGTGTGGATCGTCGTCGTCCTGGTCAAAGGCGCACCAGAAGAAGGGCCCGACCACGCTGGTGCCCTCGATGGCGCGGAAGGGCAGGTGCAGAGCCCGGACCATCTCCTCGTAGGCCTGGTGCGTGAGGGAGAGATGGCTGGGGCTAAAGGTCTCGGGGTGGTTTGCATCGAGCTGGAGGCTGCGAAGGGGTGTGGTCAGAATCAGGGGCTCATCTCACAGTGGGCTGGAGTGACTCACATTAACCGTATACCGCTCGTCAGCTCGACATCAGGGGGCAGTTTCGGGGGAGCAAATGCCCCCTAAGCTCGTCAGTGAAGTCCATAACCACATTCAGGGGTTGAGAAGGAGCTCACCCGTCGATGTAGAAAGTTGCCAAACTCATCGGGCAGCTCGTCCAGACGGAAGCGGTGTTGTTCATTGGTGTTTCGTGAAGGATCCTGACAAGCACATTCGTTAGCCGTCCCATGTTCCAGACGAAAAGTCAATGACAACATTGCCAGCATCAACTTGGACTCGCCACTATCTGGAAGATTGAGCCCTCCCATAGTTGGCGGCCACCTAGGTGCTTTGCATTGCCCGATCCGCAACCGTCCGATCTTCCGAGACACGCCGGGGCAACTCACCGAGTAATTGAAGATCTCGAGGTACTGCGTCTCTTCCTGGACATATTTGCACTCGGCCACGTACGACCGGAACATATAGTCGTCCATAGTGTCCCTTTCCTCCGTTGCGCTGATCTTGTAACAGCTTCGCTTCAAAAGAGAGAAACGTTCAACAGTCCCGAGTGTATATGTCACAAAGTCAGAATGCTCTGAATCTTTGCAGATCTCAGACTAGGACCTAACAACGTGTAAGCCTCGGATTTGGTCGACAATACCGTTAAGTCCAGGTTGAGACTCACCTTGCTATCCCTTATCTTCCTCCTCCCAATTCTGAGGCGAGACACAATACATAAACCAAGATAAAATGCAAGGCCGCCAAACACAAACTCAATCGGTCAATGAATTCTCACAGCCTCGCAGAAATCAGCGGCAGACCAGCCACCACTTGCAGGCCTCTTGACGGCGGCCGCCAGAAGACCAATCACACCGCTGCTGGTTTTGTACTTCGGTCGTTGCACACAGTGCGGTCAGGAAAGCCACCGCTTAAAGCACACATGAAGATAGGTGAGCAATACAGTGTTGAATCGAGAAAAAGTACTGTAACCAATGAGGGCGGTACTTCCACCCCGGCTCCCCCACCGCGGAGCCGATCCGGAACCAAGCGCGCACCCCACCGAAATGCAACCAATGCCGGATGGCCGGTGGCTGGCCCGATCCCTCCCTCACTCCCGCTTTCACACTCCGAACCTGTCGATCACGACACAGCTTATGGGATGCGGCCGCGGCAGGAGGCTGCATAGCATATCTGCAAGACATTGACAGTTTCGATACCTAGTGCACAAGAAAACAAGTTTCATTCCACAACTTCCGGTTACATTGAAAGCTCCAGGAGTGAGCCTCTCGGGGTGCCTTGCCCTCGATCCATCAGCACCAGAAAATCCCGAACAGCAACAGCGTGGTGTGATAGCTGACGCCGGTCGAGGCCTCCCTCAGCTGGGCCAAGCAATCGACCGCAATAATTTTACCATAGAAAAGAAGATGAAGAACAGAAAACGGAAAGGGAGAGATACAGAAAGTGAGAAAGGGGTTTAGCTAAGGGCTGTGGGAACAAGACCCGGCAAGATACACACCACCGCGGATTACACGAGATGGAGGAGAGAAACTGCCTCTGAGCTTCACTCCTAAGTATTTCTCTCCAAATAGTGAAAAGTCTTCACCATACATCCCATACAAATTAAAATCATCTCATATACTTGCGCGAAACACCACAAGACGAAATGAACCACGCCTGCTTTTCCAGTCCTGGTCATTCAACATACCTACCCAAAACCATACCCACCGACATAGTCCGCACCCCAGTCGTACCCTACCTATCCTTTGGTCTGAGTTTGTACATACATGAAGCGCCTGTAATCGATGATGCTTTCCTGTGTTTCCACCTTGTACGCATGCTTCAACCCATGCCCCCTTACCGCGACCACCTTTCTTCCATGCATCGGCCAGCCGGTATCTCCCCTCGTCCCAGGGGACCTCGACCAAAGGACTTCATTCATCATTTGCATCATGCCCCTTCTTTTTCGAGAACCCATGAACCACAGCAGCGACGGCGACGAAGGCGTAGTATTCTCCTGGCCGAGTGGACACCGGTAATACCTGCCTGCGTGTTTGCCCGGTTGCTTTTTAAAAGTCCTGAAACAGGTAACCGTATCTGCGCCTAGTGTCAGCATTCGCCGTCACCCCCAATCCCAAAGGAGGAAAGTAAAACATACTCATCATGACCCCCCTGCCCATACTGCTCCGTCTCCTCCGGGTACCGATCAAACTGGCTCGCATCCCCCATGCCCGCCTTGACGGGCGGCGAGTACGGCGCGTCGATGTCCTTGCGCGCCAGCCGGTCCCACGTCACCTCGGCGAACCAGGGGTGGTTCTTGACGTCCTGCGACCCGCCGTACAGGTTGCCGAGGCGCTTGGTCAGGTCGGCCGTGATGAGTCTCTCGAGGAGGTTCTGCGCGTCCGGGTTGATGTAGGCCGGGTATTTCACCTTGCCGCGCAGGATGTTCTCGTAGATCTTCATTGGCGAGCCGCTGTCCCAGAAGGGCGTGTAGCCGCAGAGCATTTCGTAGATGAGGATGCCGAGGGACCACCTAATAACCTATTAGTTAAAAGATATGTAGGAGCAAGGTGCGGGCCTACCAGTCGACGGATTTGTTGTAGCCCTTGTTGGAGACGACCTCGGGCGCGAGGTAGTCGGGCGTGCCGCACAGCGTCCATGTCTTGTCCGGCACGCGCTTGGCGAAGCCAAAGTCGGTGATCTTGAGGTGGCCGTGCCGGTCGAGCAGCAGGTTCTCGGGTTTCAGGTCTCGGTAGATGATGTTTCGCGCGTGCAGGTACTCGAGCGCCAGCGTGACTTCGGCGGCGTAGAACTTGGCGACCGGGTTGGGGAAGCGCTGCCGCAGAGGTTAGCCTTCGCCACCATTTCCTTTGATCGTCCATCAGGGATACATACCCCCGATCTCCTCAACAACGAAAACAGCTCTCCACCCTCCACAAAATCCATCACCATGTACAGGTTCTTCGCGTCCTGGAAGGTGCCCCACAGTGTGATGAGGAACGGGTGCTTGACCTCGCTGAGCATGCGCCGCTCGTCGTTGGTGTGCTCGACCTGCTTCATGCGCACCACCTGCGCCTTCTTGAGCACCTTGATGGCGTAGAAGCGGCTGTTGTGCTGCGACTGCACCAGGTGCACCCGCCCGAAGCTGCCCGTCCCCAGCGTCCGCAGCAGCTCGAAGTCGGCCAGCGAGTACCGCCCCTTGGTCACCCGCGCCTCGCTCTGTACTGCCGCCGCCGCCGGTTGTGTCTGATGTTGCTGCATCTGCTGCTGCTGTTGTTGACCCTGGGGCACTGACGCCTGTTGGTGTCCTGCCGCCCCTCCATTGCTGGTCGGGTACTGGGCGTACTGGTTCCCCTGCTGCTGCTGTTGGAAGCCGGATGGGGGGTTGATCAGGTTCGAGACGTGCGGTATGTTCTGCGGGTCGGTCCCGGGAGACGGGGTGTGTTGTGCCACAGGGTAGGGCGGTTGCTGCACCGGGAGGGTATTCATTGGTTGTTGTTGCTGCTCCGCCGCCGCGGCGTCGGACGGCCGGTTCTGTTGAGGAGCAGTGGCCGAGGCGCGGTGGGCTGTAGAGTGCGACGCGGCGCTGGAGCGAGAGCCGCGCGAGGGAGTGGACTGGTCGAAGCCGGTGCTCGCCGTCGGTGTTACGGGGGTCGTCGGGTTGCTTTGCGGCGAAGGGCCCGCGTTGCCGTCCTTCGTCCGTTTCCTCCTCAGGAAGCCAAGGGCATGCATCAAGCGCTGCGACGGGACACCCGACCGAGACGCCCTGGGACGTCTAATTGGGCAGGCACGCGTCCAGGAGAGGGAGACGGGTGAAGGCGGTTGCAACAAGGAGCTGCAGAGCAATCAAGGGCGGGCCAATGAGCCGGCGGCTGTCGTCAGAGGGGTGTTTTGGTACGAGGCGGGAGCTGACGCCGATGGAAGGATCTGGCGGGGCCCAAAGACGCGGGCGCAAGGTTGGCAGCCGCGGGGCCTGCAATGTCTCGGGGATACCACCGAGCCACGGGTACGCAGTTGAGGAGGACGTCGCTGTCGGGCGGCTGCCGTAATGACGACGGTTGAGCGCCGAGAATGGTGCACCGGGGCTGGCGAACGGGGTTGCAACACGCAACAGCTCCGCGAGAGGCCGAAGTGGTGGTAGGGGCCCGCTGAGTGACCGCAGCGGCACAAAGGGAAAGGTCCGGCCAATCGACTTTGGTTGGCCAAGAGAAGGCTGCACAATAGGGAGAGGGGAACGATGCCGAGATGCTCTTTCTCCCAGAAATCCAAGAATTGGCGCAGCGGCTTTTGCGATCTCTTTCGTTCTTGACTCGCTTTTCCGAGAAAGTGGGATGCCGAGTGAGCAACGAAGCTGTTAGTTAGCTACAGGTAGGAAGCAGCTGGGCTTCTTGGTGGAGAGAGTAACACTGGAGACCGAGAATGTAGGAATAAGGATGAGGTCAAGAAGCGGACCATAGGGACGGAGCCTGGGACGGAGCCTCGGACTGGAGGATCTTGGAAGGTTTGCCTGAGAGAGGCGTTGTGCTTGTGGTCAGGGAAAGCTTCAGACCCCGGAAGAGCAGGGCTGTGAGGGGATCCCTGTGGGTTTGGAGCGGGCCATTGTCCGGCTTTGGCTTGCTTGGCACCCTTGCTCTTTGGGACCTGACTGCAGCCAGGATCTCTCAGCTGCGACGCTCTTTGTGCCTGTTGTAAACTGGCCTGCTTTGTGTAATATGTGAACTTTTCTTGAGTGTCCAGCTGGCTACAACTTGAACTTGGCTCATTACTCCAAACCGCCAAAGCATCTCTGTTTGCCTGATGCTGTTGATTTGGTACCCAAAATCGAGGATTCAAGAGTCAAGAGGGGACGATGTGGGGTAATTCCCACAGCGGCAGGGATCACTCCCTGATAGGATTCGCGAGCTGGCTGGTCTTCATCGTCATCGCCTGGCGATCTGCCTCAGCGCCGGGCCATCGGGGTCGAGTAGAGGCAACAGCGACGGGTAATCGAGCGCCTCTCGGCCGTAGGGTCCGCAAAGGCACTAATCGAAGTCACAGTCACGCATAACGGTACTCCGTACCACATCGGGGAAAATAGGTAGCTGAGGTAACTCGAGGGTAGGTAAGAAGGGTCTTGAGGCTGGCAGGGCTTTTTGTCCGCCTTGCATCTCCACGACAGCTCATGTCAGCACCAAGTTTGGCCGCAGGCTGCGATCATCTCGGGCTGCTACTGAGAAAGTATTGGTACCGTCGGGATGGTGTCCAATCGCAAGAGAACCCCCTTTGGAAATGCTAAACTCCGTTCAAGCCCAAAAACAGTGTTGATACACGAGAGACTGGTATGAACTGGCGGCAGCGCAAACCGCAAACCGCATCCCCTATCGCCATGCAGAACAACGGAAACTTTATGGTATCTTTTGGTTTTCTGTCCGTTCATCGTCATCAATATCCATTCTTCAAGTCCGCCCTGACCCTCAACTCCCTAAAACCTGTGGCTCCGCTTGCTGTTGGTTCTCCAGGCCGTGTATCCCACGTAGCCGCCGCCGACGACAAGGAAGAAGAAGATAATCTTCATGAAGAACCACGTCCAGCTGCCGCCCTCCTTCGACCCAAGCTTCTTGCCCTTGCCGCTGCCAGGCGTGGGCCGCCCGGTCGGCTGGGCCGTGTACAGGTTCTTGGCGTTGATCGAGATGATGTCGTGGTTGTCGCTGAGCTCGCCCGTCTCGGCGCTGAAGCCGAGATAGGCCACCTGGGGGATCGCGGGCGGCTCGTTGGTCTCGAAGCACAGCGTCCACTCGCCCTCGGACTTGTACTGCAACTCCAGCTTGAGATACTTGTCCTGGAAGTAGGTCAAGCGGAACTTGGTCGGGACGCTGGCGTGCCGGATGCCCCGCGCCGAGCAGCCCGCAAACTCGGTGTCCTTGCCGTCCGTGTCCTTGTCGTACGACGTCTTGCCGTCGCCCACCATGGCCATGACGTAGGGGAACACGACGCCGGGCCGGTTGTTCTTGTACGTGTCGAAGAAGATGCCCAGGCCCTCGAACTTGTCGGCGCTGCCAAACACGGGGCCGATCTTCCCGCGCTCCTTGGTTAGCCACATGGCGAAGCCGTCGCCATACAGCTGGTTCTTGCCGTGGATCTTGAATTCCACCTCAATCTCCCAATTCGTCGCAGTCAATGGCACCCGGGAAAAGAGCCATCCATTTTGTGATGGGTGGTCCGAGGTTAGACGGATGTACCTGCAAGAGACTGTGTTAGAGACTGCCCGGTCGTCGGAGGTGCATGTTCGAGGGGGGGATTACTGGTCGGTGCGGATGATGGTGTCGCCGCCAAAGTCGTACCACCGACTTTGCATGTCAGAGTCCAGGTATGGCTGAGAAGATGTCAGTGCGGTTCAACAATGACGGGGGAAGGAGAAGGGGGCGCACCTGGACGAGAGTGTGTGTTCGCAGCTAGGGAAGACCGTCAGCATCGCTGTCCACATCCAAGCCATGTAGATAGCAGCGCACCCCTATGCTCTTAACATTGTCATCCTCCGCCTGAATCCGCCCCCAAGCAAGCGTGGCCAGCCACAAGGCCGACAGCGTCGACTTCAACATTGCGCCGACTTGTCGATGGGTGTAAAGGAACCGAAAATAGAAGGAAAGGAAACGAGTCGTGTGAGATGTCTTGGAGGCCGCAGCCAATTTGCAAACACAGGAAAAAAGCAGAAAAGAAAAATATCCGAACGAGTGCGCGCAGTGTGGCCGTTCGGAATGCTGAGCCGACAGCAGCCAGTCGTGGTGATTCGAAGTCGAGGTCGCAACCACTCTTGACTCGCACAAGACCCCGACGGATTCCCTTAGCTGGCCTTTTCAGGAGCTTGGCGTGTGCTCCAGCCTCGTCGAGCTACCCCTGTCGGAGCCTCGTGGATCGCCCCACTCAATGTTAGCTCCATTTCCCCACAAGCGCACCAGCCTCAGCTTTCAAGCATGCGCCACAGCTGGGAACTTTTCCATTGTCGATTCAACAAGCCCAGCGATTCCGCGAACACATCCAATTCAGCTCACTACCCACCGCAGCTATGGACTCGGACGCAGTCAAGAAGGCCATCATCCGGCAGGCGCTCCAGGCGACCAACACGGCCAACGCGCGGACCTTGATCGAGGTGGGCTTCTTCCCGACTTAGGTTACCTCCCAGCCCAGAGCTAACATATCCCCAGAACATCAACGAGAAGTGCTTCGAACGCTGCGTCCCCAAGCCCGGCTCCTCCCTCTCGAGCGGCGAGCAGACGTGCCTCACACAGTGCATGGAGAAGTACATGGCCGCGTGGAACCAGGTCAACGCGACCTACATCCGGAGGATACAGCAGGAGGTCGGCAACCAAGCCATTTCGAACGCATAAAAGCGTGGAGACGGAGAAGCTGTACAACATTACCAGGCGTTATTCGTCATCCCCACGACGACGGAGGATATGGCACCAGCAGGGTTGGTTTGGATTGTAAGATAGGGGAAGAACCGACAGGGTATAGACCGCGGGAAGCAACCACGTTCGCCTGCGGAAGAGTATTGTATAGAGTATGGCGGTCAGCAGCGTCTATTACTGCGGAGAACCGCCCGGGGTATCGTTATACAACCAAAGAAACCACATCTACGGCGCCTCCAACCCATTCTTCTTGGCCTCCTCCGCGGCCCTCTTTCTCGCGAGATACCTCTCCCTGGCACTCGAAATCTCAGCCTCGGTCTTACGGCTCTTGGTCGCAAGCTGCACCTTTTGCAGCTCTTCCTCCTCCTCCTGCCGCGACCGCTTGAGCGTCTCCGCCAACTGCGCCTCGAGCATCCTCGTCTGGCGCTCGCGCATCGCCTGCTTGCCGCCCGCCGCATACACCCCCTTCGCCTGCCCGGCAACCCCATTCCTCGCGGCAGCGGCCGCCGCAGCGGCCTTCTCTTGTCTCTCTTTCTCCTTCTGCACCTCGACCTTCTTCTTGGCCGCCACGTTCAGCCCACCCTTCAACAACTGCCTCTTATCCACCACCTCCCCCTCGTCATTGACCAACACCTTCCCGCCCATGGCATTGATCTCCCTCGCCCGTTCCGCAGCACTCTTTTCTTTATCCTCGTCTGCTTGGTCCTCAACAGGAGGAGGCTGCACCCCCTCCTCCGCCGCCTTAACCAGCAAAGCATGCTCCCTCTCCCCGCGCTCCAACATCCCCTTATAAAACTCCGCCAGCCCCCTCCCCTTATTCTTCTTCCTCTCCTCCTCTTCCTTTCTTTCCTCCTCCTCCTGCAACCTCCGATTCTCCTCCTGCTGCCTTCTATACGCCTCCGTCACGAACTTCTCTTTATCGGCAAACTCATCCCCTTCAGCAGCCCGTTCACGTTGTAACCGCTTTTCTTCAGCGATCTGTCTGTCCCGCGCCCGGATGTCGGCTGCGTTGAGGAGGGCGTTGAAGTACCGCGGTTTCTTTTCTGTGGTGGTTGGGTCTGAAGAGGAGGCGGCTGCTTTTTTGGCGGCTTTGAACGAGTCGTAGGCGGCATCGTAGTCGTAGATGGAGGGGTCGGCGGCTTCGGCGGAGGCGGCGTGTTTGCGCGAGCTGAGGGCGCTGGAGAGGTCCGTGAAGGGGTTGGGTGCTGGCGCTGGTTTGGGTGGGTGTTTGGATTGGGAGAGGGGCGGTGGCGGGTTGGAGGGGGTTGTCTTCTTGGAGGGCTTTTTCCTGCTCTCTGGGGAGTCGTCGGGGTTTGTGGAGGAAGTGGTGTTGAAGATATCGAGCTCGGAGACTTTGGCGACGTTGGCGGATGCTGTCTCATCGCCTGAGCCGTCGTCGTCCCCTCGGCCGCCGAAAGGTGCTGGTTTTCGCGGCGCTGGCGCCGGTTTGGCTGGCCCGGCCTTTTTAAGACCAAAGGATATCGTGGGTTTGCTCATTATAAAGCGTGTCAATGAGTACCAAGAAAGATGGTGATACAGAAAGCTGGAGGTTGCTGTCGAGGCGCAAGTCGCAAGATGCAATCGCGAATTCAAGTGGGTCATATCACCAGCCACAGCTTATCGTCGCTGCGCGATAACGTTAAGCATGTCCCGGCAGGCAAGGGCCCTTGCAAGTTGCAGTTCTCTCAACTCCCAGCTTCGAGCCCTTGACTTCATCATACAGGAGCTTTTCACCGTATTTGAGTCACTGACTTTGACCCAGAATATCTCTAGGCTATCTACTCATAAAAAGTCACCTCATGACTGCATTCGGATCCCAAGCCGCCCAACCCAGCTCGCTATGCCGCCAGATGCCAAAATATGCACTTGCACTATACTTGTACCCTCCCAGCACTTCATGGCATGGAAGACATGAAGCAGCCTCCATCCTTACTCATTTCTACCTCAACTTCACCCCAACCTTCACCAACACCACCCCCTCGGTCTCCACCCCCTCCGCATCAACAAGATGCACAAACCTCCACCCCTCCCTCAGCCGATCAACCCTCACACAAGCCCACGCCGCCAACGAGTCCCTCCCCACCTCATCATCCCTGACCAAAAACCTCACAAACGACAACTCCGGCACCACCCCCGGCACCCCCTTGAACACCAACTCCTGCCCCTTAAAGTCCGGATCACACCCCTTCGCCGACTTGGTCTTGGCCTTGTACTCGCCCTCCTTCTCGTGGCCGTCGGCCGGGAGGGGGTCGGTGCCGTGGCGCTCGCCGGGCTGTTCGACGTGGATTTCGACTTTGATGTAGGGGCGGAAGGAGGACGGGTTGTCGTCTCCTGGGGGGAGGGGGAGGGATTGCGCGGCGTGGATTTGTAGGGTGAGGTCCATTGTGTAGTGCTTTACTGCTGTGGCTTGGGGTTCGGTAGACGGGGAGGGGGTGGGGAGGGAGAGAGAGAGGGGTTTGTGGATGCGGTAGCCTAGACAGTTCGTGTTAGCGGACGGTTGGGGTTGGGGGAAAGGGGAGGGAGGGGGTACCCTCTGGCTTGAGCACGTATCCGCAGGTGCCGGCAAACATGGCCTCGTTGAGCATCATGCCCTCGTCCCAGTTCTGCCAGTTGAGCGCGACGATCTGGATGCCTTTGCGCCAAAAGACGGTCGGGTCGAGGTTGGACGAGGTCACGCGCAGCCCTGAGGGGTACGTACGCATCAGGAAGCGCCGGTTGTGCTCAAACAGCTCGCGCGCGCTCCGCTCGTGCACCTCCTTGACGTCGCCCTCGGACAGCGAGAAGATGTGCGTCGGCATGGCCGCCTCGGGTTGCGTCAGGCTCTTGAACGACACGCCGCGCGTGTAGATGCCCAGCTTGCTCAGCGCCTGGATGATCTTGGACGCTTTCTTTGGCGGCTGCTTCTTGGCCCCGGCGGCATCACTTGATAGGGACACTTCATCGGCGTCGGTCGCCGCGGGGCTGCCGCCTTCGGGCGGAGCATACTTTACCTTGACGAGGATCTTGCCGCGGAGTTCGGCTGGCGAGGGCAGGTGCTTGGCGTCCTCTTTGGGCTCGGGCAGCAGATAGGGGCCCCAGGTCTCGAGCATAATGGCCACCATGGTCTCCTGCTGCGCCGGGGTGCAGTGGACCTCGAGGCTAGCAATGAGCGGCGCGTCGGTCACGACAAAGGCGTAGTCCCGGATGGCGGTGCATACTTCGCGGAACGACACCTCCTTGGTCATGGTGTAGCCGTGCTTGACCCTGGGTTCCTTCGAGGAGGGGACCTTCTTTAGCGGGCTCCCGGGCGGGTTCGTGCTTGGAGTGTCCTTCTTCTCGGCCGGTGTTGCCGTGGTGCCTGCTTTTGGTGAGAATGAGCCGGAGAGCCTCTTTTTGAAGGCGGACGTGTCGAGTCGCTTACTCAGGGTGGTCTTCTCCAGCCGGCTGGATAGAGATAGGGGCAGTTTGTCTGTCAGGCGCTTCTTCTGGGACTTTTTGGCCGCGGCATTCTCGTCCTCACTGCTGCTGCTGCTGCTGGTGTCATCGTCCGAGTCCGATTCGTCGCCGTCCCAGACGTCAATCTCGATGCAGCGGCAGCCGCGCAGGAGGACGTTTTTGTAGGCGTCGGCGCTCGAGTCGCTCGACAGCTGGTTGCCCGTCAGGTACGTGTTGTGGCTCGAGCTGATGAAGTAGCTGGACAGCGGCCACGAGAGGTCCTCCTCACGGGGCGGGGCGACGGCGTGTGAGGCGGGCGAGGTCATGTACCGCAGGAACGAGCTGAAGTCCCAGGGCTTGCCGCCGGCCAGCTCCAGCTCCCGCTCGGCATCGGTGTCGCGCTGGATGTCCTTCAGAAAAGCGGCCGCCTTTTCGGGGCTCCAGGTCGAGTCGCTGCCGGCGTGGGCTGCATAGGCTTTCTGGAGATGTGAGAGGATGGGGCCGTTTACGGTCTTGACTGTGTGCGCCTTGCCGGAGACGCCGCCTCCTGCCTGATGGCTGCCATCCGGGAGCTTTTGCAAGCTGATAGTCGCAGGCCCCGCCATCGTAACCAAGGTACTCGACTGAGGGTAAAAACGGGCGGTGAGTACAGGTATTGACGGTTGCGAGGTGAGCTTCCTCTTGCTACCCAAGCGGTCAGCAGCGAGCGGGCAGAAATCCGGCGGCGAGGATGGTCGAGAAGATTGTATGATACGTTTCCTACTTCTGAGATCAGACAATAAGGTGAAGTCGACTCGGGCTGGTCAGGTCGAATTCAGGCCTCCAAAACCCCCTCGGAGAATCGCCCGTCAACAGCAGCGAGGAGGACCCTCATGGACCCCGCCAAGGAGCTGATTGGCGAAACAAGCAACCCCGCCAAAGCGGCCGAGACCCGGGCGGAGCTGCCCCTTGTTGGACCCTGGTGGATCCCGTCCCGGCCCCCGGGCTGCCATCCGCGCCGGGTCTCAACTGTCCGGCCATCGCGGGGTCTGCCGCCGGTCTTGGATTGGATAGAGCAGCCCGGTTATCCATGACATGGATGGTTGCAGGTCTGTACTGCTAATCCAACTGGCGTTGGTCACAACCGCTTAATTTAAGGTTTGGTGAAAGAGTTACACAGGCTCGACAGGTAAATGTCACCAAAAGAGTAAGGCAATGAGAATGGTACTCCGTAAGGAGAAAAACTTAAAAACGGGTTACGTGCTTTTAAAGTACGCCTCGGCATACTATGCCTCGAGCGCCAAGCAAGATCGATTGTTCACAAATCACAAGACACTCCCGGACCATTAACGGATACTGAGCTCAAAAAAAAGGCAAAAGACAGCTGACAAGGACGAGATTCGAACTCGCGAGGTTTCCCACTGCGGACGGAGGTTTAGATACCTAAACGCAGCGCCATAACCACTCGGCCACCTTGCCATTTTTGGTATATAAGCATATCTGAAGTCATTTGGGGTCTATTTAGGAGGTATGCAGCTTACTAAAGTACTAGCTGTGAGTTCGGCTGGCCAGCCCGTGGAGAAATGGCTTCGTGATATTAGGATCCAGTTCATTAATTGAAGCGGAGCTTCAATGACGATGATTCTGAAGTGTTTACACTGAGGAAGCGAGGAAGGAACGCTTCGCTTCATTTAGGTGCGTTTTTCTCCAGAGTTATCTGAGGAGCGATTGGCCGATGACTTTTAAGCTCGCCGTTCCTTCCACAAGCTTCGCTTTACACTTACTGGGGTGACGGAACCACCACAGTCAGGTATTTTATCTCACTCACTGGTGCTTATAATGGACAAGATTCTTTAAGGAGTGGAAGACTTGGTGTCCCTGTATTACGGAGGCTTGGGAACGCTCCTTGTGTCGTATGCCCCCTTCCAAAGTTGAAGAGTTGTTCGACTCTAAGAAGAGTCACAGTGCTTAAGTTACCTACCCAACTGAGCATCACCTACTCCTAGTACCGTGGCGCGAGATAGGTTTTCGGTGGAGACTTGAAGCTAGTTGATCCCTACATCAGTTCTTTGAAAAGATGGGTGGTAAGGAAAGAAAGACATACCAAGGCAGAGAAGCTTAAAACATTGCAACGTGCTGTTCACAGCTAACTGGAGGGGCATCTTGGATGCTCTGATTAATAGCTGTCGTTCAAATCAGGTATTACCTTGACTTTAATCCCTGTGGCCATTCTCCCTTATGCGTTCTGAACTTCTGTCAGCGGCTTCATCTGGAATTGAATTGAATGCAAAACTGTCTTGTTGTGAGGTTGAAACACTCCAAGTTCGTTCAACTGTTCAGTGTTCTGCCACCTGAGAACCAGGGCTGGCGACTGTTAAGGAGTGCCCTGCGCTTGTTGATGTATTTGTGAAGTACCATCGCGCTCCAAGATTTTCGGTCTTGAATCTCTTGATGCGGGACAACAGCCACGAGCAGCTTGAGCGTAGCCCAACCTGAGGCATATTATTTTGACTTCAAGTACGATTCTACGAAAACACATCCAACAAACGCCAATCTAATCCTTTTAGCACCCCAATATTGACGCTTAGATAAATCCCATCACCTACAATCCGTGTCTTACAGAGCCCGGCCAGGCCTCTTGACAATCCCCGCCTCATCATCATCCCGAGACGACGTCTCATCAAATTCGACGGTGGTCTCGTACGTCCGCTGCACGTAAATACCCCCCTTCTTCTGCGCGCTCAAGTGCACATCATCCAGCGGTATCGACTCAGCCACCATGATCGTCCTCGACGTCGAATTCGGCCCGTACCCATCCCGTCCACCAGTGCCGGCACCCTGCCCATGTGTCCTGCCAGTACCATAATGCGACTTGTGGCCTGTGCTGTATTTCTTGACGCTGCGCGAGAGCAGCGCCTTGAGCGGGGGCAGCGACCCGACAATCATGGCCGTGGCGGTCTCGACGGCGCCCCAGATGGCGAGCCCGACGAGGTCGACCATGCCGCCGCTGGTGATGACCTGGGTCATGCGGACGATGGCGACCGATATAATGATGGCGCCGAGGCTGAAGGCGGCGCCGAGGCCGATCTTGCGGCGCAGGTCGAGTTGGAGGGAGGGAAGGATGGCGATGGGCAGGGCCATGATCATCAGGTCGCTGGCGATGTCGACGCTGGTGGAGTAGATGACGTTGAAGGACTGCATCCAGGTTTCGTGAGGGTCGCTGCATTTTCCTGGAGGCAGGTCAGTGAGATGCTGCTTACATCTGGGATGATGAGTGGATGTGTACCAGCCACGAAGTAATCCGACGGCGGACTGCAGGTCAGGGCACTGGCGAGCACGCAGCCGATGTAGGCCAGCACGGCAAAGACGGCGACGCAGTACCACAGCCGGCGGAGGATCGGAAAGGGCTTGACGAAGCGGAAGAAGACGGTCATGAAGCTCGCCTTGACGGACCACAGCACGGTCCAGAACAACTTGATGACGGGGAATTGCCAGCGCGTGAGTTGCTCCAGCTTCCAGGTGGTATTCTCATCGATGATGGCGCGGCCGGCATAGAGGTATGTGAGGTACCACAGCGAAGGCATCTGCTCCGTCTGCAGAATCGACATTGTGAGGTGGCAGAGCCAGGCCCATATAATCCAGTAGTCGTCCAGGAGAAACGTGCCGTTTTGGCGGAAGCGGACGGTCAGCCGGAGAATCACGAAGAGGGTGGACGTCGCAAAGCAGACCCAGACGATGGCGAGAAGGCCCCTCTCGTCGACGGTCCGGGCCGCCCCTGAAAGAGGTGTCTCCGCCATGGTACCAAGTAAGCCGAGAAGGAGAAGACGGTCCAGCAACAGGAGGAGAGAAAACAAGACGGGCGCGCAGAAGCGACCCGCGGCCTCGGGTCCTTACATATTTCCCCCAGATGCCCACACCTACCTTCCGGTGAACCTTAAGACGAAAGGAGCGAGGAGACGGGAAGCACATGGCGCAGGGAATCTCTCAACTGCATTGCGGTATCTTCCGAAGAGCATATCTGTGGCGCAACTGGCGTTGCATTGCTTCCGTGTCTCTTTTCCAGAATGCACCGAAGAGGGTGGGAGAGAAGCTGCGTGGAAGCTGCTGGTGGTCCTGTGTGTCTCACTTCACCCAGACAATCTCGGAAGTCTGCAGGCGGGTAAAAGTGAAGAAGCCGAACAAGCCACACCGTTCGGCTTCTCCGTCAGGCTTCGAGGGCAGAACCATGCCCCCTTGCTGGGGCTCATGCATGAGAATGCAGGGCGAATCCTCAGGGAATTATCGGTCCTGTGTCGCGGCACGGCACGCGGCGCATTTTTCAATAACGCGAGATCCACGGATGGTGAGGTTTTGGGCAGATGCCTGTGCCTTGTGTTACCCACGGCACTTGTGTTTCTCTCCCAGAACTCTGGAAACTGAGTCTCGATAAGTTGCTGACCTATTGTTTGTTCGTGGAGGGCTGCCCGAGGGTGCAGACTTGACATCAACTTGCACCCACCCGAGATTCCAAGAGAATTGAGAATCTGCCAAGGCATGGGAAAGTCGCAAATTTCAAAACTGCTGCAGTGTCGACTCTGGCGAGCAAGAACGGCGCGGATTCTGCTCGCTGCCTGCAGGCCGCAATTACAATCTGCCAAGCGAGGAAGGAGTGATCGAGAGGCACAGCAGCAGGCGAACCAACGATGTTTAAATCTGCAAGGGTTGATGCAGCATTAGCTTCTGTTCCTGCATCCGGCGGTTGCAACCCGACTTCCTGAATCGACACCATCGGACGGCTCGTCAACCCGCGGCATTTTTCCAAAATTCCATCCATGTTCCCCCGCCCATCCCCCTCGCCAATGACACCAGCTGAAGCCCTGACCCAGAGATTCATCAACCCAGAACTGAATCTCCAACCTGAGAGCCGACTCAGCCGGGCCGGATCGCTGACCATGTCTTGAGGAACGGGATCGAAACCCATCGGCACCCACCGAGTAGTTGTTAACTTGTTACACAGTTGACTCGCTTCACATGTGGATGGAGGGCCCGGTGAGCCACTGAGCTCGGTCTCGGTTTCTTCACCACCTCGGCCCGGAGACCGGACGACGACGGAATGGCTTGCGAGCTCGGGGCCAAGACTCCGGGATGCCGCCCCGGTCATCGACTGCCTTGCTAGCGCCAACACCCGGACAAGCATCCTGCTCCTCGACGTTGGCCCCCTCTCCCCCACGTGCTGCAGCCTCCGGGGTGCATCCATCAAATTAAAACAACATGTCTTCATCCTCTCCGTCCTCCCCCGCCCGCGCCGCTTCGTTACCTTGGTATCTCGCGCGCCACTCTGTAGCCTCGCGCCCAAGGCGGACCGGTCAAGATGCGTCTCTACGCGGCACTGTCACTCGTTTTTGCTCTTGGTGTTGCCGGGGACGTCCAGCAGAAGACGGACCCAAAATGCAGATGTGTAAGTCGCCCTGTCGATGCAGTCTTGAAGCTCAAGCCTGACTCCCACAGGTCCCTGGCGATGCCTGCTGGCCTAAAACCTGCGAATGGCAGACATTCCGCAGAAGGCTGGGCTGGAACAAGCTCATCACAACTCACCCTGTGGCTGAGTCGTGCTACGACGGGCCCCAGAAGAATCTGGACCAGTGCGCCTACGTGACCAAGATGTGGTCAGACCAGGACTTCCAGACCAGCAACCCGGTCGGCAGGCCCTATCCCTACAACATCACCTGCGCTCCCGTCAACTACACGGCCGGAGAGACGCCCACGACGTGCACGCTTGGCTCTCTCCCCGTGTACGCTGTCAACGCCACCACCAGGCAGGACATCTCCCTGACGCTCGACTTCGCCAAGCGCAACAACATTCGTCTTGTCGTCGCGAGCACGGGACATGACCTCCTGGGTCGGTCTGACGGATACGGCGGCCTTGAGCTCTGGCTGCGCCACTTTCGCAACGGCATCTACTTCCAAAAGGAGTTCCAGTCGGCCACGAAGTGCACCAAGTCGGGCTGGAAAGGCAGCGCTCTGCACGTCGACGGTGCCTGGCAGTGGCGTGACGTGTACAAGGTTGCCGAGGCCAACAACGTCATTGCCGTCGGCGGCGGTGCCATCTCTCCCGGTGCCATTGGCGGGTGGCCGTCGGGCGGCGGTCACGGCCCTGCTACGCGCAACTACGGTCTCGGCGCTGACCAGATCCTCGAGGCTGAGGTGATGCTTGCCGACGGCACCATCGTCACCGCTAACCACTGCGAGAACACGGACCTGTTCCGCGCCCTCCGCGGCGGTGGCCCGGGTTACGGCATCGTCCTGAGCCAGCACATCAAGGCCCACCCCAACGTGGACGTGGTCACCACCCACCGGCTGGCCATCGCTCCTCTTGTGCAAACCCCTGAGAACGCAGACCTCCTCGATGCCGTGGCAGTCCTTCTCCAGAACTTTCCCGACCTCAACAACAAGGGCTACGCCGGCTATGGCTTCTGGTTTCGCAACTTCCCCACCGCCTTCGTCGGCACCGCCCACTCGGGCTACACCCACGGCATCTGGACCATCGGCAAGGGCAAGGCCGAGGCCGAAGCCGCCATCAACGGCACCCTCAAGGCTCTGGAGAAGTTCAACGACAAGCTCTTCATCTACTCCACCTTCACCGAGTACAAGGACTACTGGTCCTTCTACCACGCCGAGTCCGGCTTGTACGACCCGACCGGCGACACCTCGATCCTCACCTCGCGCATGATCGACCCCAAGGCTGTGTCCAACTACACGGCCGTGCGCGAGACAGTCGAGGTCATCAGCGGCGCGCCCGAGGAGTTTGCCTCCAACGTGGTCCTCCTCGTGTCAGGCGGCCAGGTCTTCGCCGACGCGGCTGACAAGTCGTCCGGCCTGCACCCGGCCTGGCGCACCTCACCCTTTGTGCTCATCACGGGCCAGGGCATCCCCAAGGTCGCGAGCCGCGAGATTAGGGACTATGTCACGTACCAAATCACGCACGTCAAGGGTGCTGCGCTCAAGAAGCTTGCCCCCGACACAGGCGGGTACATGAACGAGGGCGATCGGCATGATCCGGATTATATCCAGACGTTCTACGGGGCGAACTATGAGAGTCATTTGAAGGCGAAGAAGAAGTATGATCCGAATGGGGTGTTTTACTGCCCGAGCTGTGTTGGGTCGGAGGCGTTTGTGGAGAGGCCGGATGGGCCGCTGTGTCGGGTGTGAGTGTAAAGGGAGGCCGTTTGAGCATTTTGGGGGCTGGATGTCTGGTGGCTTGGATTGGGCTAGATGATACAATTGTCTAATCTTTAATATGTAGAAGCACAGTGGATACTTTGGTGAAGCGTCATACCGGATGTTGTGTGGCCTTTGGAATTGTGGTCGGGTCAGGAGAGCTGCTTGTCTCCCCCAATGTCTCCTGTCAGCTGCGCAGTGGCGCTTCTCTTCAAACATCGGATATTGCCCAGAGACAAGGTTCCAGAGCTTGATCAACACCCGAGAGACAGCGGCGTATAGACATAACACGCTCTGAAGCCTTTATAAGGGCCCCGAGGCCAAGACGCCTCACAGGACATGGCAAGGAGGATACAACCTACCCCTTTTCCGTCAGTGACAGCCGCAAGACGGAAGCACTGAACCGCGGTTCATGCCTGTCCACAACAGCAACACATCCTATGAGACAGCGAGGCTCATGTATTCCCTACCAGCTACTGCCTTAAGCCGAGAATCCTACCCTAACAGGAACGCCCCGAAACCTTGTCTCTCAACCAGCAGCCGAAAGCCCGTTTATTAACTCCCAAAACCAAGCGCTCACTCCCACGATGCCTCCCCTCCCTTTTCCCGTTCCCCGCCACTCCACCTCTCAGACAACCACCACCCCTCGTCGGGATGGCGAGGCCCAAATCAGAAGCCCGCCTTACTCTCAGTACTGCCAAAGCACCTTATTATACAACACCCTCCCCCCCAACATGCCATACTCCTCCCCCGAAATCCACGAGTCATTCGTGCTCAGTTTCGCAAACACACTCGCGCCCTTCCACACAACAACCTGCTCGTCCATCTCCCTTGCGCTGCGACTGACCAGGATCTTGTCCACCAGATCGGGCCTTCTGCTCTTCAATCTCTCTTCGAGAAACGGCGCGAAATGCGGAATCTTGGCGCCGCCGCCGACGACCATGATACTACCCACCAGCTCGCGGACTTTTTTCTCGTCGCCTTTGGCGGCGTTTTGGATTGAGGTGAGGATGGCGATGTCGAGCGGGGCGATGGGGAGGACGGAGTCGCGCTCGATGGCGAGGGATTTGGCGGTTCGTTGTTGTTGGGGTTGGTTTTGGGGTTGGGGTTGGGGGCCGTCGAAGGAAGTGCCTGGAAGGGTGGAAGTGCCATTGGCTGGTGCTGGGGTTCCGCCACCGTTGCGGGCGCTCGGGGCCGGGCTGCCTAGGTCGCGGGATGAGCCGAAGATGTAGGGCGGTGGGACGGGCGTGCTGGCGCCGTCTGGGGCGGGAGAGGGCGCTTTGGAGGTGCCCGGGGTGCCGTTGGCGTCGCCGTTGCGGGCGAGGAAGTTGAAGGGCTGGGTGCGTTCTTTGCTCGGGGTTCCTACTTCGGGTGGGGCGCCGGCGAAGCTGGTTGTGGCTGCTGTTGTTGTTGCGGTGACGGAGGGCTGGATGAGGGCGAGAATGGCGAGTTGAGCGGCCGAGGCCGGGTCGTCGGGCAGCTCGACGTCGTAGGCGTTGTAGGAGCGGTCGATGAGCTTCCGCCGGCCGCGGAGCTTGGTCGAGTTGTCGAATATTGACGGGTCGTAGAAGCCCATGGGGGAGAGAATGACCTCGTCGTAGAACTTGAACTGGTACTTGCGCGTCGGCTGATTCGGGGCCCGCAGGTGGAAGTCGAAGTTCTGGACCGAGATGTTGGCCTGTGAGAGAGTGCAGTACTTGATCTTGAGCTCTTCGGCCAGCAAGAAGTCGTAGCGCCGGCGCAGGTTGATCTCTTGGTACGGGAAGTTGTCGTACAGCATCATCTTGATGAAGGTCTCGGTGACATCGTAACCGCCAAACTTGAGGTTGATTCTCGAGTCCTCAATGCAAAGGCCGTCTTCCACGCAGGCGATGGACGTCTTCTGCGCACCAACATCGACCACGCAGGCTTGGGTGTATCCCGCGCCAAAGGTGGCCGCCATGCTCTCCTGGATAAACGAGACGCGGGCGAACTCGAACAACTCGATGCAGATATGCAAGAGCAGCTCGACGTACCGCTTGTCGTAGAGGTCTGGTATGATGATGGCGCAGCTGTACTGTTTCCATTCTGCGGGCCGTTTGAGCCCCAACTCCCACCTGAATGCCCGGTCGAGCAGGGTCTCGAGGTCGTTGAACAGGTGCGCCCTCGTGGGGTAGTCTTCCTCGTTCAGCCAGCCGTGCTGGATAGGCCACCACACCTTGAACTTTGGGTTCGAGTCATCCGGGACGCGCAGAGCTTGTTGCCCAATGAAGACGGGCGAGGTCGCCTTGGGCTCCTGGGGGGCGTTGACGTCTGTCCACTCGATCTGCAAAGGGTCGTTGTGCTGCGAGATGATCTCGGGTTCCGTCCGCCGGTTGAAGTTGACCACAAGGTCCTTCGAGTTGGGGAGCACCTTGCGCTTGTTTGCGCGCATGTCGACCTTCAGGTCGTTGCACATCTTCTGGTATTTCTTTGACCACTCCTCGCCGTGTTGTTGGTCCATTGACCGCTCCTCGAGCTGCCGTCGCGGTAGCGCCTCGTGCATCTCGGACTCGGTCTGGGGGTACTTGGTGGCGAGGGCCATTGGAATCGTCTTGGGGAGGGCGTCGCTCGCAAAGCCAATGCGCAGGTTCTGGCTCCCCGGATGTATTACGATGATCTTGGAGGGGTCCATGTAGGAGGCCGAAGGCGCGGGCCCCTCCTCGTCGTCGATCGGAAGCGGCACCTCGCCATTGGCGTTCATGGCGCGATCGCGGTCCTTCGCATTCTGTACCAGACGGTCTCTGTTCGCCTCGTTTTGCAGCCGGAAGGAGAGGATCTGGTCATCGCGCTTCATGTAATCTCTGTCGCCGGCGTCAGTGGCTGGTGGTCCAGGGGTTCGAATGCGCGATCCCTACGTATAATAGTTCTTCTGGTTGATTGGGGGCACATCCGGCCAGCTGGTCTGCTTCATGCCATTGTCGGTGCGTTCCAGTCCTACAGAGGCTGGTCAGCTACGCCTTCTTTCTCCAGCCTTGCCTCGAGGACACCAACCTTCCCGCAGGAGGACGCGGTCGCTGACTTTGCCCACCATCTTTGCGCGTCTGCCACGATCGGCTGAACGGAAATGGATGCTATGTGACGTGGGTGTGCGGCTGAAACGATGCCGGTGTTGAGAGAGCGCGTGGTCGAGAATGCGAGTCGTGTCTTCTTCAAGAGCCGCGATGCTGACGACTCGATTCCGGTCGAGGTGCGGTGAGCTGGTGGGTGGTGTGGTTTAGCTCAAGATGTTCTGAAATACATTTGTGTTTGAGGGACCCCCGGCAGCTGAGATGGCTGATTTAGTTTCTTGTGCCGCAGGGTGCTGACCCTGGATTGGGATTTGTCGATGTCCATCAGCGCTCTCGATGTCGGCAACCATCGACACATTCCCGCAACAGTTCACTGGCCCCCTGTCAGCGGCAGGCACCGTAGCCAAGCGCTAGCACATTTTGGGACTAGAGTCGTTGGCGATTCTTGGCATTGAATCTTCCTCCGGGCATGGTGGGTTCCACCAGGCACATTCTACCTTTTGGGACAGTTTTGTCAAAGAGAGACCTGGAATCATCAGTCCCATACATTGATGAGAGCCTGTTGCGATCGTGCTTCTCACGGTACTACTACGGCTGGCTGCCTTTCGCCCAGTCAAGCCAGTCTATGAGAAGCTGCTCTTGCCGGCTGCTCTCAGCTGTGCGTAGCTGGCACCAACCGGCAACCTAACGTTATGACGTCGCCACTTTCACAGTCCCATCACATGCTGCCCGTGGCTCGAGGCTGGCAAACAGCCTACGCATTAAATGCCACCTGTCACTGTCAGTGTTCATCTCAAAGGCCAAAACGCATAAATGGGGTTTGAGGCTGCCAACTTGTTCAGAGCAAACGATATTTCATAAACCACGCTGATTTTCCCACGACCAGTTGGGTTCTTGCACTCCATCTCACAAACCGCAAAACCTAATAACCTCCACGACAAAGCATTGGGGTTCTTCCCAAGAAACTTCCATCGCCCTTCACTGTCCTCTTTCACACGGCACCTTCGCAACCACAATGGCGCCCATCCCAGTCTACACCAACAGCCCCATCAACGCCGCCAAAGCCGCAGGCATCACTCCCCAAACCACCGCCCCGGCAGAAGACAAGCACCCCACCGCCGATACCGATACAAGCACCCCGACCTACACAACCTCACCACGCACCCTCCCCCAACAATCCAACTCCTCAACACCCACCCCAACTCGCACAATCCCCCTCCAGCAAGGCCCTCCTCCCCCACAACCAGGCGCCGTCCCCCGCCTACCCGAAGCCACGGGGACAGCATCATTCTCATCAACACCGCCGCCACCCCAAGCAGGCGCAGGCGCCGGCGCAGGAGGAAGTCCAGCGCCGCCGGCACCCACCGCCGCAGCAACCCTCCCGACGCCACCACACATCCCCGGCGTGTCCTACCCACCGCAGATGGCCATCCCCCCGCCGACACAGCCCGGGTATAACCAGCGCGGGACGTCGACTGCTGCACACCAACCACTGTCACAGCCTTCCAGTCTGATGATGGGTGACGGGCCGGGCGGGTACAGGCAGGACATGGCTGGGTTTGCGATGCGGTATGATTCTGGGCCTGGGTTTGGGAACGTGTCGGGGTCGGGGTATGGTGGTGGTGGTGGTAGTGGCGGCGGTGGTGATGGGGAGGAGGAGGGGTTTCTGGAGTCGGCGGTGAGGTTGGCTAAGGTGGCGGGGGAGAAGTTATCTGCTGCTGAGAGTGAGGTTTGGAGGAGGATTAATAAGGAGGAGTGAGGGGCTTGGGCTTGGGGAGGAGAGGGGAGGAGGTGGTTGGTGGCTCCTGGGGGTTTCTAGTGAGTGTCGACTGTTAGGAGATTGTTCAGGGCCTGACCTGAGACTGTGGCCGAGGGGCGTCACATTGTGAGGTTGGGTTTGAGGAAGTTGGGGAGAGGACGCTGATGGTTTGGAGATGAAGGCAATATTTTTATTTGAGCAGAAGCTTGGGGGGCGCTTCTGATATCGCTAGTGTGTGTGTGTGTGTGTTAGTTGCCATTGCTGCGAGAAGCCGCTCAAGGATAGGAATCCGGGGCAATCCCATGCGGATTGAGCAACCTGGAGGAACGAGACAGATGATCTCTGGTTTGTCTGTTGGCCTTACGGCTTGGCCTAAAACAAGTATTTTCTTCCTAGGTTGTTCATCTTTATCCCCTTTTTCATCTTGCCTCCCTATTGTTTTTGGTGTTCTTTCTTTTCTTTCTCTTTTGTATAGTTAATCCTGATTCTTTTCTTTTGTGTCCCTTTCCTCAAGGAGAAAGAGACAAAGTGGAGAGGGAGACCGAGGAGAGCAGGCAGAGGGAAGAGAAATACATGCTAATACCCGCAATGCGCCAGTCTAACATCACAAACCAGGGTGAGGTTGTATTGTACATACACGGGATAGATCATGGTGTCTGTTCTCTTTAAGATGACATCAAAGCATATGAGTGTGGTATGGTAGCCTCACATATCCCTCAGTACAGATTTTGAGATATCCCAATGACCGTTTTTGGCTTGGAAAGTTTAACCCAACGACTCCCTACAAGGCAACATTCCCGAGATTCTTGGTCCAACGGTTTGACATGCCGAAGCACCAAAAGTCCAGACCAGATGATCCACGCCGGAGCAGACGGATTTGCCACAGCCCCGACAAGGACCAGCCCTCTGCGGCTCGGTGCGGCGTTACCTGCCCGGCCATCCGGGTCGTCTCACCAGGTCCCGCAATGATCGAAAGGTGCCTGTTAGCTTGAGTCATCGTTCCCTTGTGTCCAGTTCATCTGTCTCGGCCAGGCACAGCTGAGTTCGGACGGTTGGCTGGTCGTGGCTGTTTACTACTATACATCAGACAAATCCTTCAGCTCATCTGCCCCGTCCCCGAGAAGTCGGGTTTCACAAATCGTAGCTGATTACGAGGGGGTTATGTTGTCCCGTGGTAGACGCGGGGACGCACCCGCTCGAGTCAGGGCTGTGGGTTGTGGGAGGGGTTGGTCCGCTGTGTGACGAGGCCGTGTAAGTCGTCTACGTATGCCGTCAGATGGTCGGCGATATCCCCGCTTAACCCACTCAGATCGGCCTTCGATCTGCTCTTCGCCCCACCTTACCTAGTAGGTATATGTCTCATGCGGCCCAGTGCTAGAGGTATCCATCACCACAGACAAGCTCGCCGACGCGGATCCGGCGGGGGAGGGGATCCATGACCCGGCCATCGGCGAGTGCCCCTCAACGCCGACGGAGTGGGATCCGGGGATATCTCGTTCTCTGCCTCGCTTCTCGCCCTCAGCTGTTATCCCCGTGGGCGGATGCCATTCCCCTCTCTCAGATCGACGGCCAGCTGGGGGTATCCCATCTGTAGATACTCCCCATGACATGTGTTCGCCGAGGCCCGGCATTCACCAGCTTGATGAGACCACCCACCAGCCACATCCTACCGGCCACTTCCCAACCCACGGTAGCCAGACGAGCCAGACAAGGCATCAACACGCCGGCAGACACCCTCCGCCTCGCGTGGGCAGTTGGCGGCCTCTTCCTCTTGAGAAAAAGAAGAATTCGCATCACGATTGGCTCGGGGATCTCCATAAGAGCCGACGTATAGGCCGTGGTTGGGACGGCTAAAAGGCGTGATAATTTCCCAAAGCGGCCAGTGTTGTCATGCAGACCGTTGCGAGTGAATCCTGTTACAGTATCTGCGATACGACATTACCTCCGGTTGTGGTGTAGTGCCCGTTGCATCTACACTTGGGGCTGGACTGGGCTAAGCTGCCGGGCTCGCCGAAGGCCGAATGCAAGTGGACAGGGCAAGGTAGCCGCCGCAGTGGAGTTTGTGCTTGGGGGTAATTGCAACAGAAGATGCCATCGAAGCTCTGTGGAAGAGACGGTCTCGTCTGAGCGCGCGGGAGGACAAGGGCAGCGAGGGAGATCCGAGATTAGCAACGGCGGAGAGATCCTATTCCAGTACCGTCTGTCAGGATTCGTGTTTCTCATTGGGTGACGAGGTCGGCTCCGGACCGACTTGACAGATGCAGTGGCAGCCGCTAGTGTAGGCTTTCCCCGCAGAATCCTCCCCGAGAGAAGGGGAGGTCGAAGCTGCCGATGAGAGCAGTTCTGCCGGGAGACCGAAGCTTGGTTTGACGGCGGCTGGAAGCGTTCGTGTGCTTTCAGCCAGCCCTGTAAAGTCGGCGACGTTTACTGCTAGGGCTGCCAGGCCGGGTCATCCATGACGATACGACGGTTAGTATGAGATTGTATGAGTGGGATGCTACCTTTGGAGTGGAGGAAACAGCACAAGTCATGAAACGCGTAGAGGGCGAACATCAGCCGGCGGAGGGGCAAGGTCGTATCGTAACGTTTCGAACAGCAAACCTGCAAATCGAAATCGAATCTTGCTGCCTGCATCAAGGAGCAGTGCAGAAGATTAGTGTTGAACTGTTGGTTTCGAAGGGGCAACACAGCCCGTTTGGTAAAACAGGGACAAAAGTCGTCACCAAACGGGCTGTGCTGTTCAGCGCCGGCAAGAGAACGAGAAACACATCAGGAGCGGTTGAATGGTGAATGGTTCGACCTGCAATCCTCCACGTCGCGCCGCAGCTGGGCCCAAACACCGAGTGATTGGGATGCTGACGATGAAGGGGCTGCAGGGGTTCGCTACCGCAACACAGCCCACACCTCGCAATCTTTGTCGAATCTTGCAGCAACGAACGGCGAGGGGATCCAGAGAGGCGGGACTTTGGTAGTGATTTGAGATGAGTCGGCCGGATCGAGATGTCAAATGGAGTGTAGAAAGCCTTGATATTTTTGGAATTCCAGAAGATGCATCCCTTCAAAATATCCCATCATCGTCGGCGTCGATTTTGGCCGGGGCTTATGGCGGGGTGCACGGCGGGAAGACGGGTATCGGACTCGGCTGTCAGCAGGTGGCAACCCGCATTCTCGGAGAGTTGCGATCTGGGATCTCAACAAGAAGAGACGCGGGGCCTTGTCTGGATTGGCGAGTTGTGAGTTGAGATGGCCAGATGGCACGACAGATTGGCGAGTGAGGTGAGGTGTGAAAATGTGGAGGTGACATGGCCTGGCTCTGAGACAAAATCTGAAACCAGACCCCTGCTCGGCCCCGCTGATGAAGCGGCCTCGACCCACCCGCTGTGCTCTTCCGCAGCCCCACAAAGACACGGGTCAGCGAATCGCGTTGCCCCACTGCTGAACCTCAAACTCGGCCGCGACTCGCGTCTTTCCCAACGACAACTCTTGCTCCCTCCACTCAGACTGCGTCCCGGACTTCGCCCTCCCGCAACACCGCGCACCACCAACACTGGCTGACGAGCCGCTTTCTTTGGGACGACCAGTGACCAGTCCGACTCATCGGACTCTGACAGCTGCAACTCTCAATTTTTGCTGGAGGGCAGGTGGGGCCGTTGTATTTTTCAAATTGCCAAACACGCCAACCATCCACTCCCACCCAAAGCCACCATTCCGAGTCTCTCGTTGAGATCCCGCTTCGCCCAATCCGCTTGCCTTCAGATGCTCTGCGCACGGCCGCCCGGCCATCCGCGCCATTAGATGACCGCGCCGGCCCTCCCGTCTTCCGATTCACAGCCACAGCATCGCTGCCCCTCCATGCCGGACTGGATGGCCGTCTCCCGATAAGGACTGGCATGTCGCAAGTATGCGCGCCGCCTCGTTCCTGTCTGCGTTTTTACGGATCGCGAAGTTTGCGTATATCCACGAGCAGTCCGAAGGAAGTGTTAACTGTTAAGGTCCCAAAATTGAGGGCCGCACCGTTTCTGGATCTTCCGACCTTGGCCGGTTCGGGATCCACAGCCCAAGCCGCTCATCATGTGGAGATCTGGGGCAAGGCGAAAACAGGAGCTGCCAGAACGACATCCGGATCCTCCCTGACAAAACACCGGCCGGGGCTGGTGCCAAACATGCTCGACCATGATCTTCGCTGCGTAGCCAGGACTGGCCTGGGCTAAAAAATGTCGTCGGTTTTCGCGACATGGCAACCCATTTCGAATAACCTCACATCGGATTTGCGGTGCAGGAATCGCGCCTCCGGCGTCCCAGGTTGTCTGCTCGATCGACTTGGCCGTATCAAACGAGCCGCGAGATCTCTTTCCAGGGCCTGCCCAGGAACGCCAGGTCTGTGTTTCGGGAACAATGAGCTCCTCATCGCCCGTTCTTCTTACCTTCAGGTTTCTATTTTCTGCCCCCACCTTTCCTTTTCCTTTCTCCTCCCACGTTGCCACCTCATCATCTTCGGAGACACGGGCGATGAGACAGGCCACCTCCCGCTGTCTTCCCACAAGGCCTCGTCCCGGCTTCGCCTCGACGGAGCCCCATCCCAGCCGGGGCTAGCTCTCCTCCGCTTTCACCCCTTCGTCTCGTCCAAGTGGATTGTGCTACTGCCAGGCACCGCTTCTTGAACGAACGACGTTCATTCTTTTATTCCATGTCAATTCTATTTTGGCCCCCTCAGCATACAAAGTTCCTTTCCCGTCTGAGAATCCCCGGGCCTGTCTCCCTGGCTGCTCATCAGGTCTGCCCTGGGACTGGGATCAGATCTTGGGTGCCTGGGCGGGCAGCCCTGCCGTTAGATGTTTTCTCGTCAGGGCTCCCTTTCTTTCCCAAAGAAGCAGATCTGAGGCCAGGCCCTGGTTCGCTCACACTCGTCCTCTCACGTCTCCGGCTGCCCCGTCATCTGCCCACGGATGCTACCTTGCCAACCCTGCTCGCCCTTGCCGGCCCATCCCCTTCAAGATCCCTGCAGCTCGTTCCCCTTGAAGCCCGGCCAAGCAGATTCTCTCTGTCCTCGACCTCGCCGAAGCAGGTCAGGTTGGCGGGCAACAATCCGGCTCAGCTGCTACCGGTGTTCCGGACTCGACCCTGCTCAGCCCGTACTACGTAGCCTTCCCTCCCCCCCTCCCCTGTCTCCGAGCCTCGACTCCCGGTCCGCGGTAGTTTCTTTTCTCTTATACCCCCAGGGTCCTACGCCGCCCTATCATCCGGACCTCTTTTGCTCCCTTTGCCTTGTCCCGCCCACGAAACGCTCACACTGGTTGTCCCGTAGTCGCTCCTTTAACAAATTCTCAAGCCCCTGACATATCAGCCTCTGGTCTATAATAGACCAAAGCTGGTTCTCACTCCCGCGTACACCCCCGGACGGGCACCCGTGTGGACCTGCTGGTTGACGAGTTCTGCCCTCGCCCAGCTCATCACGCTCATTCTACCGGCTCTCCGAGACCTCGGCTGTCGCTCCCTCTCTTTCTTCGTTCGCCAACCGGCCATTTCGTTTCCCGGAAGTCTCACTCCTCGGTTGAGCCCGAGCCTCTCCCTTCCTTCACGAGGACCTAGCCGCTCTTTAACTGTCATCGCCTAATTCCGGCCGCCACGCGACGCTCTACCCTCGGCTCCCGATCGATTGTACCTGATTTGATGCTCGCGATCCGGCCATTGCGCGTCTTATAACATCCTGGTAAGTTACAACAGTGTCCTACCGGAGTCTCATGACACACGGCAGGTCCAGCTGGTGGATCCTCCTCGGGCGCCCCTCGACAGCCAGCACTCGCCTCTCCCGCCGGTATTCATGCTAACTTTTCCGAGACCGCCCTCAGCTCAGCCTTCGATCAATAGCTTACCATCACACTCCTTCTGCCCGGAGTCGCCTGGTTATGGACTCGACTCAGGGCCATCTGTACGCTCCTCCTCATTGCTTGCTGCCTCTCCGGCCTAGCAGTCCATCGCCCGCAACATGACACTTACATGGATGACAGACAACACGAAATACAGATTCCTTCATTCACCCTCAGCGAGCCCAACAACAACAAGTACGGCGGAGACGCTCCGGCGCCTCACCCGAACTCAGTCTTCACCATGAACGCGAATACCACGCTGCCGCCGAGGACGGATTCGCTGGTGGCGTCGCATTCGGGATGGACAGCGCCGACCTCTCACGGCATGAGACCGCGACCTGCCACCATTCACGAGGGGTTCTCGTTCTGCGTCGGGCAGGGCTTCGAAGGTGTGCCGGCATGGGACTCGTCAGCGCTTCAGATGCACCATCACACCAGCGAGGCCATGTCATCGAGGCCCATGCCGGTTCACCAAGACTTCTACCCCGCCACCACCATGGAGAGCAGTGAGTACCTCGACAGGCATTGGGCCATCGAGGGGCTAACCACCGTTCCGTCAGACACGTGGGCGCAGAAACCGTGCGACGGCACTCTCGAGATGCCCGGGTTCGAATCGGACATGATAGGGCAGGCGTACACGACCGACGAGGCGATTCCGATCCTTGATCTTCGGTCATCCGGCGCTCCCATGGATGGGGACTCGATCGCGTTTGATGGAGTGAACCCGCGCAGGATGTCCGGCTCGTCCTTCACTGTGTCAACGTCTGGGGGCATGTCGGAGATGGCGTCGTACGATGACTTCTCTACGGCGCTGTCGGATGCGCCTTCGCTCAACTCGGACTATCCGCCGCCATCCAACAGAACGTCCATGATCTCGTCGACCCAGCTGTCGCCCGTCGCATCGCCGAGAATGACGCCCCAGAGCCGGTCGGAATTGGTACGGACGCAGAGCAGAGGAAGAGCGTCGCCGTCGCCGCGGCCGGGCGTGCGCGCCGTGCCATACTCGGTCGAGAGCGCCAGGAACAAGAGGTGGTCTACTGGGTCCTACGGCACCGCCAACCGACGGCCGTCTCCGTTTGTCTACCACCACCCGCACGACGCCTTCAATGTCCACGCCCGCCTGTCGTCGCGCCACTCGTCGCCCACGATCGCGCAGGGCCAGCTGCCGCTGAGCTTCGGCAACCTCCAGGCAGCGCAGCAGCATCCGTACCTGTACAGCAACGCGCCGGCCTTCCATCGCAACGGCATGCTCCTCCCGTCCCAGCTCCCGTCGCACGCCTTCCACCCAGAAGCACACCACCAATTCGAGAACCCTCCCCCGCTGCTGTCCCACGGCCTCTTCCGCATGCTCCAGAGCAACGCCGACCCGCACTCGCTGCACAGCCACTACACGGACCTGTCAGACCCGCCCGACCTGTACGCCTCGCTGCACGAGGAACAAATCCCACCCCCACCCGAGGACATGAACCCGTCCGACCCGGACCTCGTCCCGCACGAGCAGGAGCTCCGGTTCGAGGGCGACCTGTACACGCCCAAGTGGGTGCGCGGCCACGGCAACAAGCGCGAGGGGTGGTGCGGCATCTGCAAGCCCGGCCGCTGGCTGGTGCTCAAGAACTCGGCGTTTTGGTACGACAAGAGCTTCACGCACGGCATCAGCGCCGCGACGGGCAATCCGTTCCAGGAGCCGCAGGAGACGCGGCGCATGGATGGGAATCCGGATGTGTGGGAGGGGTTGTGCGGGAGCTGCAATGAGTGGATTGCGCTGGTGAGCAGTAAGAAGAAGGGGACGACGTGGTTTCGGCATGCGTACAAGGTAAGGTTTTTCCTGCCATTCCATCCCATACAAACTCGTGACTGACCGACGTTGCCAGTGCCACACGCACCCCAAGATCAAGGACGCGCCCAAGCGCAGGCGCGAGAGCAGCAACAACCGCGCGCTGGCAGCGAGCGCCATGTCCAAGCCCCGGCCCGAGACGCCCCAGCAGCCGACGCCGGCCATCTCTGCGGCCGGCACGCCGACGCCGGCCAAGGCTCAGGCCCATGCTCAGATGCCTCTCCAGCCTCCTGTTCAGCGACCGCAGTCATCATCGCAAGACCACCAGCAGCAACAGCCGCAGATCCAGCTCCAGCCGCCGCCTATGCCGCACCACCAGCACCGGCCCCGCACCCTGCCGCCGCAGCTGCACTCGCAGGTGGCCGCGGCCCCGCCGCCGTCGGCGATTGGGGGTGTGGACGGGTTCGCCAACATGATCTGATCTGATCTGATCTATCCTTCATTTCGTATTGCGAGAGGCTGGTCTCTTTCTTCCAACTCAGTTCAATCTTTTCTTCCTGCTTGAGAGAACAAAGATCGAAAAACAGAAAACAAGTCTGATGAACGCCGTTATGACTGGATACGGACCAAGATTGGATACCACACAAACAACCTTTCTCTTACTCTTCATTCCGAGTTTCTAAACTGATGAGGATGATGATTTGGGACGGGGTTTATATAGACTGGAATTCGGGTTGGTTGGTTGGTTGCACTGCGCATGGCTGGGGTTGTGTCCATGGGGGTGTGCTGTCGTGCGAGGAAGTGGTTCAGTGGGTGGTTTTGGTTGTTGTTTTTCTTGTTTCTTTTTCATTGTCCCTTTCCCTCTACTGCGTTCCCATTCTTTGCCTCTTCTCTGCGTCGGTGTCGCAGTGGGATGGATGGGATGAATGGGTTTAATTCCGGTTTGATGACTCGGAGAAACAAACAGATTGACTCTTGGTTTTGGTTTCTTGCACATTCTTATCTTGGCTTTCTTTCTCTCTTCCGTTCTGTCTTTCCTTCAATCCTGTTTTCTGCTTCAGTTTGTCTTTCTATTATTTCTTTCCTTGATGTTCTGTTCGCGCACTCATTCGGCCTTACTCGTTGAGTTTCGCTTCTCTCCCCTCCTTTGAGAAACAACAACCTTAATCGTTACCGTAGCTAGTTTGCTTTTTTCCCCTTACTTTAGGTAGATACTTAGATAGTTCTTTTGCGCCGGGCTGGGCTGGGCTGGGTCTCTTGGTTGGTGGGTTGGTCATGATGACGAGCCTTGTTGATACCCCTGGGAAACAAGAGGAGGAAAATTGGCAGAGGCATAGGGAAAGGGGACGGTGGTGGATGATAGTCCGCTGGGAGGAAGTGGCTGATACTGGGAGGACATGAAGGGAGATAGGATCGGTTAGTTAGCAATTAGGTTCTGGGAGGAGGAAATGGGAAGATTGTTTTGCTTCAATGGTTCTTGAGCTGCGACCAGTGATGCTGTCTCTGACTCAGGGGCTAAATCACATTGCTTGAGGTCGAGTGTTCATCTGATCTCAGAAAGCCCAGTGGTTCAACCGCCTGTTACCCTGTGCTTTGTGACAACCTCCTGAGACTGAGTCTTGGGAGTACGGGATAGACTTGAAGAACGATTTTGCAACTGCGAATCTCGGGGTAGAGCCAACACTCGGCTCACGACACCCCGCCCTAAGCGTGTCAAACGAGGTACTTTGCCACCCGGAGTTTCCGGTCCCTATGTAGGAGATCGCAACGGCAACGGCGTTGCTCGTCCCGTGAATTCTCTTGTGCCAGGAAGAACCCAGCTCCTGGAGGTGCCTGTGACGACACTCGGCCAGGACAGGGTCAGCAGCGGTCATGGCTAGTTACCTGTCACTTGAACGGCAGCACCTCTCCCTTTGTGAGCAGACTCGGGTGGGAAGGTTGCTTGTCCCAAGGGATGTTTGCATTCCAGCCGTTCTCAATCGTTTGACATGTGTGTTTACACCCCTGGCCGCACAATGTGGCTGGCCGGACAACGAGAACAGGTCCAGGTGAGAGGGATAAAAAGAAATTCTTGATTTCCGCCCTATGGAGCCGCCGAGCAGGGATGTTTAAGTGGTTGCATATTCAGCTGGCCTCGGCCTCGCGTGGCTGTCGCGAACTGCCCATCGTCGCTTCACGCGTCCCCCAGATGGAGGAGGGATGCGATAGATGATTTGCGCTCTGGCACGATATCTTCCTTGGTTCTTTCGTCGTTGATGGTTTGAGGGATGGTTATGCTCATCAGCTGGATGACGAGTCTCGCTGGGCTCGAACTGGGATCCTCTGTTGAAGGCGGAGAGAGAGGTCGTCAGCATCTGATTCTGGACAGCCCCACAGCAGCCCTGGAGGGCGGAGATCTGGGCAGCCATTGTGGGGATGCACGAGCAACCCGAACCTCGGACGGGATGTGAAGTTTTGAGCGAGGAATCAAGGCAGTTTTTCACAACCCTTTCCGTGTTCAGTCTGTGGGTTGCTGCGCCGAGTCAGCTTCTGCCATTGGTGGTGACGAGGGGATTCCTCTTGCCGGAGTGAACCGGACAGCTTTCCCGCGGTTTGTGCGGGCTGATGGCGCCAATCTCGCCGTGCCTTGCATCTGACGCAGGAACAAGTGTTCCATGCACAGGTCAGTGAACATGCACCCTCTTCAACCCCGGATTTCCCTCTCTGGTACGGAGTACCCTACTTGTGAACGGGCCCGGGCATGACAGATGCAATCTCGCTGTGCTGCAGGCTGCAATGGCCCCGATGAGGTGCAGAATGCCGTCAGCTTCCTGGCCCACTCAGAGTCTTGGACTCGGTCCTGTTGGCGGGGACTTGCGGTGACGAGATGCAGGTCCCTATCTCTGCAGCAAGCGTGAAGACTCAAGGTAAAATGTGAGGTTGCGGGTAAGATACCGTGTATGAAGAGGCTGAGTCTTTTAATTGAGATAAGACTCGAAAAAGAATTCATCAATGTCAGTTGCGAGTCGAAGACTCGACTCTCATGTCCAACATGGCAACTGCTCTCACCAAGCCGGGCGTCTGGAGCCCCACTGACTGCATCTGATTGGTCACCACAAGGAAACCTGCCTCCGCTTCATTCCACCAGACGGAAGCTCCAAGCAAGGAGCCAAGCAGCTTCTCTATCAAGGTCTTTTTCAACGTTGCAGCCTGGTTCCAGCTTCGCCCCTGCTCTGCACCAAACTTCCCCCACCAGCATTGCCCGCTGATTGGGGCTGCTGCCTTCCGCAGACTTGCTGCCGCAGGGGCCTTTTGACTCATTCGTCATGGCTGTCGTGCAACGCGGGAGCAGCGGCTGCGCGCTCCGAGGCCACATTTGTCCATGTCTTGCGGGTGAGTTCAATGCCCAAAGAGACGATGGTTTTCAGCCGGCGAGATGCCGTTGCTTGAACGGGCAGACGCCGAAGCAAACAACGCCGCCAATTGTCGGATCTCACCACTGATGAGGCCACCGTCTCGGAGACTTGAACCTGCAGCTGGCTCCGTGCCAATTCCACAACGGAACGTCCCCGGATTCACAGCTCGAGCTCGGACACTCCCGACAACTCGGATCTGCCAGTGAGACAACTGCCTGATACGGACCATTCCGGCTCGAACCAGGGCAGAGCAGAGCAAGCCGGTGTGCACTTCGGCGAATAATTTCAGCGGCATTCCTTCCTGCAGCTCTCCCTCTTGGCCTTGGAATCCATGGCCCCAACCTGACTGGTAGCCTGCAGACCCCGCCTTGCATACCGAGCGGTCGAAGCCCTTTCGGTCCACCGTTTCAACAACTCACCCCCACCTGCTTTCACACAGCAGGGCGGCACACCAGCCACCGTTCAACATTACCGGCTGAGCTGCCCGCCGTGGTCCTCTTTAGCCGCCTCCTCCAGGGAGAACAAGCTGTAAAGCTCCGTCTCAGCAGCTCTCTGTGTCGTGCCACCAAAGGAACGACGCCCGTCTTCAGGCCGCCCTGTTGGACCCCAAGTTGATTTGCGTCGGGGGACAATAGGTACAGAGGTACTTCGGCTTCAAATCTCCAATCTCCGCCATTCAGCATTCGCAGAAGCACGCAAGCACGCAGCTGTGCCGCTCAGCGCTTCCGGCCAGCACAGACCGGACGGTACCACCTCATTTCAGCCCCCAGCAATCGAAGTTATACCTCGCCCCTACCAGCATCGCCAGCTCGTTGTGGTTCGGTCGTCAAAGTTCATGACGACCTGACGGCTTCTGATTTCGTTTTGCCCCGCCTTCGTCTTGAGGTTCGTTATCAACTCCGCACCGCATCCTCCCTGGCCCCGCCGCCAGAAAATTGGCCGTTTACTTACCCGCCCTTGATCAGGTTGATGTCTGCTGCTCCGAAACAAATCTCGACCATTGGGTGATGAGAATAGCTTCCGGGCCCGAAGTGATACTGCCCTCGAGTCTCGCGTACCTGCTCTTCCTGTTGCCTTCGAATCGACCGCCTACCTGTCAGCTACTTCACGAGCGTCCCTGGCCTGCCCCCGCGCCGAATCCATCCCATCGTCTGCATAGCCCGATGCTGTGGCCGAGATACATGTTTGAAACAGAACCGACCCTGCTATGAGTGCAGATCAGTCAGCTTCCAGGTTCGAACTCTCGCCTCTCCTAGCTTAAACACCCATGCCGAGTGTTCGGTTGCTATCCGTTTTCTGCCAATGCTGACCATGCCGCTCTCGACAGCTCTGGTGATTCAACCGCCCAGCCTCCCACGCCTAAACGGACTCCGACATCTGCCGCCTTGCCGAGCCCGGTTTTCGAGACACCCAAACACAGCCAGGGACGCTTCGACGAGTCGACCGGTTGGACCCCTCGTTTTGCCGAGGAGTATTCCGTCTTCAACGCCACCCCGGGAAACCTCCTCAGAGGCTCTCGCACCCCGTTTCCCGACTTTGGCCCTGCAACACCGTGTTTAGGAAGCGGCAGTCAGAAACGCTCCATTTCCACCGACGGAGTTGGCCTTGGCGTTGAAGTCCATGGGAGCGAGCTATCGCCGAATCGGAGCTTGTTGCTACCTCCTGTCGAACCCTCCAAAGTCTTGCGTTCCTCGCCGGCTCCATTTCGAACGCCAACGCTTGACCGCTCAGGCGCTGGTCAGACCCCAGGCTCCGTCGAACGGTCGGCAAAGAAGGTCCGCCGTGGCACCATCGTCGAGGAACCACAAGGCCAGACAGCAACCCCTCCCCCTTCAGCCCGCAAGGGTGAGCGTAAGCTTGCGCCCAAACTCGACACCACCGCCATGCAAAATGATCAGGACTATGGGCAACAGGCGCACTTCATGGCGTCGGCCCAGCAGCAAGGCATGGGCGGCTTCATGACACCTCAGGGCGACGTGTTTAGCTATCCGCTCTCAGCCCCGGCTGCCGCGGCGCCATACGGAGCTCAAAGATCGTTTTGGGACCCCGACCCGAGCCTCGCCGGCATGGACATCGACTTCAACGCCAACGGGGGTGTCTTGCAGCCCGCGACCCAGCATCACGGCCCGGGGCCAGTGGATTGGGCCACCGCCAACCAGCTATTGCCGGGCCAAAACGGTATGGGCGGGCATCCCTCTGGTGCCGATAACGGGGCTTCGCTTGTCTCGCAACAACCCATGTCGATGCTCGTGACTTCGTCAGCCGGTCACTCCATGTTTGCAGCCAGTTATCCGACCCCTATCGAGGACCCTTTTGGCATAAGTGACGCTAGTGGTGCGGTAAACCCTGGGCTCCTTTTCAGCCGGCCACAGACGGCCAATATGGACGCAGTATCGTTCAACCAAGCCCTGCTGCCGCCAAGTTCGAATCCAGTAGCGACCCAAGACGGGCAATTGAATGGTCAAGGAATGTCGGCGCCGAAAGCTAACGGACGCGCCGAATTGCGCCGTTCTGTCAGCGCGAAGGACGCGACCCCAAGGAAGCAGGATCGGGCTTCGGCGGGCTCTCCGGTCAAGGAGACCGGCCGGCCCGGCCTCTCACGGAGCTTCAGCGAAAATAGAGGGAAGAAACCCATCGGTCGGCCATCTCTGCCTCCCCTTGCTCCTCGGCCACGGTCGCAGTTGGTAAGCAATGCGGGCGTCAGTGCCAACAAACCCGTCATCTCGCAGCCCCAAAGACCCAGCGGAAGGTCGTCGCCGTCGAAGAGTAGCCGCCAACATCACCGCCTGTCGAGCCTCTCGTCAATCCCCGAAACATCAGGTCCGCAGATGAGGACGCAAGCCAAGTTCACGATTGACGCCAATGGCCGCGCACGGGTAGAGACCACAGTGGTGGTGGTAGATGAGCCGTCGCCAGGCGCTGTCAAGCGACATGGTTCGTATTCCGTAGCGCCGCCCCGGCCGCAGCAGTGGTACTCATCCGACGACGACGACTCGTCGTCGACCGATGACGAGCCCATCATTATCCCCAGCCGAAACACGTCATTTGCGCTACCCGACCCTCGAAAGCCCACGACCATCCACCCCTTCCACAACTCGCAACGGAGCATCAGCGAGCGCAGCACTACGTCATACACGAGCTTTCAGGGGGAATCCCAGCAGAGCGTGGGCGATGATAGCGACGGAGAGACGGTGGTCAACGACTCGACGACGCCGACGCGCAAAGCTTCGGGGGACGCACTCAGCGAGCTCCGGAAGCTGCGCGAGACGCGGCAGCAAAAGCCGCCGCCGTCGAGCTCCAAACCGAAGCGGTATGTCTCGAGCGATTATCCGAGTCACCATCCCGCGACGTCGCCGACGACGGTGAGCGAGGCGAGCCTGCCGACGCCGACGACGGATGGGAGGACGCGCGGGGTGCGGTGCGTGTGCAACAGGGCGGAGGCGGGGCGGAATGATTTGCTGGTTCAGTGGTGAGTATTCTCTCCTGTCTTGCAGTGTCCCTGATTGTGATGCTAACGTGCCGTCTCTTAGTGAATCCTGCGAAATGTACGTCCACGGACAATGCGTCAGGATCACGCAGCGGACGATGCCGTCGATATATATCTGTGCCTTTTGCGCGAATACGCCCAACATGCGAGGCGGCAGGCTGCGAGACAACGGGCGATTATCGGGAGCCGTTGGACCGCCGGGCTCGGTCTCGTCACCGCTGGCGCACAAGTCTATGAAGTCGTTCCGATGAAAGACAGGGGGCATTGGAACGGTGCCGGCGCCAGAAATGGGACGGAAGGGAACCCGCCACACAAATAACGACGTATATGACCCATCATGCGCTAAAGCCTGAAGATACGGCGGTTGCGATGCTATGTTGCTCGTCTTCTGTTGGACAAGACACGAAGGATTAGACGAGACGACGACCGGCAACGGCCAGCTTCGCAGTCAGTCTGCTGATCGCTGTGATACCCGATATATCTTTCATAAATGGAATGAGAACATGACTTTCAGGATACTACCATCACTTCGTTCATCCCACTTGCCGTCTCGTCTTGAGCTGTCCACAAGGTAGTTGGTCAACGAACGGCACCTGGATGACGGGCGATGCAAACGCGGAATATACTTTGTAGGTCATGTTCCGGCTGATCTCGGGAGGTGATGCAGAGGCCCGAGCCGGGGCTCCGGAAAGCGGTGGTGGAAATCCCGAGCTGCCCCACGGCAATGCGCCGACCTCGGAAGGCGGGGTTCGGGCAGGGTGAGGTCAAGGTAGCGAACACCTGCCATATTTATCGCTCCTTGTTTGTTCTCAAGCTTGAAACATTTCTTCTTGCGGGTGATACAGCTACAGTCGTGGTTCCAGGAGCCCCATTTTCACTCCAATTCCCTCTCCAAGGATCAATTGGGAATCTGTAAGATCACTGCCCCTCCCCCGCTTCTTCCACTTTCCACCGTTGACACCAAAGAAGGAAAACGCTGCTCAACTCGACGACTCACGAGGAAGAAATACGAGGGAGGAAACAATACGCAGAAGAAAGCAGGGACAAAATGGCGACACATAACATTGTCGTTTTTGGTGGTGACCACTGCGGTCCCGAGGTACGTTTGGCATTAGACTCGGCCCCTCGAGGGACAAGGAGAGACGCAATGACTGACACACTGCTCGCTAGGTTGTCGCTGAGGCCATCAAGGTGTGTTTTAACCAACCAATTCTCCGCCCACCACCTCGTTGCAAGTCCAATGTGACACGGCAGATCACACGAGACCGGTTCTTTAGGATGGTGGCGCGAGGATAGCACAGAATGGAGAGCTGACGGCCGTTGACGACAGGTCCTCAAGGCAATTGAGACGCACAGCCCGTCGGCCGGCAAGTTCAACCTTCAGGAGCATCTCCTTGGCGGTGTAAGTCATGTGCTTTCTGCTTCAACCTCGCCGTTTTCTTCTCTGCCCGCCGCACTTTTGCTGCCGGCTTCGCTCCATCTCTCATTCTTGAGCTCCGGAGCTACCCCTGCTTGTGGAGCTCCGAGCACATGGTCTCCTAGGCGAAGACACAAGACAATACACCAGCTTCTCCGTTCTGTTACACGCTGGCGTAACACCTTAATATCACGATATACCCCCTGCTAACCGCCACCCAGGCCTCCATCACAGCGCACAACTCGGCCCTGACCGACGAGGCCCTGGCGGCCGCCAAATCCGCCGACGCCATCCTCCTCGGCGCCATCGGCGGCCCGGAATGGGGCCCCTCCTCGCCCGTCCGCCCGGAGCAGGGCATCCTCAAGCTGCGCAAGGAGCTCGGCACCTACGGCAACCTGCGGCCGTGCAGCTTCGCCTCGGACTCGCTCGTCGACTCGTCCCCGCTCAAGGCCGACGTCTGCCGCGGCACCGACTTCGTCGTCGTCCGCGAGCTGACGGGCGGCATCTACTTTGGCGAGCGCAAGGAGGACGACGGGTCCGGCTTCGCGATGGACACGGAGCCGTATTCCCGCCCGGAGATTGAGCGGATCGCGCGGCTTGCGGGGTTCCTGGCGCTGGCCAAGAACCCGCCCGCCAAGGTCTGGAGTCTGGACAAGGCCAATGTGCTGGCGACGAGCCGGCTGTGGAGGAAGGTGGTGACCGAGGTGTTTGAGAAGGAGTTCCCGCAGCTCGAGCTCAACCACCAGCTCATTGACAGCGCGGCCATGCTCATGGTCAAGAACCCGCGCGCGCTGAACGGCGTGGTGATTACGAGCAACCTGTTTGGGGATATCATTAGCGATGAGGCGTCGGTTATTCCGGGGAGTATCGGGCTTCTGCCCAGTGCGAGTCTAGGCGGGATTCCGGATGGGAAGAGCAAGTGCAATGGGATTTATGAGCCGATTCATGGTGAGTTTTCCTCTTACTCAAGAGAATAGTAGATGAAACTGACGGATTGGTTGAATAGGCTCCGCCCCCGACATCTCGGGCAAGGGCATCGTCAACCCCATCGGCACCATCCTCTCGGTCGCCATGATGCTGCGCTACTCGCTCAACCTGCCCAAGGAGGCCGCCGCCGTCGAGGCCGCCGTCAAGCTGGCCATCGACAACGGCACCCGGACCAAGGACCTGGGCGGCAGTGCCGGGACCACCCAGATGGGTGATGCCGTGGTTGCTGAGCTCGTCAAGCTGCTCAAGGCTTGAACGGAGGGGGGAGCTGATTTGATAGTGTGTATATGGAACGCCTGATTTTCATCAAGGAAAACTGGAATGAAGGGATATAAAAGCTGATGGATGGATGGCTAGATAAACAGGGTCATGGAAGTCACTTGGCGGGTATGTCAGTGCCGCGGTGAAATTCATATTGCGCTGTCTTGAAGAAGTATACTGCGCTGCTCTGCTCTCGTCACGCGCTAAAAGCGGTCATCACCCGAGAGGGCGCCTCTAGCAGCCCTGAAGCGGGACCGGTGGCAAAGCTGGTCGGAGGGCCGATGGCCAGCGGTTGAAAATGCTGGTTTCGTAAGGGGGTCGGGGTTCGGTGTTGTTGCGATGGTGGTCTATCCCAAGGAGGAACAAGTCCAGCTTCTGCAGCTCCTCGTCGTCTCTCCCCGGCTCAACGACACGGTTCAGCGCGCCGTCGTCGAAGGCGATGCCGTGCCTGTGATTTTTTCGGTTAGTTAGCCCCCGACTCGATGTAAACAACCCCCCGGCGGGAGCAAGCCTGCGTAACGTACCACAGCAACAACCCCAACAACCTCGCCTTCTCAACCCTCGCCCGCAGCTCCAAATCAACCCCGAGCTCCGGCACGGCCGCCACCAACTCCTCCCAAAACACCTCCCTCAACTGCTCCGCACAGGGGTAATACTCAAACCTCCCATCCTCCACCTGTCGGCCCAACACCTCCTCCAACCCGTACAATCCCACCCCAAAGGGTAACCACTCCCCCTCCGCCCAGTCCACAAGCCCCTTTAACCTCACCAGGCCTTTTTGCCCGCCATGAGTATCGCCATCACCGAAATCAACGAGGATATTCCCCCCTCCCAAATCACCATGCGTCAGAACCCACGGCAGACCAAGCTCAATCTCGTCCATGGCGTTCCATACTTGGTCTAATACCGGCGAGAAACGGGCTGGGAGTCGTTGGCGCATCCATTGCATTCGTGTGCGGAGGGTGAAGCCTATGCGGCGGCGTTTGGGGATTACTCCTGCTGGCCCTGCCTCGAGTCCTGTCTGTGGGATGTTTGTCATCAAGACGGGAGTGGTGGGGGGAGTAGTTAGAGGTTGGAGGAGGTGAGTTTGAAGGGGGTTTGTCATGGTCATGGTCATGCCGACGTCCATTGCGAGAGTTTCTGGTAGCTCGTTCGTTGGAGCGGAGGGGTAGAATGGTGATGGTAACGGTAATGGACACGACGACGAAGAAGAAGGCCGGGGGATGTACAGTCGTCTCGACGAAGGATGATGGTACGCCCGAGCAAAGTAATCCCTTGCCAGCGAACGTACGAGAGATGCCAGTTGCGTTTGCGGATCGGATAGCACCACCATCTGTCCCGGATGGAGGTCAATGACACTCGAAAGCGGCACGCCGTCGATGAGCGTGTGGGCGTAGACCAGCAGCGTCCTGCAGCCGGAAATGGACAGGATCTGGGAACTGCCGTGGCCGCCGCTGACCAAGTCCGGGTTGACTCCGTCTCCGCTGCCTGCTGGGTTGATCACCGCCAGGAGGCGGGTCGAGGCGGGCGTCAGACCCGGGAAGATAGCGCTTGCTGCCGAGGTGATATCGAGGTCGAGGAGGTGGGTGGGCGGGCGGAACTGGAGGATGGTGCCGTGCTCTGGGACGAGGAGCGTGTAAGAGCAGCGCCCTTGGGTTGGTGTTTCGAGGATGGTTGCTGAGGGGTACATGGATCGGGCGAGGTGGCCGCACAAGAGGCGGGCGGAAGGTAAAAGGGGTATTCTGAACGAGGCGGTCAGGGGGTTGGGTGGTGTTGACGTCTGTGCTGGTGGTCCCTCGCCCTGGAATGCTAAGCCTGTCTTGTAAGGAATGGCAGTTACATTCATGATGAAAGGCTAAGATGTATCCGTTTCGAGGACGAGTAAGGTTAAACGAGTGACTGAACTTGGACCTGGTGATGGCCCCGCCGTATGATGATGAAGGATGCGGGGTTCAAAGTCTGAGAGTATTTACCTTTACGTATGGCTATGTCCACGTCCACGGCGCCGCGTGGGAAGGAATCCGCCCGCGTGGGAGGCAGGAGGGGATCTTGTTGGTTCACATGGCCCTGAGTGGGTGGCGTGTAAGCCACATGCCCAATGTAGCTACCACCTGCGAACCATGCATGAACCGGTAAAGCTGCATGCAGGAGCGAGCTGGGGGGGACACCCGCATCAAAAAGAACTCCAAAAAGAGATGGTATGTGAGGAAAAGACGGCAGCATTAAGAAGTCAATCTGCCCAAGGGAGAAGGTGTACAGAAAAGGAAAAGAGAGATGAAAACGAGGGAAATGGAGGAACAGGGAGTTCACGGACAGTTGGTGTAAGCCGGAACACCAGACAGGCCCCTACAAACCATCACGCTGTTCAAGACAGCTGCTGAGAAACAGATTTGGCCGCTTGACTACCACTAGCAACTACCATCCAAGCAATCTTCATCACCCCTCTTGTCCGTTCTGCAATCTGCGACAAACATATTAACAACCTGAATCAAAAGCACCGCTGCCTCATCGCTCGCCATCCCTCTCATCTTCACCCTCCCAGCATTTCATCCCAATCTTGAACGAGCGATAGCCGCTTACACAACCCAACAGTCCAGACCTCCCTTCAACCCCTAAACGAACGAACACCTCTGTAACCTCCCTCTCTACCCTCCAACCCCATCCACACCTCACGCCTACGCCACCGCCTCCCTCCTTGCCCCAAGCCCAAAGAACCTCAACACCCTCTTAACAATCCTCCCAATGATGTCAACAAACACAAACCTAAAAATGGCCCTCACCCACCCAGTGCTGCCCTTCTTAGGCCGCACAGCTGGCACGCCAGACTCAGGCGACCTGACCCTCCCTTCGCCTTCCTGCTGCTGCTGCGGCTGTTCGCCGCCACCAACCCGCTTCCGGAGCTGCTGCTGCGTCGCCTTGTCCTTGTCTGCAATACCCTCCAACGTTGCGCGGGCGGTGGATGTCGACGACTCGCCGGCGCTGGCGGCAGTACCACTAGTGGAATGCCGCGGAGTAGCTTTTTTGTCGTCTGTGGGCGGTGCCGGCGAGGGCTTGGAGGCAGCGACTTCGGCGTAGCTGAGCCGTCTGGGCTTGGAGGCTTCCGAAGCCTGCTGCTGCTGGGCTTTGTCCTTGCTCTCGCTTGAGCTGGGGCCGCTGGGTGACTGTGAGGCTGGGGCCGCCGTGTCTTTGCGCTCGGTAGTCCCTTCGGCGGTTGAGGGCTGTGGAGCGGTCGGCTTGTTCTCGCTGGTCTGTCCGCCAGCAGGGGTAGGCTCCGTCGACGCAACTTGGGCATAGCTGGGCTCTCCGGGACAGCCTCCCCCTCCAGGGCAGTTTGTTTCCTTCCCTGCTGGCTGGGGCGGGTCCGCCGGGTCGGGATCCGCGTCGCCAGCCTGAGGAGCTGGACGGATGCCGACTGCCTGCATCGAGCGCTCTTTGTGCTTGTCAATTTCAGCCTCCGCCGAGGCGAGTTTTCGAGGCGCATCCCTCGTATCTGTCGGGGACTGCGGTGGGGTGTACTCGGGCGCCGCAATCCGGTGGTGCATGGGCTTGACGGTTCTAGGGCTCACCCCATCCGGTAAAGCAACACCCTCGTCTTCCTCGTTGCTTGGGAGCTTCAGATGTTTGGGCCTGGGCTTCAGGGGGTTGGTAAACACCACTGCGGGACGGGGGCCGTGATCCTCCTCCTCCTCAGCGACCGGCTCCTCGGCCTCCGAGATCGAGTGCAGTGACGCCGCTGTAGGAACCGAGCTGACAGAACCTCGGGGTGACCTCTTTGAAGCCCGACGCGAGGGAGCAGGCGTTGGGTAAGGGGCAGCCAAGTTAAACTCGCCCGTAATGTCTTCGGTTCCCCGCCGTGACGGGTTGACGACGGGAGAACGGGGGTTGCCGTCAAAGTCGGCCTGGTCCTCCGGAAGGCCGGTCTCGAGCTTAAGGACAGCCTCCATGATATCGTCGCGGGTCGACGGGAAGCGCTCCAATGTCGGGTCATTGAGATCGACTTGATCAGGGTCAATTTCTTCGACACGCGAGCCGTAGGGACGCCCATAATCCTCGGGAATCTCATCCTCCGGGACAATCTCCTCGTCCGACTCGTAAAGACCGACACATTCGTGGGCGAAGAGAGGCGATTTATCGGCAATGAATCCTTCCTGGTCGTCGGCAGCTTCCCTGTCTCCCGGTTGTATCTCGGCGGGACGGTCTTCACCCGGCGGTGGCTCCAATATCACGATAGTGCTCTGGTTTTGTCAGCCTAGGTACGAAATGCTCCATGGTCATTGTCACACACCTGACGACTCTCAGGCACCTTTGAAGTGCCGTCTTTCTCTGCGGCGCGTTTCTGGCCTGGCTTTTTGTCGGTACCACTCCTCGCCGCGCCGCCTTGTGGCCTCTCCCGCTCCGGCACCTCCTCGTGGAGAAGCTCGGCAGAATCTGCCACCTCTGCAGCGACCCTAGCGAAGATGGGAGTGCCTGTGTCCGAACGGTCGGCAGCAGCCTCTTCGGCGGAAGGTTGGACATGCTTGGCGGCGACCTTGGCATAAGACATGGGGGCATCGCCGGCACCTTGTGTGTCCCGAGATTCTTGAGACGGCCTGAACCGATTAGCATCCATTCCGTCAGGGTATCGCGCAGACCTCTGCACTTACTTCTCCTGTGGCTGAATCTCCAACACATGGTTCGTGTTGCCGGCGCTATCCGTCACGGTCGGGCCGTCGTCTTTCAGCACCCACCAGTTGCCGTCACCGAGACGGAACTTGTACTGGATCTGGGAGCCCGGTTCGCCGCGGATCTCCTTCTTGAAATCGTATTCTCCATCTTCGCGTCTTGTATGGTCCATCTCGTACGGTTGCCATTGTGGGTCGGAGAATGTGCCTGCTACGTAGAGCGGCGGCTTGGTGCCGGGCTTGTGGTAGGTGATGACGGCGGGGATCTGATTAGATGCCATGGCGAGACCAAGTACCTAGAAGTTCGAGACAAATGGCGGATGGGACATCAAATCGGAGCTTGGGTCGGTGCTTCCGGATGGTGTTCGGGATTCGAGCAGCGGAAATGACGTCGGTCCGCAAAACGACCTGCTGGTGCACGTTGATAGGACGGAAGTTCAGGAAACGGGAACAGAATTGGATCGCTGATGGTTGCGATTGAGTTAGTACGTGTGCTCGACGAGACGACCTTGTGCCGCCTGCGGCGGTTTCAAGATGGGCAGGCCTGTCACGCCACTTGACAGCCTCGGGGCGCGGTGCGTAACCGTGGAGCAGAGTAACACAGCAGGACGAGCAACCGGGATGACACGCAACGAAAGGATGTAGATAACCCGGCACCCAAGGAGAATACTCGCCTGTTCCGAGGATGTATCGATAATTGGATCGTCAGGTCTGGATCGAGATGAAGCTGGCACCTGCAGGAAGCGCAATCGGGACCTGCGGGACCATCACTCGCAGCTTGAGAACGAAGGTGGAAAGATGGAAGTGTCAAGAACCTTGCTCGAATGAATGACGATGGAGCTGGTTTGTGCCTTGATTTCGACCTGATGCAGTTCCGGCGGCTTGTAACGGCCCGTTGACTGTGCTTGCCCTCTACATTGACTCTTGTCTGAAAAATTGACCGAATACTCCGTCAGCTCTGGCCTGCGGTCCGGCAGAGAGCCGGCAGCAATTGCTCGCCCATTGGAGCGCACTGGGCGTGCTGTAATGTGGCAAGTAATGACGATGATAAGGCTCTCCGATCTTTGGCGCTCTGAGGCACTCGCGTTGTTGGAGACGGAAGCTCGAGCTGTTGGGAGCTTGGAAAGGTGGAGTGGAGAAAAGCAAGCTCCGCCAGATGCGGTCCTGATTGGTTTGTTAGTACAGCACCTAGATTGACCCCACTGGCACCAAAGCAGACAGACGCCTGGGGCATGAGCTGAAGATGAGGAGAAACATGAGGTGAAGAGGATTGTAAAAGGTGCGGCATCTATAGGTAACTTTCGGCCTTGGTATAAGATTCGAAAGCACTCTGTGTCCTATTCGATTCACTGCAGTACTAGTATGATACTTAAGGTACCCGAAATCTCGGCTTTGTCGGGTACCGTACACTGCTAACAGCCAAGCCTGACTCTGGCGAGCGTTGAGGGGAACCTGGCTTGGCGCGGGGCTGCGTCCCCGCAGCGTCATCGGCCAGAAGCCAAGAAGGCGGTCGCACGCGGCAGAACTTTTTGTGGCCGCCATGACCGCCTTCGGCTGCTCTCCACCGAGGTTGCCTTATCGGACATCTTGACCATGACCTGCCAGATCACAACTTGTAATTCCACACGTATTTAGATTCTGCTTTCCATTTTATCGCCAAATTGGCTGGCTAGTGACAAGGATCAAGTGTGTTGCGCCCGCCCTGACAGTTTATACCGTGCGCTGTCAGGCATCGTCAGCTCATACCCAAAAGGCGGTCGCAGGCGGCAGAATAGGCAATGGCTGTTTTTAAATGGCCATGACCGCATTTGTTGATGTTTGCAGAACGACGGCTTGTCACTGACCTGACCGTGCGTTGAAGTAACAATAAGGAAGGCAAACCTCAGAGATCTAAAGTTATCAGGAAGGCAAAACTATGACCTGACTGTGACCTAAGGTTTCGTAAGGAAGGCAGAGTGATTGCAGCAACCCGAATCGCCTATTTAATGTGTTTCCGCCGCCCGTCCTTGCCATCCTCTTCCTCGGTTTCTTCCCCCAACAAGTCAATCTTCTTAGATTCTTCACTCGGCCGTTCTTCGTGCTGCACAGAATACTCCGTACACCTATCCAAACACCAATCAACATCGATCCCATCATGGCGAACGTTCCACCACATACCATCCAAGTCAAGCGCAAACGTTGCGCTGACGAGGACCCAGTCGACTTCCTCCAAATCGAGCGGACTAAGCGATACCGCGGCGATGCTGGCGGCTGGGTATACCAGCGCAAGCAGGTTGATGTAGCCCGCGCCGGCCGTTCCGTCGAACCCTCCGGCCCGGCGACCCCCATTATCCAGCCAACCCAAGAGGGCGACGAGAAACGACTACTCAAGCGCTTGCACAAACCAGCACAGGCGCCAGCTCCGAAGGATGCCACGACATCAACAGACGCCCCGGCACCATCCGCAGCGTCCAAACAGCCAGCGCCAACCGTCGCGGACCGTCCAACTATCGATCGCATTCGTCGCTTCCATTTGGCGAGGTCTCGTTCGCCGCCACAACCAGCCGCCGGCGTGTCCAAGAAGCGCACCGCGCCCGCTGTGTTTGTCGAACGGAACGCAAAGAAGCCCAAGGAGTCGTTGACGGCCATCATTCAGCAACACAATGTCACGCACTCGGAGCCATCCGAACCACACGACGCACCTGAGCCCTCGCAGTCTCCGCCACCGGCAGACGAGGCGTCCGCTGCCTCGAAGGAGCCACATCCACTCAAGTTGAAAAAGCCGGGGCGCAGGGCCTGCACCCAGCAACGAGGCGTCAAGCCTGAACCTCCCCCACCGATGCGCAACCGCCAAGGCACGAACATGGACCAGCTTGCCGAGGCTATGCATGCCTTCGCGTTGGAGGAGATCGCCAAGAACCTCGAGAAGTTGGAAGAGCAGAGCACGACATCCAAATACAGCCCGGCCAAGTCGCGCTTCAAGCCCAAGGCTCCGAAGCAGCGCTATTTCGAGCGCCACCCCGAGTCTCAGGTCCCAAGGCCAGCGGAAACGGCATCAGAGGAACCCGCAGCCGCTGCTCCAGTCGTGGACACGGACGCCCAGAGCTCGACAGACGAGGAAGACTATGTTCTCGAGACGTATGAGCGTGTCCCTGCCGACCGTTTGCGGGGCCAGGCCGTGCCGGCGCACCGCATCGGTCTGCTCGTGTTCGACAACGAGCCTGATATGATCGAGTTCTTTTACGGCAACGAGGGCGAGAGCGAGGATGACTTTGGGGACGATGACGAAGACTCGAATGGTATGTGACTCCTACAACCTCCTTCAGGGTGTTCTCGGATTGCTGACCGCCCATGCAGCCGAAGACTACTACGCGGCGGACTACCCCGACGAGGACCTCGACTGGGACGACGAATTCGATCGGAACGCTTACCACTACCGGAATCAGAATGCCTCGGACGAGGAGGAATTTGACGAGAGGGATTTTGATGACTTGATAGACGATGCTGAAGCGTGGGCATCAGCTGAGGGCGGCGAACGGATGTCGGAGTGAGACTGGAAAATTGAGCATTGGTTGTTCAGACCATCAGTCGATAGCTCAGCAGTGCCACAAGCGAGTGTATCTATTGTGACTATCTGTAGCGACTAGCGAATACTCGTGAGAGTAGAATCTTCATCCGCGCTTTCAAGGTCATCCAAACATGACCCGGCGATGTGCCCATACCAACCAACCATCAAAAAACCAACCAAGGCATTTACATCATGAAAGCGAGCGGATAGGAGGGGGAAAAGGACCAACCATAACAGACTTTAGCCTCCCATATTTCCATCTTTTAGCGCCAGTCTCGTCTTCGACTCGGCTGTTACCAACCCCCTTTTGATACAGGAGAAGATACATTCGGGAAGGAAATAGGATATAACGAGAGAAGGTGGTATAGACGGGTTCCGTTGATCCGCCACGGTCTGCCATAACGCCAAACGACATCATCGATATCATGGCATCGTGAAGCATGTACGGACATGGAAAAGGGATATGGCACGAGAGGGAAAAAAAGATGAGCACACAACAAACCAGGTAACAAGAAGCGAAATCCCAAAAGACAAAAGAGGGCGAGGTCAAAGATTCCTCATCCTCTGATGCCTGGCAGCAAGGAACTCCTCTCTCTGCCGGCGCCGTCGCTCAGCTAATTCTCTCATTAGCGGCCCGTCTAAATAAAAGTTCATGAAGGGGGTAATTCACCGATCCCCCTCGCCATCACACGATGCTCCTCCCGCACCCAATCATTCCGCTCGTCCACCAGCTCCTCAGGGAACCGCTGCATCAAGCTGACCAGCGCCTTGCGGCACTTGACCTGCCGCGTGCGGTGCGCCGCGCCCTTGTAGTACTTGTACCACACCCTCTTCTTGCTACCACTACCCCCCTCCTCCTCATCCTCCCCACCATCATCAGTCGCCGCACCCTCGTTTTCAGGGGGTGGGTGGAGGTCGGGCGTCGCAGGCGGCGTGTACATCTCCCGGACAGCCTTCTGCCGCTGCTGCTGCTGCTCCCACTCCGCCTCGTCCAGCGGGGGCAGGTCAATCTCGACGTCGACCTCGGGATCGACAAGCATCAGCAGGCCGTCGGCGGTCGTGACGGGCAGCACGCCGTTGGTGCGGTAGTAGGCGCACTCGAGGCCGCTGGCGGTGCGCTCCAGGGACGGCCAGCGCGCCATGTAGGCGGCGCGGACCTGCTCCCACGTCATTTCGAGGTCGACGCGGTGGTAGATTGTGAAGGCCTCCTGCTCGAAGGTGTAGGGTTGGTTGTTGCGCTTTTGTTTCTCTTTCTTTGCTTGGTTGTTGTGAGAGGTGGTAGTGGTCCGGTTGTTGTCGGTGGTGGTGGTGGTGGTGGTGGTGGTGGGCTTCTGGGAGAGGTTGCGTTGCCTTGATGCTTCTAGCTGGGCGAGAGCGGCTGCGTAGTCCTCGAGAGAGGGGGAGGAGGAGTCTGGGGAGCGGGACGGGCGTTGGCGGCGGGCCACTTGCTTGGTGGCTCGCCTTTGGCGGTTATGGTCGCGGTCCGGAGTGGTTCGGTGATGGTAGGCAGGGGTTTGTTCCGGAACGGGGTAGGAGTAGGCCGTGGCGGTCCTGGTGATACAGCCGGTTGAGGCTCTCCGAGGACCCAGGGATTCACCGGCCGGAAAGCACCCTGTGTGGTGGTCTGATACGGACCGCCGGCGGGGGGGGAGCGCGGACCAGGCTGGATATGGAGTGGAAAACAGGGACGGAGAGGCGCCAATGGGTGACGGAAGAGGAGAGGGAGGGAAGAGAGGGCGAAGCTGTGGCTGAACCGGCGGAGGTGGGACGCTCCTCAAGAGATCGTATATAGAAGGGAGACGCTGGTCCGAGCAGATGCCCAGCGAGTTCCCTGACACGAAGCTCTGGCTCAAGGTGGGCAGCGTCGCCTGTTCCGAGCTCCGCGCAGTGTCGGCCGGCCTGATGGCAAGGCTAGGAGTGTGAAAGGCCATGGCTGAGGGAATGATGGTGCTGCAAAGGTCAGGGAAGAGTCAGAGGGAGTACGCAACGGCCTGCGATCAGGTGCGGACGAGTGACAGGACGTGGGAGAGGGAGGATACTGATGATGCGAGACCCTCATAGACTCCGCAAGCCTCTATATACATCGGAATTCAGGCAAGACGAGAATCTGCAGGCTTCTCTGCCCGAGGGTTTCTTGCGCTATGACTGCGTCGTGATGGAGATCTTCTCCACTGCATCGATAGGATGCAGTAGCGCCATCGAGGATGCAGCTCGCTCGCTGAGCCCCAGACGCTAGTCCATCCGTCGTCTCGAGAAGGCAGGTCGTGAGGGGGTGAAGGTATCGAGTACCCTCGAGAGCTGGCCCATGCGCGAGCTGTCGGCTGTCGACCAAACGGCCCGGTCTGGATGTACCAAGGTTGCAACTGAGATTGGCGAGAAAGTGCCGTCAACCCGGGCGGCCTCGAGTGGTCCCAAAGAGCGGATGGTGGCGATCCAGCCAGGGAGAGCTGCTTAGACCCTTGCTTTCTCGCTTTCTCCTGCCAACCCAAAGTGCCTCAGACTCGATGGAGTCGAGAAGAGTGGACCAAGATGCGGCTAGGCGGAATCTCTCCGAGGCCGCGGGCCCCTGCTGCATGACAGTGGCCTGCCTGCATCCAAGATCTAGCGCATCTCGGTGTGGCATTGGTGTGGTGGTGACGGCCGGGACTCGGCTTCCGCCGTCAACAGCCAGACAGGGGCGTGTGGCCAAGACACTGGTCAGCGGGGTCTTGATCGCACGTCTGAGATGCTGGTGCTGGTAACAGGGAGAGTTTGGGGCCCTGTTATCAGAAACTGGGCAGGCCTGGATCACAGGAGGTTAGCGGGACTTGGTAGATGTGTAAGCCGCAGACAGAAGGGACTTTACCAAGCGTCGAGGGCATGGACATGACAATAGAAGGTGACTCTCGTCCAGGCAACGGTCTTGTGACATCCCAGCCTGTGTGCGCACGCAAACGGTACCCAGCACCCGATGAGGGACGGAAATAAAGCCACAGCGAGCGTCCTCCCCGCAGCTGGAGGAAGCCTGGCAGCGGTGCTCCCTGCAGAGCGAGCACATCGCAAGATACCACCTCGACAGGAGAAGTCAGCCACAGCTGGGTCTCCTTGCCTTTGCTTCGCGAGGCCCTGGAGGTTGCTTATCATCAATCAGCCGAGCGGAAGCGCCCGCCATAGCACACCCTCTCCCCCGAGTCTCGAGGAACGCTGAGTCCGGCCGTCTCCGGGTGCTTCAACTCGAGATGGCGTGTCTGCCAGAGGACCAGCCATGAGACGAGACGAATTCACGACTCGCCAGGACTTGGGTTCAGGACCCGGCGCCTAAGGGCGGCGCCAAGGCGGGGAAAGATACCGGCAGTGCCGTTCAAGAGCGAGTGGAGAGCCATTAGACGATAGCTTCGATGCGCCTTTGTTGATTGTTTCGGACTCGTGAAGGTTGGCGAGAAGAATGCAGGGAAGAGTGGTGTTGCAACAAGTGATAGCTTCCAGGGCGAGAAGTGTGGGCGATCGTCGCTGTCATTGGCCCAGGTTGAGGACCCGCAGTGTGGGTCAGCAGACCATACTGGAAATGGCTTAGCGCAGATGACGTCCCGATCTGGAAGCAACGGAGTGGAGGTGGGCATCGAATGTGAACTTTGAAAAGACTGTGAAGGCCGGCAGCCTCCGACGAGATGAATCGAGCTCGAACCCTGCACGATAAGGGTCGAGCATCTGGGCCGACGCTGATGAAGAGTGAGTCAGGAGGGTGTTCAACTGATTACTGATCGGGGGAAAAGACCCCTTTCGTCTCAGTTGCCATCGAGGGGGAAAGCGCGAAGACTCCAGGTCTCCTCGCTCGCGCCACATCCATTTCACGGGAAGGAACCTTCCTTGTTTCCCCGGGCCGTGGAAGCTCCCGTCACAACCAAAGGGAGGAACACTGGGACTCGAAACATGCAGTGATTCCTCATTTTCCGTTCTCCGGTCCCAGCTCCAACACTGGCACATTGATGAATGCTGAACCTCGGTCATTCATGGCAATTGCAGCAAATCGCATACAGAGTGCGGGCATACTTGCCTTCTGCAACCGGCCGGACGGGATACTCCACACCCTAAGCGGCCACATCCAAGCCATTCTGTCGATCCCCGTTTCCCCAGATGGCTTTATCTTTGTGTGACTGGTCTGACGGCCACGACCGCGATACATCTGATGAAACTGGCCACCAAAAAACCCAACTCGATACCAGGCATCCCGGGGAACGTGAGCACCACTATCGGCGAGTTCAGCCAGCCTCCGTGAGACGGATGGTACTATTCCCGGCCGCCACCCCCGCTTGCGACTCACCACGATGCCGCATCTGGCGTGACCTGCGAGTCTGCCTCCCCCGCGCCGGACACTGGTGACACGGCAGTTCTGCCATGTCTAAACTCCGGCGTTGCACAACCTCTCGACCGAGCCGTTACATCTTGAGGATGCGTTAAGTGTTTTCGATTTGCCACCCTGTCAGTGACGGTCTTCGGGCTGACAAGTGCGCAGGCTCCATCACCGCGCTGTCAACGTAAGGGAGACCATCCTGTCTGTGGCCCTGAATATCGCAATTGCAGGCTCGGGCTTGACCAGAAGACGTCCACACAGTATATGCCCGAGGCCCTCACAGCACCACACGGTGCTGCCGGCAAGGCTAAAGCTTGCCGCGGGTACCGTCCGCATGGCTGCCGGAACCCTTGCTTCGGTCATCAACATCAGCCCCCAGTCGTGTTCTGGTCTCCAGCATGCTTGGCCCTGTCGCCATGTCTTTGAACGATTCGTCCCCGGAGAACGACCTGTGTTACAGCGTCAGTCCGGTGCAAGAGGGATAGGATTCCAACGACAACACCCACCAGCCCCGTTCTTCTCCCTGCGACAAATGGGTACAGTCGCTGTTCAGTTCGCAGTTCCAACCCCCAGATACCCCCCGATCCCCTCTCCAGTCAGGAACCGGGCCATCTTGGCCATGACGATCGACTTGGCGCCCAGCCGTGGCTTGCCTCGCACGGCCATTCGCTCCCTCGGTCTCGGTTCGTGGGCTCTGCCGCCGCCGGTACATGCTCAGCCCGCAGGTGAAGCACTTGAAGTCCTGGGCCTCGACAGAGTCGGGCATGTGGCCCGTCAACACACGCCCCAGCGCGATGATCACGGCGGCGTGGGAGCACAGCAGGACCGAACGCACGCCGTCTCTGTCACACTGGGCGATCAGCGCCTCCATGGCGGCCGCCACGCGGTCTTGCAGCTCGTCGATGCTCTCGCCCATGCGGTTCGGCGTTACTGTCGGCACATAATCCGGATCAAGCAGACCCGGGAAGAGCGGGTCGAGCTTCTCGAGGCTGGCGGGGACCGGGTGCTCAAAGTCGGCCGAGCCGTACCACTCGCCCAGTCCAGTCTCGCCGCAGATTTTCAGGGGCCGGCGGTCTGTCCCGGCGGCCGTCTGTGCCTTGCGCACAAACGGCTCGACAGTCTGCAGGCAGCGGTAGTAGAGACTCGAGTAAACGCGCTCGATGGGGGGATCTGCCGCTAGCAGCCGCACGGCGAGCTCATTCGCCTGGTCGACGCCATGCGCCGTCAAGGCCGGATCAGCAGCTCCGCCAGTCGGGGATCTGATGAAGGTGGTGTAGTTGCCATTGGACGGATCGACGGCCCAGTTTGACCGAAACTGATAACTCGGTCAGCCATTGTTCACCTGCAGTGCCTAACTCCGAGACGTCTGCAGATTTCGACGGATTGAGAAAACATGATGGCCCAAGCGACATCCTCAAACGGATTGTCAACATCCCTAGATCCACAGAGGCTGCGTCGTGTTACCCCAATTAGGTACAGCAGCCACACGTGAAGAACTGAGACAGGGCAAGACGCAGCCGCAGGCTGGGGTATCACTTACCCCATGGCGGGTCACGTAGATCACCTCCAGCATGGCGGGGGCCGCAGGGCGGATGCGCCCCAGAGCTAAACTGTCGTTTATCGGTTTGGTGTTGCTTCTGCCGGCCGGCCCTGGCTTTCTTGGGACGGCTTGTGACTGGCTGGTGTTGACGAGGCGTGAGCTCTAATCCAATCACTTGTTGGGATGGGCGATGGCGGGGGTGATGATCTTCCAGAGATGGACGATGCCGAGATGCAAATGCGGTGCGACTTCAGCTCGGCATGGGTATAACGGCGTCCTCGAGCTCTGAGACATGCATAACATGCCAGTGGCCTCCCCACCATCCACATGCGAGCTGTGAGGCGTCCTGGGGAAGTTGGAGCACAGCAGATACGGGTGCAGGTCCCGGCGTCCAGTCTTCCCCGGGCAGACACACCTTCCTTCACCTTGGCCGGGCTGCGATGGATGGTGGGCACGGAACTGGAGTCAGGAAAAGGGTACCGTACCTGATCAGACCCTTGCCTTTTCCTCACCACCCACCCAGGTAAGGTACTCCGTACCTGGTTGATTGATACCCCTCCTTTCCTTCAACGAGAGAGCAGGGAAGAGAGACTGGGGTACGTTGCTAAGGCAAAGCCACAACTCTGCCTTTTCCCCCTCCCTGCGTCGTCTGGCCTTGTTTTGTTTATCGGTTTCGGGTTTGGTGAGCTATTGTTCTTCTTTGAGGTCGCCGACTCCGACTCGAGAGCCCGACAGCAGGGGAACGCTAACGACAGTTGGCCTGCCTCTGGTGGCTCGGAATCAGTTCCGATCGATCAGATTCCGCCCAAGTCCTGGTTTCCCTGGATCTGGAGAGCGCTGGCTATGTTTGTCGACCGATTGGGAACTGGTGATGTCCCGAACGGGGTGGTGCCAAGCCCTGTAGTGGTTGATGGCTTGGCCGGATTGGTTTTGTGTTTTGTTGTGGTGGCTCTCCCTAAGAATCCAAATCCCCCTTCCAGCCCCTTTCGAATCTTTGTCAAGGGAGCGACGCGACTGTGAGAGGGGCTGATGAGGCGAGGTGAAAGTGTGGCGTGGATGTACAATACCAAGCAAGGCGGAGTGTTGTGTCCGGTGTGCGATGCAGGTATTCCTGCGCGGGCTTGTGGGCCTCAGCGAGATTGGATCATGCTGACTGCGCTGGGTGAGTGAGGATGATGCTTGATGCCTCCTGCACCGGGGAACGAAAGGGGCAAGGAAATCGTCGGTTCGTCGGGTGTGTTTTCCGTTGGAAAGAAGAGACTTGGGGAGAAAGAGGATGGGACTGGGCGGTAAGATGTGTTGGAAGGTGTAAGATCAAGTAAGCCCGAGTGACTGTGTATGAGGCCTGGTTGAGAGGAAGGAAAGAAGGTCGTGCATTCGGCTTTGGTTTTACGGAGTACGACGAGCCGGGTCACGCTGCGGGGAGCCGAGGTACGGAGGCGGGGCCGGAGCCGAGAAGACCGGACCCTAACCCTTCAGTTGGCTGCCCTTTCTCGTCCCCCAATGCCCCGGTGTAAGTCGAACTTGACGGGGAGCAGGATATCGCCGAGTTGCTATGCGTGAGGTAATTGGATTTGGCTTTCTGATGGTCCGGATCTGACCGTACCGTGAAAGTGAGTTAAGAGGGCAGGACCCCACCTTGTCCTGTTCAAGTTTTTCTGGGCTCGCCAGGAGAATAGGGGTCATCAGCTCGCAGAGGCAATAAACAAACACCCCTCCACTCCGACTCATGCCCACCAACGCTGACACTCTTATCGGACTGCCCGTACTATACTGTGTATGTAATCAAGTCCGCGTCCCTCCTTCGAACAACTTCCCTCGAAACCCCCCTCCGGACAGGAATTGGCTGACGGGAACGAAAACTCCCTCCCGCGGGAAGTCGCCAGTTCGATTCGGCTCGCCAATCCCTCATTAGGAAACTGCATAGTGAACACTTGCCTCCGCAGCACGGCATATTATCACAGTCTCGATCCTTGAACACCAGAAGGCTGTGGGTTGCAGGATCGCATGTGTCCACGAAGGCTATCATGAATCTCTCTCATGTCCGCTCCAGGCAATGTTATCTCCAGCCCAGCTCCAGACTGAACCACCCTCTGTCTTCCATCCGGCAGCCCATTCAACACCCCCAAAGATTTACCGCTGCCTCAACTCCCTCTCATGCCCCAACCAAAAATTCCTACACTCCCTATGTCCCCAAAACTCAACCCACCACTCCCCAAAGCTATCCTCCACCTCCAAATCCACCTTCGCCACCCTCTCCTCCCTCTTCAGCCCACACACCACACACGCCCTCGGCGCAGTCGGCACACCCTTTGCCGTAGTCAAGCTCAACCTAACCGCCACCTCAGGCACCCGTAACCGCTGCTTCTGCGCCTGATTCACACCCGCCACAACCCCCCTCAACCTGCCCACCTGCCGCTTCCAAACCTCCACCACCTCCGCCGCCTCCCGATCCTCGTGCGCCGACTGCGATTTATCCACGCTCGCCAGCTTCATGCCCCGCTGCCCTCCACCAGCAGCAGCAGGGGCAGCGGAGATGGACATGCCCTGGGCGAGGAACTTGTCGCGGTGCCAGCGGTGCTTGCGCCCCGTGATGAGGCGGGCCGCGACGGTGGCTAGCGCGAGGTACCCTCGGAGAAAGGTGAGGGTGGATTCGCAGGCGAGGACGCGCTGGTAGGCGGGGGAGGTTGGCGGGAGGGTGAGGAGGGGTTTGAGAAGGGCCGAGGAGGCGAGGTCGAGGAGGGAGGGGAAGAGGGAGAGGAGGATGGCGGGTGGGGGGATGTTGGTTGGTGGGGGGCCGGGGTGGGGATCGATTGCTGTTGAAGCGGGAGGTTGGGTGGTGATGGTGGTTTTTGGCGCGGGCTGGTTGTCGGTGGCTCCCCAGTCTTGCCATTCCCATTCAGAGGTTGCGGCTGGGTTGAGCTTCGATGTCGGCTTGGGCTTTGCGTTTGCGGGTTTTGTATCGGGCAGATCCTTGAACTCCTCCCATTTGTTGCCGAAGCCGTCGGCTTCGATGGTTGGCCAGGCAGTTACCGGAGAGGGCGATGCCTCGTTGGCCTCCTTGAGAATCTTTGCAGCTGTTGGGGGCTTGACCTGGAGCTGCTTCACCGGCTCTGGCTTTCGTTCCTGGAAGGACCCGTAGGGCGACTTGGGAGCTTCCGGATACACTGACGGGCCGGCCTTGAGAGCCGCATTTGATAGTGTCAAACCGGGAGGCTGCTTTTTAGGGGCCCCTGCGGCTGACGCTGGAACTGGAGCTGGCGCTGAGTCCAGTGACAGAAGATCCACGGCAGACGTTGCCGGCGGCGCCTGAGGAATGATGGCTGCGGGTGTTCCGGTCTCAAAGTCGCCGAAATCGTCATCGTCGCTCGCTCCCGTCTCTGTCTCAAAGTCGGCATCAAAAAGCACATTCGGATCGGGGTTGCGGGCCGGCTTTGGCGCTTGCTGCGTGGCGGTGTCCTTCTCCCATGATGGGCGATGCTGCCACGGTTCTGGGGTGGACTTCTCCAGATCCAAATCCACGAGCTTGTTGGTGATCATATCGAAGGTTGACGCTCTCGTGACACGGGCGCGGGGCTGATAAGCTTGGGTGCTTGAAGCGGCGGGCTGTAGAGGTGGATTGGACTGGGCAACCTCAAAGTCACCCCAGCCATCGTCATCCTCTTCCGCAATCGGTTCTGGGCCGTTGTTCGTCTTGGGCTCACCGACGGGCGAAGTGAGCCATGAGTGCTGTTGCCCACCTGTCGACTGCTGGAGTGGCGGCCATTGTGTCGGCTGCAGGCTGCTCTGCGGCTGCGAGACAGAAGTGCTGGAGGCCAGGAAAGAAAAGGGATCACTCGCAGCCGGGGCAGTAACTGCTGGAACGATGCCCGACGGGACCTGAATTTGGCGATTTTGCTGTTGAGGGACGGGAGTCTGCGTCTGTGACAGATCCCCAAACGCCGCAAAGAGGTCGGCCGACATGATGGTTGGTTATGACTCCTCCCGTTGCCGTAGCCGTTGGAAAGTGAGGCATAAAATCATGGCGACAAGAGTGTTGACGATGTTGATGCCAAGTCGTTCCCAGCAACCAGGAACGGGACAGGGCTGAGGTGTCGTTGTGGAGCAGCTGAAGCCCGGCGATGCCTAGCGTGGGCGATCACCAAGGGCCCCTGTCTCCCCAGAGACTCGCCGTTGCAAGTGGAGCACGTCGTTCGGGACTGAAACTCGACGTGGTGGCGAGTCACTTTCGAATTCAACTGTGCCGTTGCTTCGATGGTGTTGCGCGCTCCAGATATCGGTTTGTTCCGGTGTGCATGAACAATGCAGTTCGAGGTTGAAGAAAAACGAAGAATCGGGTGGGCAGGGCTGCTGCTGCGGCCAAACAGGGGACTGGGACCAGGGTCAGGCACCCTGGCTCGACGGCAACCGATTGGCTGGAGGTCACTGATAAAGACCCACCCGCAGCTCTCCCGCAGCAGCCCAGTGCAACCCGCTGACGATGCCACGACTTCCAGTTGTGTGCACCACTGGCATTCAAGTCGTCAGTGCCGATTCGGGCTGAAACCGGGCCAGAAGAACTTCAACAATTTCCAAGTTGCACTTGGATTCAAAAAGCAGAAAACTTGCACATCACCACGACCGTATCCACAGTGGATGGTCTCGAGAACTCAGCAATCGAATGACGGCTATTCATTCATTTTGACCAGAAAGAACATGCGCATCACGCAACCATGAGGACCCTGGCCGAGGCAAAGTGCGATGACCCCTCCCCCTCTTTCTCAAACTTGACACTCCGTCTAACACCGCTGCCAGATCACGATGGGAGGAGACATTCAAGGAGGGATCCAGTATCCCCGACTTGCAACGCGCCATCAAGTTCAACGGCCCCAACAGCCCCTGCGCAGCTGGTCTGCGGTCCGTGTGCTGGAAGGCCTTCCTGCTATGGCGGAATGCATCCCCGGAACAGTGGCCCGAGCTGGCCCGCGAGTCTCGCGCAGCCTACAGCGCCATCTGCGACGAGCACCTGAGGTTCATCAGGCATCCCGAGCAGCTGGCCGCCCTCACAATCGACCCCCTGGCCGATGACCCCGACTCGCCATGGAATGCCGTGCGCAGGGACGAGACGGTCCGTGCCGAGATCCTCCAGGACGTTCGCCGGCTGCCCGATGAGCCATTCTACCACGAGGAACGCGTCCAGACCATGATCCTGGATATCCTCTTCCTCTACTGCAAACTCAACCCCAGCGTGGGAGGATACCGCCAAGGAATGCATGAGCTGCTCGCCCCTATCGTCTGGGTGGTGGCTCAGGATGCGGTGGACCGGACGGCCGTTGCGACTGAGGATCCTGCGGAGGCACTCATCATCGAGATGCTGGACTCAACTTTTGTTGAGCACGATGCCTACGCGCTGTTTTCAAAGCTCATGGAGAGCGCCAGCCCCTTTTACGAGGTGGAGGGCAATGCCGGGATGGAAACCCAACAGAAGAATACGATCGTGGAAAGGAGCAAATACATTCATGAAGTTGCCCTGATGAAGATTGACGAGGAGCTGGCGATTCACTTGCGCAACATTGAAGTCCTCCCGCAAATATTCCTCATGTGAGTGCCCTCCCCTGCCCTTTGTGCAGCTTCAGGGGCTAACTGGGCCAGCCGATGGATTCGACTCCTGTTTGGCAGGGAGTTCGCCTTCGACCAGCTCTTGACACTATGGGATACCATATTCGCCCACGACCCTACTCTCGAGTTGATCGATCTCATCTGCGTCGCCATGCTTTTGCGAATCCGATGGACTCGTACGTTGCCCTGGCCTACTGAAGCCCCTGAACGCCACTGACCACTCTGCAGTGCTTGAGGCCGACTACTCAGTCGCCCTGCAACTCATGCTGAAATACCCAACCCCTCCACCTCCTCACGGCCCTCATACCTTCGTCGACGACGCCATGTACCTGAAGGGTCATTTTGATGCTGCGGGCGGCGTCACTCTAATATTCAAGTACACGGGCAAGAGCCCCGCGAATTCGTCACTCACCACACCAGCACCATCGCGCACTACAAGACCATCTTTCCAGAAGTTCAACAGCTTGCGGCAGCGTACGCTGGGCGCGAGGTCATTATCCACCTCGGCGAGGATTCTGCAGCAGCCCGGCGGCGTCGAAGCGCTCTTGCAAGGTGCCGCCAAGAACATGATGGAGAGGGGAGAGAAGCTCGGCATCAACCAGGCGGTTCGCGACGCCGTGGGCGAGTTCCGCCGCAACGTTCAGGGCTTTCAAGAGACAAGGAGTACGGTCAGGGGAAGCCGCGCCCTGTTTGGAGAGGCCCCTCCGCCGCTGCCCGATCTTTCCCCGACCGTCTCCGTGATGGAGAAGAGGAACCGCCGGTTGGCTGCCATGCTGGACGAGTCGGTCACGAGCCTCAAGCTGCTGGCGGCTACGGGGTTGGAGGGCGAAAAGGAGAAGCATATCGAGACAGTCGAGATCGCCGCAGCCAAGATCCAATTCGTCAAGGCATGCTTGGAGGACCCCTCGCTCGCCCTCCCGGAGGAGGACCTGCCACCTCTCGGCACACTCACCATATCGAGTCCCCCAGAGGTTGACTCTCCCACGGTTGCCCTCGACACCACGCCGGTGGTTATGACCTCATCCGCCGTGGACGAAACGAGGACGGCACTGTCAACGCCAGAATCAGTCAAAGCAAACAGTGCTTTGACCTCTCCGCCAGCGGAGTCACAGATCAACCCGGTCATTGAAGAGGTCGCAGTCGACGAAATGGACACCGACTACCACGAAGAGGACACCCTCCCCCCTCTCAAATCAGAACTCACAAACTCCCCACCACCGCCACCACCATCAGTCCTGGCAGTCATACCCGACTCCCCTCCTCCACCGCCAGTACAGATAGTCGAGAAGCGACCAAACGGCCCCATCCCGACACGATCCACACTCGCCCAGTCGTCGTTTGCCTGGATGCTGGAGCCGGACACGACCACCTCGTCTTTTCCGCGACCGCATTCCTCGTCCTTCTCGTCTGTCAGGCCGTCGAGTAGCAGCAGCGCTGGGAGCAGCACGGCTCAGAAGAAGCGGGTTAACCCTAGCCGGGAGAAGAATGCCTTCCTCTTCGGCGAGGTCACGGGTGATGGTGTCACCGAGGGGGTATTGTCGGCGGATCAGATCTTTGGGTTGCAGCCTATTCGGAAGGGGGGTTGATCTGTCATTTGCTCGGCACCGGGTACAGCGGGAAACAAGACGAGGGCAACGCTACGGCCTATCGAGGTCCATCCCCCTAGCAGGCACCCTGAAGCCCCTTGGACGCACGGAGGGAATTGATCAACCCCAGAGTACGAATACTTTGCGATCTTTCACTGAAAGTTCAGGGTATGTATCGCTTTGCCAGTCACTACAGCGACCTTACTCAGATCACCGGGGGTCTTAAGGCTGATGAGGGACGTGTCAGGGGAGCAATCACCTAGGGTGCCATTTCCGGCTTCAACGAGTTCGGGATGGCTTCTGCTACAGGGGGGGTGAGGGAGGATGGCTCAAGGGGCGCCGTCTAGCAAGGGAATGGGATAGACGAAGCGAGCAACACGCCGGGGCATGAATGTAATGGACATGGTAGAGCGAAGGGTTACACAACGATAATTTCTGCGGCAACTTCAAGGTAGACAGCAATCGGATTTCAGTACTGCCTCGCCGTTTCCCACCGTTCTGTCCCCGGAGCTGAGTCGGCGATCTCGTGTCGCCTACAATAGAAATGATGCACAAGCTACGTGAAGCGTTTCACCGACCCCTTAGCTGAGTCTTCAGCTTGGTGCAATTGCTTCTATTCTTGCTAAATCCCACATAGCCGCGAGACCATTTGTACGTCTGCCCTTGGTCCAGCTTAGTCTTTGCCCACGTGAAATGTCAGAGGACAACTTTGTGTTTCACCTGTACTCGGGACCAGGCAAGATTACCCGAGTCAAGCTAAACAAAATAGGTACGCCCAAACCAGCTTGTCGAGTCTGCGAGAAGGGAAACAAGTTTAGTGCGGCTCAGGGAAGGAGAAACGAAACAGGTGGTGCCAACATCATGTGATGTTCAACACGATACGAGACTGCATGTTTCACCATGGACAACAATCGCACCACCAAACCGTGTGAATGTTACAGCAGGTTCATTCTCTTACGGGGCTACTACCTACCGGAGCAACTCAGAGGATGTGAGGTCGTACCATTTCGAGAGACATTGACAGGGCACAGGGGGTTAAGCCTCGCAACATTGAACATGGCGAATCCCACGACCTCGGAAACTCCTTCTTCAAACCTACCTAAGCAGAGTGATAGCCTCTTTCTGTTACACTGAAAGTTCATGATCGAGTAGTAAGAACCTCAAGTTACTCTCGGTTCGTTTTGCCTTTGGAGTACTTTACAAGGGGGTAGGTCACTCTGTGTTATGGAGGTCCCTGAGTGGTAGAGAGACGGGACTAGGACACAGAGCAACTCGGGGCGTTAGGATGCACTCTTTCCTTGTTGGCCATACTCGAGAAGAGGGGCAGCTTCTTCTTTCCATGTGTATGTATTGTACAGCAGACTTGCGAGAGGTAAGTCTAGATTCCCATGCAACTGTCATGGTCAGCTGAGAGCTCTCGGTCATTCGTGCTCTCCAAGTCTCTACCTATTCGCTAACACAACAAGGTCAACGAGCAGACTGGTGTGGCCTCGGGTCCCGTGAGGCGTAACAGGGAGTCATTCACGGTTATGGGACAACCCCCATTATATCAAAGTACGGGTTCCTCACGAGTAACCACAAGACCATACTGTTGACCTTAGGGCGCGCCATCGGAACATAGCCCCTGGGTGACAAGTCCCGCCACCTTCTTTCAGGGAATTGCAGAATATGGAGCATCGATATCTCTCAATAAGATTCGGAGACTTGAATACAATGCTTCCAACTCCAACGGAGGCCCGGGTCTCTCCTCCTGTTGGACCAACGTGTTCAATTCGGAGTACCTATAGGACGCAGGCACACAGTAACAAGCCCCGAGTCGTCTGCAGCTCCAACTCCCGTGACGGTCATAACTGCAGTCGGCAGTCTGGTCCTTCTCGTCATCGAATTCGAGCAAATGACCAAGCTCCATCATCATGAAGCCGTCGAGGCGCCACGAGCCGCAACCACTGCCGGCCGGCCTTGATCCCCGGGGCCTTGTTTGCTATATCAACCACACCATATACCTCCGTATCTCCACAACAATCCGTTCAATGGCACGTAAACGTAGCAATGGACATCGCCAGGCCCAGCCAGGGTCTTTTGACAGCTTGCCACTCCCTCCTCGACCCAACCACGGACAAGGCCATATAACCGTGCGAGGTAGCAGTGTCGCGACCCAAGAAGGACGGAACAAGGGGGCGAGATTCGGTTCAATGAACCGGCGCAGCGGAACCGCGGTTTCGGGGGTGTCGGTTTGACAGACGGACAAACGTGGTACCGTGGTCGTCCCACCGAATTGTTGCAGTCGCCATCGCCAACCAACGCTCGATGGATGGAGTCTCTCTGTCCTGACTTGGAACCAAAGGTTTCACTGTGTTCATTGAGAGCCCCTCCCAATCCGGAGAGGACACGACAAACAGGACGGCGGAGGGCAACTGCCTAACGGATGGCGGATCCGAACCATGGTTCTGAGAGGGTCGCTCCCGTCCGGGCGCATGCTCGGTTCCAAGAACATGCTGACGAACAGACGGACCGAGCCCAGGCGGCGTTCTCCAAGCTTGCTTGCTTGCTTGCTTGCTTGGGCGCTGATGTGAGCAAGCCACTTCTTCCTTCAAGAAAAGAAAAGAAGCAAAAGGAAGACAAACTGCCAGAACCACCATCTCACAGTGCCTGGCTCACCACCAACGCCTGGTCCAAGTTCCTGCACTGTCTCTCTCGGCCGAAGGTCGAAACGAAACACCTCAATCAAACCCCATCCCATCCATCCAACCACCCATCCACAATTCGACAGACCTGGGTGGCTGGATTCGCAACCAATCACTCCCGGTACCACATCCCGAGCTGCCCCCCGGCCAACCAAAAAAATACCCCCTTCCAGCCTAGCGAGAAGCAAAACCCCCTCAATGTCACCGTAGCATTCCCAGCTTCCCTCGTCCGCCCTATCACAAACCGACAAAAAAGTGACAGATGAGATCCGCTGCAGCGCGAACCACACCACCATCGCCCGACCACCCAACCAGGGGAGGGGAAGGAAGTTGATGATTTGATTTTTGAGCGAACCAGAAAAATGGAAGGGCTGTTGTGTGTCTGTGTGTCTGTGTGTGTGTGTGTGTGTGTGTGTCTGTGCGTGTGTGTGTGTGTGTGTGTGTGTGTGTGTGTGTGTGTGTGTGTGTGTGTGTGTGTGTGTGTGTGTGTGTGTGTGCTCGACAAAATCCCTTCCCGAATCTGGCCTTTTCCCTCTCCTGCACAGACGCTGACGGGCATGCTGCGGAATTCTGCATCGCACTCGCGAGGCAGCGAAAGGAGCAAGCCACATTGTTACAGCACATTTGCACATCGCTTCCGCGGTGCAGCCGGTCTGCGTGCCTGGCTGCCCTCCACTGTGTGGTTTGTGGGTTTGTTGTGAATCGGGAACAGTCCGGGTCTGTTTCTCCCCTTTTTCCAAGGAGGAAAAAAGGGGGCATACGGAGTACGCAACAATCTCATCTTCTGCTGTTGCAAACCTCCTTCCCCGTTCACTTCACTTCCATCACTAGGCACCGTTATCTTCCTGCCCGCTCCATCTGTTCATCAACTGCCTCCTCAGGCATCCAGCTCGTTTCCCCTGGCTGGCTGCCAATCCCCCCCTGACGAAATCGGGTGGATGTGCGCGCCAAGGGGTTCCCGAAGGGGTGGGTATCCTCACATCTGGCGCCAGGGGCAGACCATTGGTCAATTGCTTTCCCGTCTGGATCCAGTGGGGTTGCTCTCGGCTCAGCCTGCACTTTTTTTTGTGCAAGGGACAGGAACTCATCAGAGAAAAGGGACGGAAATTCTCCACTTCTGGAAACAGAGCCGAATCTAAAGAACGAAACGTTAGTCGCTTTTGAGTCCATTGGGCTGCTCGGGATGATGAACCGGGTGGATTTGGGTTGCGCGTCGAATCTCTTTTTGGCTCTTGAGGTTGACGATCTCGAGGCTTGGAAAGTTCGTGAGACAAAACCCCGAAATTCCTCACAGGGTCCACGGGCAGTTGCTCAAGGTTGTTCCTTGTTGTTTTGTTCCCAGCAGCGCGGGCTTGCCGAGTCCCTGAACTTGAACCCGTCGTCTCAAGGACTCGTGGTGCGTCAACAAGCGCTCGCAAGTCGGACTCTCTCTGTGTCTGGCTCTCACGTCAGTCCGTCACACCGCATTTCCTCTTCGCTGCTGCTCGTGCGTCCGCATGGTTAATGCCGCGCTTATGTGAGCTCGGCGGGTTCGCTGATGCTGCGCATGTCAGGGACCGGCCCTCTGAGGTAATTCCTAGCGTCTTGGGTGCTGGCCGGCATTCGATTCCTCAGCCCCCAACTTCCTTCCTGTGTCATTACCGCGGCAGAGTGGAGTGCTGGTTGGAGATAGCTCCCCCTGCAAGGTGTACCGTAAGCTGTCAGGGCCATCGAGAGCACAACTCACCTCCTTATGCCATCCCAAAGCAGAAAGTCCAGAAGAAAACCGTTGATAAGCAGAAGCGAAGACTCCCCTGCCAACACTGCCCTGCAATCCAAGTTCTTGCAGCACGAAGAAATCTCGGGTCCGACCTGCATGCTGGAGCTTGGTTGCAGAGCTCCTCACTCATAACAGCTTCACAGCTGTGCCCGCGCCGGCAGGAGCTCCATCTCCAAGACACCAAGACACGGCATGTGGGGCTCAGCTTCCCGATCCTTGGGATCCCAAGCCCTGGGCAACTCGGTTCCCAAGCCCTGAAGAGCAGGAGGTCAAGAAAATGGCGGGGTTGACAGCACGGGGAACCAGGGTTGACGATAACCCACGCCGGTCGTCTCATCGTCGACCGATTTGACCCATGCTCGGCCTCCAGATCGGAATTGATCTGACGCTCGTCGTGTGGGATTCCTGCCCACCGACAACACCGAGAAGGAAGCTCGGTGCAGCAGAACAGCAAGAGAAAACTGTTGAGCCATGGTCCCTTGTAGGGCTGGGCTTGCCCTCTCCACATGCCCGAGGCAATTGAAGCAGAGGACAATTGCACGTGGGCGTTGAAGTCCCTGTCACATGATAGAAATCTTCCGCCAGTCTGTCTCGGACTCTCGCGGTCGGTGAAGCAATTGAGAAAACCCCGGACTTGCTTCGCGGCGATCGATGGGTCTTGGAGTTGTTCGGCGAAGTCGAGAGACGGCGCCGGCACCTTGACGGGTAGGCCCACCATCTCCACCGGTAGCGACGGGGCCGAATCCGAATCATGGCGGACCTCAGCGATGCTGTTGGACGGGTTGTTGTTTGTCGGATCTCTCCGCCATCTTGAAAAGAAGCAAAGTGTGGCTTGCCAATTGCCGGTTGCGCACTTTTGCTTTTTCCTAACGGTCCAGGACACTTGGCCTCGTGCTTCCACGTTGTCAACTGCCGTTTGAGAGTGGGGTTTCGGGGGCCGCGTCGACGAGTTGTGGAACTGGAGAGCGACGATCACAGCCCAGTGTTTCGGATCTCAACGCTGCTCATCAGCTCCGCCCCGCCAGACAATGGCTGCCGTCTTCGTCACCGGTCTTGTGGCTGACGATGTCTGTAGGTATCCGGAGGGGGTGATGTTGATGCTCATCGGGAAGCCTCGGAGTTGGGCTTGGTCGTTGGTTGACAACAGAGTCTTCTGGTTGCAGGAGGAAAAGCGCCTTCGCATATCTTTTGATGCGCAAGCATGCAGATGCAATGCTCCGAGAGTGAGAATGTTTGTCTCCATCCAGCAACGTCCGATATCCACAGCAGCTCGGCGTCCACGCGGCCCCGCCCGCCTTCTTTCGTGTCGGTCCCCGAGTCAGCCGGAGCAGGGGTCTCGTCGCGGAGCCGGTCCGTTGACGATCAACCGGCGGAGCTGTCGAGACCAACATGCCATGTCCATGCAACCGGTCTGCGTACCTTGCATTGCAAACGTCCTGCGTGTCGATCTATCGAGCAGGTCGAAGCTGCAACTCCTTCGTAGCAGGCGAGCAAGGTAGCATTCGCTGCTGCCTGAAGAGCACTCAATGCAACGACGCGTCGCTGACGCGCTGTCTTTTGGCCGAGGCTGAGCTGCGGCCGCTTGTGCCATGGCTGGTACCGAAAAATTGACAACCTTTGAGACCAGAAGTTGATGGTGGGTTAATATGATATCCCGCTCGGGCTGGAACGCAGCCGCCACCATCTTGCACCCTCGAGGCTGGAAAGAATGCAGATATGATTTCAAGGCTCGCCAATTGGATTCGGAAGAGAACGAGCCGCGAGGCGAAAGACTCACCCCATCCCGGGCCCGAGCCTGCAAGCTTGTCGGGTGGTGAGAGGGATGGTTGCTCTTCGCGCACCGCTGCAGGGACCACCGATGGAAGCTTGGTGCTGCAAGGGACCGTGCCCGACACCAACCGCCCACCGGCCCCAGTGGTGAGTGCGCCGTTTCGGCTGGCAGCCACTCTGGATAACGTTATGCAGGGGCCGTGGCCAGGGGCCCAGCCTCGCGACCCAACCAGCATTCGGGAAGGCTTGCGAAAGGGTTTCGACGTCGATCATGCAGAAACCAAATTGGTGACTTGGCAAAACGGTGATGAAAGATCGAAAGTTTAGAAGTCTCCAGCAGGAACAATGGTGACGCGATCGGTTCATCTCGCGAGCGGCGGCCCGAATCCTTCCTGCAGTCGCGGACTGCTGCGTCCTCCTGCGTCCGCCAACGTCTTCAGAGGAGAGGCTCGTGGATGGTTGTTGGTACGTGTCTTGCCGAGGTTCTGCTGGTTGATCTTGTCGCATGGGCAACACAAGTGGCACTGTATGAGACGCAACCTGGCTCGACCTCCATGTCGCCTTTGCAGACCGCGACGGTCGCATCCGATATCTGGCCATTGACGATGAGGATGAATGATGGTTCTGGCCGAGCTGTTGGTCAAGACCGTGGACGGTTGAATTCGACGACGCGGGCCGACAAGGTATTTGGAATCGCCTTGTTGGACGGGTTGCATCTTGCTCTGCGGGCCGATTGACAGTCTTCGAGAACCAACAACCGGGAAATCGCAGCCTTTGACTATTAACCGACGGGACCTTTTCCTGGGGAGTTTCCGACGGGCGCCCGTCAAAGTTCCCGGTCAACATTTGGAGTTGATTCATGCCACCGCCAACCGCTCTGAGCATTCGGAAGAAGAGTGGTTGATCAGTCCACTCTGCGTCGGGGGGGATACCGCCGTCTTTGAGCCCGTCAATCACAGACATGTCGAAGTCCATCGTGCGCCGCTCAGTGTTCAGTTTGCGCTCCAATGAGGGTCCGCACCGTCCAGTTGGGCGACCTCGGGATCCTTGCTGTCTTGGTGGAGTTTTCCTACTGTTCGTCTTGCTCGACTCTGTCGAGGAAACAGAACGATCTCGGTCAGGAGGGCGGTTCCGCAGCCGCAATGGTGATGAAGGGAGCCAGCAGCGTGTGACCGGTTGGCATCGAGGGTTGCCCCTGTAGGTAAGTGTTGAGGATAAAAGGCAACTTCTGTAGGTATGCTGACACCCGAAACTTTCACCTGCCGCACTATATTAGTACGGCTAGTCGACAGCTGTCTCGCCAATCTCGTGATCGAAGTCGCTGGGACGAGGTCAAAAGGCTGCTCAATAGTCGCCCAGGTCGGCTGGCGCACTAACAAGCAGCGAACATGGAGCTGAGTCAAGGTCCACCGAGATCCGTAACCTTCGGCGACCTCGTCGACTCCATCATCCGTGCCGGGTTTGGCGCGCAAAAGACTGTGAGTGCATCATGCAGGCGCTGCAATGTTTATCAAGGTTCTTGATCCTGCGATGCTCTGCTCAAATAGCTCTCAGTGTCGTCCACCAGCCACACTTGTGCTCAGCTTGCGCGTGACATGCAGTCGCCGGCCACAGGCAGGATGTGGCGCCGAGAGGAAGGGCAACGGCCGAGTGGATTCGGCGATCATCGTGGCGCTAGCCACGGGGCGCCGACGTAACGGCGGCTTCTAGGGCCGTTGGTCGATGTCGGAAGCCTTTTCCGCTCGTCAGAGCGATTTTAGCCGGAGCGCTTTCGGTTTCTTGCAGAAAGATCGACGAAACTTCTCCAGCAGGGCCGTGCCAGCGATGATGGAATCGCTCACAACAGAGGTTCCTTCCTGTCTTGATGAGGAGAGATGACTGAGGAGAAGCATTTCGTGAATCTTTTTTCTCCGTCTTCGCGCTCGAGATTCTTGATTGATGGGGAAAAGTGGGGTCGACGAGAAAGGGCAGGAGCCTGGGCAAAAACCACCTGAAATTTTTTTTACGATGAAACCAGCGTTCTTTCCACTGCTTGCGCCGGGCAGGAGAGAACGGAAGGAGCTCATCGTCTGCATCGCCAGACCAGCCAAAACCAGAAGGCACTTGCCAGGATCTATGCAGGCGCGAAGCACTCAAGGCAGTCGCTTCATCTCCGAGTCTCGCCAACTCGAACTCTCTCGAGCAACTGGGAAGTGGTGTCGACTCCGTCTGTAAGGAGAAGCCACATGAGAAACGACACCAACACATGGTCCCTCGGTTCGCCCTGTGATGGCCTGGGCCCTTGGGTCAAGCCAGGCAGGGCCCCCGTCCCGCTTCCCCGGCCATGAGACCTGGATGCTACGGTGTCTTCCTTCCGTCGGGATGCGGGGATGACGGGCCTTCCCCAGACCCAAACCCCAGAAATCCACTCACGATCGAACCGCTTGGCCAACCGACCGTCAAGGGCGATGGAATTTTGGACAAGTGATGAAGCACGCCTATCACGTCGCCCGCGTGCGCCCTCATCACGGCCGACCGAGGGCCGAAATGCCCTCCCACACCTCGTCCGCCATCATGTGAGTCGTTTCGCCCAGCAGCGCCGATCAGAGCACTTGTCTCGTCTCGGCCACTACAACCACAATGAACGTGCGGCAGCCAGCGACTTGCCGGCATACTGCTGCTGCACACGGCGACGAGGCCGGCGAATCACGCTCCCGAGAGGGCTAAATTTATCGTAGGGTGATACCTCACCTCGGGGCCCAGGACGGCAGCCTGCCTATACGCACGAGACTGGCGAGGTTGTATTCGCAAGAGGCGAGCGACATGCGGAAGCATGTCTGGGACCTTTGGGGAGCGTCTGGAAGCACCATCGAATACTCGGTACCCAGCAGCTCGTCACGGCTCAATAGCAGCAGATTGACGGCTGGCTGCCTGCCCTCAGCGTCGCTTCCCGGTGCGACGCTGCAGCGGAAGCCAATATCCTCCGGCCGCCGTGAGCTGAGGAGAGCTGCCCGTCTGAACCCAGTCGTTGGTCGGCGCAAGCTGGCGCTGGATATTGCTCGCCCAGTGTTGGCTCCTTGAGTCGACAGCGCGTCAACCTCTACTCCGTAGGCTGGCTCATTTGCGCCGGGCCCCGACGGCATATTATATTGGCTTGTGGTGCAACCATTAGATATTTTCCGGTCCGTTCCTCCCGAGATCATCAATCCTTCTCCTGGGAGCGAAGCGCACAGTGCTGATTTCGCATTGATCTGCTGATGAAGCGAAGGGCTTCTCCTGGGAGCGGTGCCGTGTCGTGTCTGATGGAGCATTCAGGGAGTCTGAGACTGGAGTTTGTTCGTTCGAGTCAGTCAAACGCCTCGACCCCTCGCATGGTTGGCGTCGTCGGAACTCGTCGTCGCTTCTGCCACGTGAGTTCCGCAAAGGTCTGGCGCACGGAGAAGGAGGTGCCGTCGCGGAGGGTCCAACGGCGACGCACCGTTTTCGGCCCTTGCAGAGAGCGTTAGCGGGAGTTCATCAGAACAGTTACGGCGCCAAGCCACTGGTCGCCGGCGGGGTGCAGGAAACGGGATCCCCTCAAACCCCTGCCCCTTGCGAGGAAGACCAACGGAACAAGAACCCCACTGGTGGCCCCACCGATTCTTCATCGACTGTTCGGACCCTTGCCGCATGGGGACCAGGGAAGTCGCGATACCCTGGCAAGGCGTGTGAGTGAATCTTCGGAACGCATTGCAGAGAGCAGCAAGGATGCGAAGTCACCCTGGAGCAATATATGGGACCCCAGGCCCGTCCCCTTCCCCCACAACAAGTGCTTTTCCTGGATTGTCGGATTCATGCCGCTCCTCTGTCTCTCGAATTCCCGAATCCAAAGGAATAACGAATTGTTTTTGTGTCGTCGGGACATATCGGCTCAACCGCTTGTTCACTGCGTTGCTGACTGAGGAGCTTCGCAGTCGGATTTGCTTCGATTCGCCAATTGGAGGAGTCGTCCTGTCGTCCCATCCTCAGATTCCATCACATCTCACATATCGCGTGTCAACGCTCGACGGCAACTCCCAGCTGCGGATGCCCTCGCCCACACGCCCGGGACGGCATATCCCAGCCAGCCTGACCGGCGAGAGTCAGTGGATGTCGACCTGTGGCCGCGACTCCCACCGTCGACTATTTCCGCCATCTTCCTCCGAATCGTCCCAAGGACCATAACGTTCATCACCAGTCGCCCGCCATGAATTTCTACGCCGCTTCCGCCATGCCCGTGTACCGGGTGGAGAAGGACACGCACAAGAGCTCCAAGCACGCGGCCAAGCAGACCAAAAAGTCCAGGATACTTGGACTCGCGACCCCCCAGAGGGACGCTGCGCCACCCCCCGTCAGACCCGTCACGTCGTCCGATGGCGCGCCGCACGACACTCGCTCCATCGACAGGCTCCTCGACCCGGCCATCGACGGCCCTCCATCCCCGGAGAGCCTCCGTGAAGTCAGCCAGCAGATGAAGAGGACGTCCATCCACGACAAGCATCAAAGCCACCAAACCAACTCGTCCGGCTCGTCCTCGCTGCGGTCGCTGACCTCAGCCGACCGCCCCTCGTGGGAGAATTCGTTGGAGGGGAAGACGCTGTCGAGGAAATCCTCGGGGCGCTCGACGTCGAGCAGCATGCCTTCCCGGGACCGGCCCGAGAGCGTGCAGATTTTCGGCAAGACCATTTTCAACCGGAGAGGGAAGATGAGGCGCGAGAGCAGCGCCCAAAGCTCGTCGAGCTCCATGTACTCGACCGATGCAGTGATCGACCCGTCAATGCCGCTCCCCCAGACTTCGGTTCCGAACCGCGACTCGGCGATTCCATCCTTGTTTGGCCTTCGCCGGAGCAACAAACAGGACCAGGCCGCCGACGCACAGCGCAGACTCAACATCTCTGGGCCGTACAACTTCCAGCATGTGGCTCGGGTCTCTCAGGCGAAGGGTGCTAGGCCTGATGATCTGCACTTTGCCGACTTCTCCTCGGATTCGCTCCCGCTGCACGAAGAGGACGACACCGTGACCGCCTCCTTCGAGCCGCTGCAGCAGACGACGTCGCTCACGCGGACTCCGTCCGTGCTGAAGAAGCACCCGTCTTCCCGCCGCCTTCTCAACCGTTCTCAATCCCAGGAACAATTGGGCATGGGCGTCCCTCCCCCGCGCCCTCCACGATCTCCTATCGATCCGTCCTACCCTGATGGCATTATTCCGACTCAACGAGGCACCTCGAGCCGGATGTCGAGCCGCCATGAGCGCCTCGACTCGCTAGACCGGCCGCAGACGAGCGTAAGCTTCCGCTCCCCTCAGCTGTATGCGGACCCTGGAAGCCCTCCCCCAACGTCATACGGGTTTACGCCAGCACCCGATATGGGCGTCATTCCCGAACACGCATATTCCGGTCCCATGGGCCTCCAAGATGACGCCAACTGGCCACTTCCCTGCCCAAGCAGCAGCGCCTCCGAGTACACCCTGCCCAACGTGCCCGAGGAGGACGAGAACACGGCTGCGGTGAAGAAGTCGCGGGCGAGCGTTACGAGCAGCGCGTCGCTCCGCGGCAGCCAATCTGTGCCAATGTTGAGGGGACTTGCCTCGCGCCACACCGACGATTCAGGCCGTCGCCCCAGTGATGCCTCCGACACGCTTGGCCGGTTTGATATGCTAGCTGCGCAGCGCGCCCTCAAAGCGGCGCTGAACGATGGGGGCGAAGTATTGCCCCGCGAGGCTTGGGAGGACGACATCGACTACTGCTACGACCACGAGGCCGAGGCTGACTGCGACTATGAGTGGGGTCGCCCGTCTTTTGAGACCAGCAGGGATGGTGACACGGCAACACCGGTGGACGAGCACGGGCGGAGCGTGGAGTCGTATGAGGCTTCTCCTGCGATGCTGACGCCAGGACAGTTTGATGTGCCGGCTCTCAGTCCTGTTAGCCAGCAGTCATCGGCGACCGCACAAGAAGCCATCACCCCGACCGTAGTGAACAACCCGAAGGCTTCCAACTTCTCGTTGCCGAGAGTCGATTCCAAGAACCTCCTCCATGTTCGGAAGCCGTCGGATGCATCCAGCTTCAAGGAGTCCCACGGCTTCACCCTTTCGCCGTCTCTCCTGATCCCGATGGACTATCAGCAGCAGATGATGGCCTGCGAGGCGGAAAGGCAAGATGCCTCTGACTTTGCTTTTCGTCCTTTCGACGAGCCCCCGCTGAACATGGACCCATCAGCGCTCCTCCTTCGGTACCGCACCAGCGCTTCGACGACCGGTACCATCGAAAGCACCAGCTCCGCGTTCGATAAGCACGCCTCGACTGCCTCGACATCGACCGACTACACCCGCCTGACGGCGAGCGTCTCCTCGCTCGACATGGAGTCGTGCCTCCCGCCGAGCGAGCCGCTGCAGCGGTTCCCCTCGTTCGAGTCCCACGGCAGGGCTGAGAGCAAGGCTGCCATGCCCACGCTCCCCGAGTCGGAGGAGGTGGCCCAGCCGTCCGGCCGCCGGCCACATTTCAAGAGCCGCGGCAGCGAGTCGAACCTCGGGAAGCTGGCTGATGAGCCGTGGCCGGGCAAGGCGAAGGGTCCGGTCCAGGCCAGGCGGGGGCGCTCGAGGACAACGAGCCTCAGCACGCCGCCCCCGCCGAACCAGTATGCGCTGTTCCCGGCGGTGCAGCTGAGCGGCAACCGGATCTAAATATCGGAATGTCCGTCAACATCGACGACGCGTATATACTGTATCATGAGAAACTCGCGGTGCTCAGCGCCGATATGAGAGATCTCAAACCCACACGAGGCATCGTCCTCTCTCACACATATTTTCCTTTTTTGTTCCAACACCACCTGTTATCTCGATTAGCATCTGTAAGCGGATGGGGATGGGGGTTCAAACCATAGACTTGGGACAGGACTGGGGTTTAAGGACCAACGGACGGCCGGACGGCGCAAACGAGAAAAGTAACTCTCGGTTTTCATTTTTAGGAATTAGGAAGGATCTGTTGTCATATCAGCAATTCACTCTTTTTGGATCCTTGACTTCTTTATTTTCGCTTGAGGAGATCTGACAACATACCTGTCTTTTCCGTCCGTTTTTCTCGCTTGACTTGACATAAGACCAGAGTGTATGGACTGGATAGGGCAACTGTACTGGGTTGGGACACAACCTGGAACTCATCATCTCATATTGTTTGTTGTTTGTATATCTTCCACCCTATCCCCGGTTCCACGGCGACCCCTTCCCGCTGGCATCGACATCGTTTCGTGCCCTCAACAAATGGGCAAGACCAGCAAGCGCATGGAAGGTTGGATATGACGGCGGCGCCGGAGCGGAGAAGAATCCGGAGGAAGGGAAAAACCAGAGGACTTAACGACGAGTCAAACCCCTCAGGCCAGCTCATCTCACCACGACGGGAGTCCCACCTGAACAACCCTGCCAACCAAGACATGTCAGAAGGGGAGAGATTGGTCTCGCTTGGGACACTTTAGGATTAGGGTTTGGATGATGAGATGATGGAGACATTTGACTGCGAATGACAGGAGGGAAGGGGAGAATCGGCGAGGAGGCTGAAAAGGTGTATCTCATGCGAAAAGAGATTCGAGTGGAAGAAAAGAACCGGGAAAAACAAAGAATAACTGGGCCTGTCTGGTCTAGGCAGATAGAAAGGAATTCATCTGGTACGGGTGGAATGGAATGGACCGGCGAATGCTTATCTGCTTCCGGATCTACGCTCTGTTACTCATTCCTTTTGATCATATTTGACTGCCGCGTCCTTGCAGAAGAACACTGAGCGGCCGGGTAAATATTGAGAGAAGTTGAAGTCAAATCAAGCATGACAGAAAGCAACAAGATTTTCCAGCCTCATGTCCTATTCCGTTTCCACGTGGTCATCATGCAGACTGAGCTGAGCTGCAACCCAGCTCAGCCAGCCTTCCCCCCCTCCTCCACCTTCTCAATCCGTACAGGGCTGCAGGATTAGCTTCACACTGGGACGTCATCGGCGTCGACTTTGCAGGAATTCGAGTTCTATGGTCCACTAGTAGGGCTTAGTGTGTGGTGCTTTGCGTGAGTGGCGATCCAGTGAGAGGAGGGAGCGACGAGTGTTGTTGTTGTGGACCTGAACTTGTTGAAGCCATCAACTCGGAAACACAGCTCAGTCAAACAGTGGTTGACCAAGCAGTTACCTCGACGTAGATCCTTTCGCTGGGCGGATCTCCGTGGAGAGATTGGGTGACCCCAGTGAAGAGCGCAGCTCAGACACTTGCAAGATGACTTGACGCTCTTTTGACTCCATTATACTTGTACAACGGCCGTAGCCGACTCCGGGTACAGTAACCAAGGCGAACCATAACTCCTCCCGTACCGCCCAAAATCCCGGTATATAGCAGAACAATGCAACCAGAACAGCCAGAACCCGTGTTCCCTTGACGCCCTTGAACGCCGTTGCCCTAGGCGCGCCCCGAAACCCCAGCCAGTTTCTGGTCTGCGGCCCAAAGCACCCCATTGCACCTCGAATCAGTCCACCTCCCCCATTCAAACCGAGAAACCCCTCGAGTTGCCGCATCGAAGCAGCAAGTATGTACCGAAGCGAAGAATTCCCCTCCCCTTGACCAACTCTTCCTCTCTCCTCTCCCCCGTCGAGCAGTTCTTCCGCCTCCAGCCCAGACAACCCAAACGGGCCCCCCAAACGAAACGCCAGCCAAAGAATAGTAAGCCAAGCCAAGAAAAGGCTACACCCACCCCGCCCCTCCCCACACCCCGCGTATCCTCCTCGCGAGCTGGATATCCTTCTGCATAATCGTCACCCGCTTGGCGTGTATCGCGCACAGGTTCGTGTCCTCGAACAGGTGCACCAAAAATGCCTCGGCGGCCTCCTGCAGCGCCAGGATCGCCTGCGACTGCCACCGGAGTTCTTCGGTCATGGGCTGGTATTGGAGGGCTATTTCGCGGACCTGTTATTCCCCCAGGGAGAATGTTAGCGGAAAGGAGAAAAAAAGATGGTGATGGTTGCGGACGAAGGATGTCGCACCAATCGCGCAAAGGGCAGCTTGGACATGAGGAGGTCGGTGTTGGCCTGGTAGCGGCGGATTTCTTTGAGCGCGAGGGTGCCGGGGCGGTAGCGGCGCTTCTTGGGCTGGGGGACGGGGTCGCCTGCTTCGGAGGGTGTCAATATCCAGCGACAAATATCGGTTGGAGGTGAAGGGCATACGTTGTACGTCGCTTTGTCTCGGTCGCCTCTGGGCTGCTGGCGCTGGTGCTGCTGGCGCGGCTGCTGATGGCCGCCCTCGGGGCGCAGCTGCTGATGCGCCGGAGGGTCTTTGCTTGGCTCGCTTTGGGGGCATGTTGCCGAGTCGTTTTGCTCAACGAACGTCGGCAATCGGAGGGGAAAGCTATGCGATGAGATCGGGCGCAATTGACGGGTGTGAAAGAGCTTGCTGAGGGTCGGTACAGAGCTTGGGAAGCGTTGCGACAGGCCGATGCGCCAGGCGAATGTGAGATGGCGCAAATTGAATTGGTGAAGAGAAAAGCGGTATCGCAAGATGCTGGTAACGGAAAGAAATGCTTGTATCTAAGGCCCTGGTCTGAAAACGGGAGTTGCTGGAATTTGACCTTCTGGAATGTGAAGAGAGGGTTCAATTCAGGAGGCTGGGGAGCTCTTCAACTTCTCTCCCAGACACGCAGGCACGCGCGCATGGAAGCTCGCGACGCGCCGAAGTGACAAGGGTTTAATGGGGTGGCTGGGACGTGTACTGTATCCGTGGTTTTTACACACGAGCCACAGTTACCTTACACCGTACGTTACCCAACGTTACGGCCCTGTTTCCCGTCGCTCGGACTCCACGCCTTCATGGTGTGGCGGTGACTCGGATATCTGCATAAGCGGCTTTGTGGCCTAACTGGCGTCATCTATGGGGCCGGCTGAACCGCGCGCTTGCCGCCTCATGATAACGCCGCTGATAGACGATACCTACGGTTCTCAAGAAAGGACACCTCAGCATCAGCGCCGTAACATCAGCGCCGTAACATCATCTGCCTTTCACACCCAACCCACCACGGTTTCGCGAGCTGACTTCAGTCGGCTGCCACACACATGTCTTCCACTAGCCACGATCAGCGCCGAACGTAATCGCAAACCGCAGACCGCAGCCTGCACCCGCGCCGTCCTCTCGAAACCAACGGGTTGCGCATCGCGCTAAACCTCAACCACCCCACTCTCATACGACCTGCATCTACAACACCGGCGTTGCGCCCACTAGTTTCGCGACCATGGATCAAGTAATGGGCGGCGACGGCGCCTTTCCGCTTGAGACATGGTTCTGGGAGATGCCCATCATCACCCGCTGGTGGACAACAGCGACCATCCTGACGAGCGGCCTGGTCCAGTGCAAGCTCGTCAACGCCTATCAGCTCTTCTACAGCTACCGCACAGTGTTCCAAAAAGCGCAAGCACGTTTCTCCCCTTCAACCCGATCGCATTTTGCGCAGCTCCCATACTAACTCTCTGTCTTCGCAGTACTGGCGCCTCCTCACAACCTTCCTCTACTTCGGCCCCATCTCGATCGACCTGCTCTTCCACATCTACTTCCTCCAGCGCTACGCCCGCCTGCTCGAGGAATCCTCGGGCCGCTCGCCGGCCTACTTCTCGTGGCTGCTCGTCTACGCCATGACCAGCCTGCTGATCCTGTCCCCCTTCGTCTCGATGGCCTTCCTCGGCCACCCGCTGTCGTCGACCCTCGTCTACATCTGGTCGCGCCGCAACCCGGACACGCTCATGAGCTTTCTGGGCATGTTAGTGTTCCGCGCGCCGTACCTGCCGTGGGTGCTCATGGGCATCAGTTTTGTGCTGCATGGGACCGTGCCGAGGGATGAGATTGTCGGGGTGGTGATTGGGCATATTTGGTATTTCTTTAATGATGTGTATCCGCCGCTGCATGGCGGGTCGAGGCCGTTGGATCCGCCGATGTGGTGGCGGAGATTGTTTGGTGAGTAAAACCTTGCTGCGGTGGTGATCGGAAGTGCTCAGCTAACACAGGACAGAGGGGCGACCGCGCGACGAGACTGCCAATGGCATCAACCACGAGATTGCTGTGGCAGGCGCCGAGGTTCCGGCACCAGAAGTGCGGTGACCGCAAACAGTCGGGGAAGTGACAGGCCGCAGCTGTACAGAGAGTGGTCTGGGTGGGATACGTGGATCTTTGACATTTTGAATCAGGCCGGGGTGTTTGGCGTTGGAGGTTTCATACATGGACGGAGGGTATCTTACATCATTGCATAACAAGACTGGCGTTGGGTTCCCTTTTGGGGGTTGCTTTGGGGAAAATGGTATTTTGGGCCCTGAGCTGGGAGGCATTCTCGCAACCACGAGCTGATGGAGCCGACTGAATCACGGGGGGTTTCTGCTGGGATATCTGGAGAAGCCAGCAGAGAGATAAGCAAGTGAGACGTAGAAAATCTAACAAATAACGCTATCGCTCCTGATGCTCCTCCTTGATCCGGGCTTTGCCTACGCGAGGTACTGGTCAACGTACTCCTTCCGGTACGGGTTCTTGTCGACGTCCTCGGACCGGTTCAGGGGCGTCCACTTGGGCTCTTCCTTGAACAGGCGCATCGCCTGGATGTACTAGACTCTGTTAGCACGATCCCCATCCCACAGCTTCAGGAGGAAACCTACGTTGCTCTCATCAGTCGTAAACCGGTGGTAGATGCCCGCTGGCAGGATAATCAAGTCATCCTATTCCCCTATCATCAGCCCATCCCACTCTTTGAACAAAATGGAAGGAGAAAAAAAAAAAAAAGACAAACCTTCTCCAACGCAATCCGCACCCACCGATCCCCCTTGTCCCGCACGTCAAAATACCCCCTGCCATCCCGCACATACCGGATCTCCTCGTCCTCGTGCAGGTGCTCGTCAAAGAACATTTTGACTTTGGACTCGTACGCCTCGCCCATCTTCTCGGGCGACACCGTGATCTCGTCCCGGTTCTTGTACCCGCGCTCGGCCGCCAGCGCGTCCACGCCGGATAGCTCAGGGATCCGGTAGTAGAGGACGCCGATGGACGAGAGGTCTGACTCGGAGAGCGGGGTTTGGGAGTCGTGCGGGAGGCGTTGGTCGCCCTGTTGAGTTGGAAGGCAAGGGTTTGGTGTTAGTGGTGAGGGTGAGGATAGGGGTGGGTGAGGGGTTTATCTGGGGAGGGTTTGGGAAAGGTGTGGGCTTACGGGGAGGTTGTCGTAGTAGTAGGCCTTCATTTTGTTTGACTTTGGGAGGCTGATGGCGATAGTAGGTTTGATGTGTGTTCTTGGCTTGGGTGTGATGAGGTGAGTTGGTGATGAAGCGTGTGAGGCGGGGTTCGGGGCTTAAATTTGGTGGTGAGGGGCACTCAGACAAGGCAACTTCTCCTGCTTCGGTTGAACAAGGTTTCCTCAGGATTCTCACTCAGCATTGTGGCATGCTCGTAGGGCCAGAATTTTTAATTGGCTGCATCTATTTGGTCGTAATTTCATTGAGAGGGATATCCGGCAAGCCTGCCATGCTTTGCCAGTTCGTTCTCACGGTTCTTGTCAGATGAGAGCCCGAAATTGCGCCATCGAAGTTCCTATGAATCCTATCGATAACGTTGAGACAGCCCTCACCACATCCGCAACGAAGAATTGAACTGGCTGGCCTTGCGCTCAAATTTATCAGATTTCGTCTTGCCAGCTAAAGACGTGGTAGAGTCTGTCCTGACGGCCACAGGCCGAAAAGCAGTCTTTCAAGTTTCAAGAGCGCCCCTGGCGATGAACGAAAGGCACAGTGTTTTGACTGTCCGACACTGTGAAGATGTGCTTCGCTGCCAAGAAATCAGTTCCCGAGCTTTCAACCGCCGGCTCCATCACATTCACCCGCATCGTCAACCATAAGGACACCTCGATACTCGGGTATCAAGACACAGGGGATATACCATGAGTTGAGGACTGCCAAGGCGGGCGCATGCGTATTGCAACCAGCATCGCCTTGCCTTCAAAAAGCCATTATTCTTACAAGCTAGAGGTTTCCCTCCAACGCAACAACCTTCGGCATGGACACTCGAAGTATGAATGATGCCTCGTCGGTGGCCGGGTCCGAGGCCTCTAGAGTGAAGCTCCAGCTGCCGGCAAGCTGCGACCCGCCACAGCCGGGGGCGCTGGTCAAGCAGCTGGTTTGGATTGTACCTTCCCTTGAGCCTCCGTCTGATCCCTTACCGGCAATTAACATCTCGGCAGGTCTTTGGCGGCACCGGCCACATGGGCCGCTCCTTGGTGAAATCCGCCCTCAGCCACGGCGACCTCGTCACCACAGTCGGCCGCGTGATCGAGACGTCGCCCGAAGCCATGGCGACGCTCAACAGCGACACGTGCCTGGGCCAGCTATGCGACGTGCGCGACGCCGCGTCGGTTGCCCGCGTCATTGAGCACACGCTCGAGCGCTTCGGCCGCATCGACTGCATCGCCAACTGCTCCGGCTACGGCGTCATCGGCGCCTGCGAGGACCAGGACGAGTACGAGCTGCGCAACCAGTTCGAGACCAACTTCATGGGCACCCTGCACATCGTCCAGGCCAGCCTGCCCTACTTCCGCCAACAGAACGGCGGCCGCTATCTCATCTTTAGCTCGACGTCGGGCGCCCTCGGCGTCCCCGGTCTGGGCCCCTACTGCGCGACAAAATACGCCGTCGAGGGGCTCATCGAGGCCATGCTGTACGAGGTCGACCCGTTCAACATCAAGGCCACGCTGGTCGAGCCTGGGCTGGTGCGGCGCGACGAGCCCGACTCCAAGACCAACCCGCTCCCGACCTGGGGCCACTTCCTCATCAAGCCCGCCAGCGAGGCCTACTCGCACGCGACGTCGCCCGCGCTGCACGCCAAGCGCATGGTGCAGTGGCTCGGCGACCGGCAGCCGACGAGCGCCGTCAAGTGCGCCGAGCTGGTGTGGCAGCTGGGCCACTGCTCGTATCCCCCGTTGAGGTTATTACTGGGGAGCTACGCCATCGAGAGCATCCGCGACCGGCTGAGGTCGGTGACGGAGGAGCTCGAGGACTGGAAGCATCTGAACTATCCCGTCCCGCCGGATGCGCCGGGTGGGGAGAGGGGCGAGAAGGCGGATAAGGAGGAGAGGAGTGAGAGGGAGGACCGGGAAGAGGGTGATGACAAGGAAGAGAAGGATGAGCGGGAGGAGCAGGAAGGGAGGGAGGGGAGAGACGGGGAAGAGTATAAGGAGGATGAGGAAATGATGGAGGGGGTAACACCGGATGGAAAAGAGAGGGAGGGTACGTGATATGCTGCGAGGCAAGTGTAGTTTCTGCGAGAGTTGGTTTCTACCGTTCCAATTCGTGTTATTCATCCTTAGGGGCTAACACAGCCCTCATCCCGATATTTACTATATCCTCAACTCCTTGTTAGAGGTTGGACAGAGGTATGAATCCGTGAAATGCCCCAACCCCAACCCTCCTCCATGACCGCTTAACAGCAAATCTTGAGTTTATCGCGTCAATCCGGGGACGTCCAATTGCAGTGAGCGAACAAGCCTTTCATGCCCCACACTGAGCCCCACGCCGCTGAATGCCAAGCTGAAAAGGGGAACCACGAGTACCCTCGTACCCGTCCAGGTTCCATTGTCCCATCCAGGCCAGACCGTTGGAGGATTGGTTTCGTGTGCAATTTAACAGGATTTCCTTCCCCTGACACGCTTTGCCGCCCGCCTCGACTCGAACATCCTCCCTTTTCACGGGCCTCAAGACAAGAACCTACTCCTGCCTCGAGCATCGAGTGGTGTTTTTTTTCTTTGCTTCATTCCATCGGCGAGAGAGCACTGCCCGCCGCTTGCGCCACACCGATCGTTGTTCTGGTTCGCATTCCGGATCCAGCGCCGCCTTCGGAGTTTTGTCTTTCGCTTCTTTGAGCATAGGGTTCGCGGAACTTCTTTCACGCCGCAACATCAGTCACTCGTTTATTTGAACCCCTTACGAACCATACAAAATGTCGAACAAGAAGAACGAAGACATTGAGATGCGGGCCGGGGACGCCGCCAACGACTTCGGGGGTGAGAAGGACCCTTTCCTGGGCAAGCCGCCCTCGCCCTCCCGGCCCCGTCAGGATGCGGGTTTCTTGGCCTACTTCGACAAGCTGGACCACAGCCCCGGCGCGTCTATCCTCGCGTACTGCCTGTCGTCGATCAGCATGACGGTCGTGAACAAATACGTCGTCTCCGGGTCGGCGTGGAACTTGAATTTCTTTTACCTCGCAGTCCAGGTATGTCTGCATCAGTGGGCGTTTTGAGGGCACAAAGGAAGGGGCGCTGACCGCCGTTAGTCGATTGTCTGCACGCTCGCGATCCTTCTGTCCAAGCAGGCTGGCATTCTCAAGAACCTTGCGCCTTTCGATGCGACCAAGGCGAGGAAATGTACGTTTCACCGCAAATTGCGAGGCCACCAGATCATTTGGCTGATATCAATGGGCTAGGGTTCCCCATCTCGCTCCTCCTCGTCGGCATGATCTACACGGGCGCCAAGGCCCTCCAGTTCCTTTCCGTCCCGGTTTACACCATCTTCAAGAACCTGACCATCATCGTCATCGCATACGGAGAGGTGCTCTGGTTTGGCGGCAGCGTTACACCCCTGACGCTGCTGTCCTTTGGCTTGATGGTGCTCAGCTCTGTCGTTGCCGCTTGGGCTGATATCCAGGCCGCCATTGGCGGTGTCGGCCACTCGCTCGAGGCTTCGGATGCCATCGCCACCCTGAACGCCGGCTACGCGTGGATGGGTCTGAACGTCGTTTGCTCTTCGTCCTTCCTGCTCGGCATGCGCAAGGTTATCAAGAAGATGAACTTCAAGGACTACGACAGTGAGTGAAGCGCGACGGACACAAAGGGCTGCGCTGACATTGTATCCAGCCATGTTCTACAACAACCTCCTCACCATCCCCGTCCTCGTCGTCTGCTCGCTCCTGCTCGAGGACTGGTCCGCCGAGAACCTGGCCAAGAACTTCCCCGAAGAGACGCGCAACAAGATGATCATTGGCATGATCTACTCGGGTCTGGCCGCCATCTTCATCTCGTACTGCTCCGCCTGGTGCATCCGCGTCACCTCGTCGACGACGTACTCGATGGTCGGCGCGCTCAACAAGCTGCCCATCGCCATCAGCGGCCTCATCTTCTTCGACGCGCCCATCACCTTTGGCAGCGTCACGGCCATCTTCATCGGCTTCGTCAGCGGCCTCGTCTACGCCTGGGCCAAGGTCCGCCAAAAGGCCCAGGAGGTGGGCATCCTGCCCACCAGCAACAAGCCCACCATGAGCGCCAGCGCGCAGAGCAACAGGGACGCTGCCAACTCTTAAGAGACGCGAGGGCATCATGACGTTGCTAACTCGAGCTCCTGACAGCGCACCCGCCGCGTCCGAGCCGAGGGGTTGATGGCGGCGAACGACCTGCCCGCTGTCACAGCATCCAGACACTCCACCATTCCCTTTACATTTTCCTTCGTGTACATCGCTTCGTTTTCGCTGCTACCAGCCCCCATTTTCTTCTACGCCGTTTTTAGTGGTTGATCTACTTCTTTCAGCATAGAGCTTGGCACGCGATATGGGGGAACTGGCTTGGGTTATTCCTTTCTTTCCCTTCTTCTCCATCTTCTAAAACGGCGTAACCTGACTTGTTGGTTTCCGATGCGAAGGTTCTTGAAGATAAACGCGCGCATGACTGGCGTTTCTGGGGTGGGATGTGGGATGCGGGATGTAAAGTCAATGGTTCCAGCGGACGGTCTTTTTGCGAGGTCGGGTCGTTTGGGATTGTAGGGATGGATGGGTGTTGGATTTGTGTGGGATGGGGAGGAAGGGATGTAGAAGTGGGAGGCATCCTGATGGTTCTGTTGGGTGCTGACTGCAGGTGATTGAATAGTAATATACAGTGTAAAGATGAAGCGAGTGGACACCGCAAGTTTGGCGTTGCAAGCGGGTGACAAGAGGGATTGAAGATGCAGCTCAGTGCGCTTTGATGGTTCAGGAGCGCCTGTTGGGTTCGAGATCGAGTTGAGAGAACCGTCATGATATTCATTATATCCGCTATCTCAATACACTTGCGCTTTTCCAACTCCCCATGCACAACCCTTGGTGTTTCCTACGCCGGCTAACCCCTATCCATACTCCAACTACTAAACCACTACTCGTTATTCATGTACGCCATCCAAAGCCAACCACCAATTCCCTTTCCCAACCCCTCTTGTTTCAAGCAGAGGCCTTCTTCCACGCCGAGCTCGGCACCAACGCATTCCCGCTCTCGCTCAACACCCACAAGTTCTTGTACCACAACACCGCGCCAGCAACCAACAAAACATAGTACGCCACCGTCCACAGGATACTAGCCCTCCTCCCATTCCCCTGCCTGGCCCCTGCACCGTTCTCATCAACATCCCGGCCGGCCAGCACCGGCACAGGCTCAACCCTCCCCCAAACCTGCGGCAGACCCATGCAGTTGCAGAACGCGTGCACGGCACAGACAGCGGCGAGAGACCCCGTGCGCAGGAACAGGAATGTTGCGTACGCGCCGAACAAGGTGGTATACCCCAGCTGGAAGACGGAGCGCGCCAGGGCGGCGGCGGCGGGCACCTGCGGGTGGGTGAGGCGGAACTCGTAGAAGTGGTGGACGTGGGCCAGGCCGAAGATGATTGGAGTGAGAAAGATGGTTTGGCGGAGCGGGGATTGGGCGAGGAGCATGAGGGGGATGGAGGCGGTGCGGAAGAGGATTTCTTCTGTTATTGGGCCCTGTTGTAGTACCAGTGTCAGTGTCTGTTGGGGGTAGAATAAAGGGGGAGGGGAAGAAAAGGGGGAAACGTACGGCAACAATATTCCGCCACGTCGTCCACTCCCCCCAAACCTCCTTCACCGGCGCCAGGCGCACCCAATCCGCCCATCCGCGCTCAACAACAAGGTAACTAAACAACGGCCCCGCGAACAACACCGCCGTAAGGAACAGCGCGCGCAGCGCGTCCCATAGCGCAAGCGGCCAGATGCCCAACTGATGCAGCGCCTCACGCGGGGCCATCCCCGAACCATCTTTCCCGCCCGGCGGGGGCCGGGTGAGCACCAGGTAGGTTGCACCCGTGCAGAGCAGACATGACAGCGTCACGGAGCGGATGCGGGCGCGGATGACCGAGGGCGCGTCGCGCGAGAGGGTCGGCGAGGGGCGCGTCGTGCGGGACAGGTAGAAGGGCACGAAGTAGCTCAGGGCGTAAAGCACGAGGAGGAGGACGGCGGTGCGCTGGGTGATGGGCGGGGGTGGAGGGGCGGTGTCTGGAGGAGGGAGATTGTTAGTTAGGGATGTGCTGTGGTTCCAAGGTGTTTCAGGGGAAGGCATGGACGTGGTGGTGGTACGGGGGGGAAAGGTAACTTGCCCTTGTGCCAGGGATTGAGCTTGCGGAGGGCTTCCTTGATGGCAGGCATCTTGAAAGTGAAACACTGCTGCTGACGATGCTCTGTACGCTGTACCTGGGTGTAACCGGAACTGAGCGCAAACGGGCCGCAGCTCGGGCCTGGCGGCGGCACTCCTGCTTAGACGCCGTCGGAGAAGCGCGTCTGGCGCTGTGTACCGCGACCGCGACGGCGGGGTGACGGAAGGTCGTGGGATCGGGTCGTTTCAGCGAATCGCAAGTGCCCTGCCTGTCGCCTGCCGCCTGTTTTAAGGTGTCAGGATCCGCGGGTGCTCCCGTGCTCCACCGGTTCTTGATCCAGAAGTCCCTGACGGTTCCTATTCTTAGACTTGGGCGCGAGGTAGGGCAAGGAGGAGATGCGACTTGAGGTTCAGGTCCAGGAGTTGCGCTGAGGAGGATTCTGGATGAATTCAACAATCTAAACTTTTCCGGCGCCCAGAGTTCTTGGTTCAGGCTTGGGCGGGCCGGAATTTTTTCAATGGCACTCAGCTTCCCCTTTTCCCAATTCGGCAATTCCGTAAACTTGCTATTGTCCGGCTCAAGACAATGCGAGCTGTCATATCTCGACCCCGATTTCACCCCTCTGTCTGCTTTTTATTTAGGCATGGACAAAACGTGGTGCGGACGAGGCGGTAACGTCCTTAAGGACCTAGAACACTCCCGTCCCTCCTCCCTCCTGTTCGACCTTCAGCTCCTCTCTCCTGAAGCGTGGTCCCGAGGTGTCTGGTTGCATGAGTCCTCCCGCTCGGCATGAGGCAGCAGATTGGCGCGAGAGAACGCGAATTGAAGACGCGCCGTCCACGGCTTGCGCGGGGGTTTAATTACCACCCCGCCGAGCGCCTGTGGCTGCCGCAGCTATAAACTTGCGGCTTGCATCTTCGCTTGTGATCGCTGCCACCACCGTTGAACACGTATCCGGGGACCCATCTCGCCCGCATGGCATTTCGCCGCATGCAACCACCGGCCAGACGGTCCGCAGAGGGAAAAGGGGTAAGAAGAGTTCGCTGATGAAGTCTTTTGAGCGCATCGCTTTCGATTGGTGTGTCGTTGCAATTCAAGCAATCTTCCGAGACACGGCGGCTCCATGGCGTCAGCGAGCTGTCTCTCAGGCGCCGCATGCTGTGAGACTCTTGCGGTCGTCTCCCCGAGCCCTGCGGCGCTTGTCGATGCGCCATGCCGTCCTGTGGTTCTGTTCGGGTTCCAACATCTTCCGGCCCAGGAGTGCAGCAGCGCATCGCTTTCCGGCGGCCGAGCTGATGTCGTGTCGGTTTTGGTTCTGGCCGCAGAACCATGACCCGAACAGTCGGTGACGATATTATGAAGAGAGCAAGCGCCTCTTGTTTCGTCTGTGGAGCTCCGCAAACAGATGACAGGATGCTCTGGAATCTCGTTCCGAAGCGGGTGGAAAGCCGCTAACTAACCTTTTGAGTTCTGGTCCTGGGCCCAAAATGGCAAGCTCCCTGTTGAGCAGTTGCCGCTAACTCAATTAGGCACCGCAGGCATGCATGTTCAACGCAGCACTTGCTCGGTTCTGCCTATCGCAGCCCAGCAACTTGTGGGACGCGAAATGAGATCCTCAGCCTTTCCCTGAGCGTTGCAGCGGTCTGGTCTTCATCGAACGGCTCAACGGGCTGCTCCTTTTGCTGTGCAGCACTTCAGAACGGGGGCAACGGGGCATGCGCTGGCTTCGAACTGGCCAATGGGTCATCCTGGATTGTTTGGTGCGCGATTCCAGGTTGTACTGCGGGAATATTTACAAACCTGGAAGTGCTTCCAGTTTCGACGGCTTTTCTCCGAAGCAACTCCACGCCTGATTTCCTTTTCAATTTCTTCGACCCCAAGGCGAAACACCAAAGGAGCAGCTAGGTGCTGCCCGAGATAGGCGCCCTTGTCCGCCGGCCGCCAGATTCAATTTTCGGCATCGCATCGCCATCCATTGGCCCCGGGTGCTTCGCCAGACGCCCGGCTCTTCCGCCCGCCCAAATGCTCAATTGATATCTCTGCCTTTGGCCATCCTCGCCATCCACCTTCTTGTCTATCTTTAACTTGACTACATTTTCTGTTTCTCTTCGGCGCACTCATTTCGCTGCTTGGTACTCTTAATCTTTATTTTGCTCCGCGCTCCGACACCAATCGCCGTCTCTGGCCCGCACCTTTTCCAAACGTCCAGCTCTCTTCGAACTGTATCTGGCAACGACAGTCACCCCCCCTCTACTTTATACTGACCGAACCGAAACGACTTGCTTTTTCTCCGATCTCGACCCGCGCCCGGCCCCGGTCCGACGACGCCCGCCTCGCCTGATTTCCGTCCGATAGCGCGCATGACACGGATATGGAACAGATCTGACTGCCCAGCTTGTAGAGTGCGAGCGGGATTCGACGGATCAATAACCTCCCGGCCTCGAGCGCAGGCCGTCTCAGAGCCATGTCGGCGCCATCAGACCGACATGGCCCGACGACACCACACCATGAGCGATCAGATTCGCAAACCAACAAGCCCGGCATCCGCCTCGTCCCCTATTCTCCGCCCCGGCTCAACCCCGATGACCGGGCGCCAAGCCAGGCGTCATCCCGCGAGAATGCGGGCAGTCGAGCCTCGGGAAATTACATCGACAAGGCCGGCGCCAATGCAGAACACTCCCGACGACCGAGCTGGAGGGATGAGGTGACAGAGGGCCGTGCTGGGGCTCAGGGGCCTGCATTGTCGTCGCCTACGGCGTCGACGTTCTCATTGGCAAAGTCGAGGGAAGGAAGGGTTTCAGGAGTGAAACCACTGGCCAGCCCCTCGGACCCTGGCCCCGCTGCGCCAACCGCACGTCGTCTGAGCTCACCATCTGATGTCTCAGCTCATATCTCGAGCAATAATGCACCGGAGCCGCGGCGCTCCCGCGCCGACGAGTCTCCGTCACCAGCTTCTGCCGCCGCCCAGCGTCCGCGGTCACTGTCGCGGCGACGCAACCTGCGGCTAGCAGTCCACTCAAACGGGACTTTCTCGCTCGTCCCAGAGGAGCCGCAATCCGGCGTGTCTGACAGCAGCCTGACATCACCTCACCCGTCGTACGCGTCCAGGACCCCGAGCGCTCAGGACCGCCCTTCGACCGACACGTGGAGCGACCGCCGTGCGAGCACTCCGTTGACGGGCGCGAGCACCGTGATCCTCGACCAGACCTTCGAGCTGCCGCGCTCTACGTCATCGTCCCGTCGTTCTTCAACCACACAGCTAGCTGAGGATCCTAGCTCTTCGTCGCCCTGGAACTACCGCCTTGTCGGAGGCCTGCGTAAGGTGCCCGCGACACCCGAAAACAAAGGGAAGCAGCCGTTATATAGCTCGTCGACGTCAACATCCGAGACGCAGCTTGCGCCGCTGCCCGAAGCTTCCGCTGCCGTCGACGACGAGGAAGAGGAGGACACTCCCACGCGGGCAGTGGTACAGAAGACGTCGTTCACATCCGGCTCGTCGAATCAGACAGTCGAGACCGTCTCGGAGGCGACAAACTACAAGGTGTACGGGCCGGGGTCTGTTGCACAGGAGTCCAGCGATAGCCTCGTCTTTACCTCGGCCAGCCCGTCGAACTGGGAAGTCCTGGGCCAGTCATCCCCCGCGGCGTATCCGAGCAGTCCGGCCGCCGCCTCGCACGCCGGCAACGAGAACTACGTCTTGCACGGCGCCCCGTCCGTGTCCCCTTCATCGTCCCTCGTCACCGTCTCCAGACAGCCACGCCCAGTTTACTCGCAGGAGAGCCTGGTCGTTCCACCCTTGCGGCCGGCCAAGAAGAGGTCGCACGAAAGATTCGGCTACTACAAACAGCGGTCCCGTGAAACCCTCCGGTCCCGCACCGGATCCGTCCAGTCGCTCAAGAGCCTGTCGTCGGTGATTGCCAGCCAGGACCCCGCCCAGGCGCTGCTGACGACGCCAGTGGTACTCAATCTCGGCTCGCCTTCCACCCAACGCTTCCCATGGTCCGTTCCACAGAGGCCAGGATCCAACTCCTCCAACCCTCAGGGCGCCATCACCCTCCGGCCGCCGGCCCCGATGCTGCCGTCTCAGCCCCACCAATGGAGCTCCCAGCTGTCCACAGTCATGTCCGAGAGCGAGGGCGGTAGCGACCTGGCGCGATCCGTGTCTCCCTTGTCGGAGCGGAGCGGAGGACACCATCGCCGCCGCAGCAGCACTGGCTGGGTGGGCTCCATGCACAGCCGTCAGATGGCGAGCATATCCTCGTCCATAGCTGGACAACTAGAGGAGGCCGCGGCTGGCCCAAGTAGCGACTCGCTCGAGAGGCCACAGCCCAGCTACGCAAGAGCGGGGCCCTCGCAGATCCGCATGGTGCGCGACCAGGACGAGCACGGTGATGGGTTGGCGGATCTGGAACACAGGCCTTCCAAGACGGGGCTGTCGGGTCTTTTCGCCAACGGCTCGAGTTGGAACCTCCATTCGAACTCAAGCTCCCGCGCCAACAGTTTCACCTCGTCGATCCCGGCTTGGGCTAGGTTAGTCGCCGACAAGTGTGTTCTTGGCGTGTGACTTGCTAACACATGCCGCAGAGTCTACTACGGCTCCGGTGAACGCCGATTCCTCGGTCGCCGACCATCCTTCCTGACGATTTCCGACAACGGAGACAGCCGGCCGCCCAGCTCGTACCTCGCCAACAGCGACTCCCCGAACACGGACAACTTCCCGCAGGCCATCTTCAGCCCGCGGAAGCGCGCGAGAGAAGTCCAGCCGGCGTCGCCCCAGCGGCCTGCTGCCCCCGAGCAGGCCTCCATGGAGATTACCCCTGCCCCGCAGGGCCAGGAGTACGGGGTTTTCAGGTCGATCAAGCAAAAGACGTCGAGCCTCTGGTCGCCGCATCTGCAGCCGGATCGGAGGGCGACGCGGTACAGCATGTGGGATCCGCCGAGCGTGAGCTGGTCGGCTGATAGCGGCATGTTGGGCAAGAGGAACTCGCAGGTGGTGCTGTTTATTGTGGGGTTTGTTCTTCCTCTGGGTATGTTTTCTACTGCTCTCTAGTCTTCCGTGCGATTTTCTGACTCGGGTGTAGCATGGATGGTTGCCGCGTTCCTCCCGCTCCCGCCAAATCCCAAGTCGCATAAGCTGGACGCAGAGAACACCGGCGGTGCTCTTCCGGCGGACAAGTATAAGCAATATGTCGTCGACGAGACGAGATATGAGAGCGCCAGGTGGTGGCGCAACCTTAATCGGGTCATGTCCGTCATCGGGCTTCTCATCATCGGCGCTGTCGTCGCACTTGCAGTTGTTGGCGTGCGGGAGCGATGGGGGAAAAGTTGAGGACGCACCACCTGCGACACCACCACCAATCTGGCTTCGACACCTGAGACACATCTGCCGAGTCCTCCCCGATACGCCCAACGATCTCATCACTCGGCCTTTCCCTGCTTCAGTATATTACCACATCTGCCTTCCAAACAGGGCACCACGACTTTTACGACGCACCCACGACGGACAGGAGGTTTCCGCATTTCTCACGCCTGACGGTTTCGTTGCTCCAGGGCTCAACACATCATCGACCTCTACTTAGACTCATACAACATGCCTGGCCCCCCGAAGGGCACACGATCTCACTTATCCATCCGACCGTCGACGTCTTCCGTCTCTTCTTCGGGACATATTTTTTCCATCTTCCCACCACATCTTTACTTCTTCTTCATCATCTGTATTACCATCACATCCATTGTTTTTTATCTCCGGAGGGATGGAGGAGGAGCGAAAGGAGCCATGAGTTGGCTGCCTGGGGAACGCTGTCGAGGAGATACCCCATTTTTGGTTATTCTTATTCATCTTCTTCACTTTCGGAGTCGCGGCGGGATTTTTGGATTGAGTCTTATCAGGACGGAGGGAGTTCATCACAAACAACAGACACTTTGGTCTCGTTGATGACGGGCGGTGTTTCATGCGTCCATGACACCAACACACATATTTCTTGCCTTACTTTACATTTCTTGGATATCTTGTCATGGTGGGAGGGATCTTAAAAAGAACGCCACATGATGATTACGATACAGTTTACACTTTTTTCTCTCTTTGCTAGCTAGAGGTTATGGCTGTCACTGCGGCACGAGACCCTGGCTTCCAGACAACTACACTTATACTTAGTGTCTAAACTAGTTTTTTTTTTCGTGTTCATCTGCCTCCCTGCCTGCCAGTCGTTGATGGTGCAGGGAGTGGATAGGCTTTGTATACAGTTACGAAAGCAATGTAACGTGATGCAAACACCTTCATGTTCACCACTTGTTGACAGCTTTGAGAACAGCGCTATGTCGCTTTGTATGAATTAAGATATCTCTACAGTCCCTATGTCCATGGCGAAAAAACAAAATCACCTATAAATGCAATGCATGGCTCAAACCCCCAAATGCACTCCGATCCCTCACAGGCTGACCCGTTCTATGTAGCAAATGCAAATTCTCTCTCTCACCACTTTCTCCATCACTACCCCTTTCCTTCGACACACCTGCCACTCACCCATCCCTAGGTAACCCATCCCTAGGTAGACCACCGGCCCACCTCACTTATCCTTCTTCCTCGCCTCAAACTCCCTAATCTCACGCATGGCATCATCAAACTCCCTCTCCAAATCCGGCGTAATGCCCATAACCGGCTCTCTCGAAGCCAAGCTATCCGAGCTCGCCGACCTTGAAAGCTTGCCGGCATCATCACCACCAGCCCCATTCGCACGACCAGCACCACCAGGAATGACACCAGCCTTGGCATTCCGCCTCTCAATCTCCTTCTTAAGGTACCCCTTAGCAGGCGACGCGAAAAAGGCCATCAGCGCGGCGGTGCCGACGACAGCGTAGAAATACACGCGGGACCAGCAGAGCAGGGAGCCACTGAAAGAGAGGATCAGGAAGGGCGCGGCGGCGAAGGAAAAGGTGAGCTGCGTTGTCAGCCAGGAGGCGACGTCGTAGAACTTTTTGGAGGGCAGGGCGGCGCCCGTCTTAGGGTCGACGAAGAAGGGCCGGAAGTTGCGGCGCATGCCTGGTACATCACACGTTAGTTTCAAGAAGGAGGTTGTTCAGGGGGAGAAAAGGGGCGTACTCTTCGCGACGGTCTGGATGAACGAGGCCAGGACAAAAGCGAGGTAGTAGCCCGGGTAGAAACCGTGCCAAAACGCCGAGGTGGTGAAGGTGGCCAGGCTGGCGCGGAAACCAGGCTTCTTGCCGCGCGGCGTCACGCGCAGGTAGACGTAGTTGCGCAGCCACTTGTTGGTGTTGATGTTCCAGTTCTCGAGGTACCCGCGCGTGTTCTGCGCGAACTCGACGCCCCACGGGTCAATATTCCGCAGGCGATCCCACGAGACCTTACCCGTCACGGGATCGACACCGTTGTAACCCAGCCCGGCGAGGATGCAGGCGCCCTCGGATAGCGTCCAGACGCCGTAGTACTTTGTGCGCGCCGTGAAGCCGACCATGTGCAGGATGAACAGGCGGCGGAGGAAACCGTACTCGAGGTAGCTGTCCTCGAGCAGGACGTGGTAGTCGAAGTAGGCAGACAGCTTGAGGAAGGCGAAGATCCAGATCAGGCTGGTGACGAGCTTCACCATGGCCGGGGTGCCGCTGCGGGGGATCTTGCGCTTGCGCCTCGTGGGCGGCCTTTTGGCTGGGTCGACGTGGGCGGGGACCTCGAACATGGACGTGTCGAGCCAGCGGCGGTACTCGGCGAAGTCGAAGGCCGGGCCGGTCAGCAGGCTGGGAAAGAAGAAGACGAAGCCGGCGTAGTCGAGGAGGTTCGGCAGCTCGGTGAGGCGGCGGTCCTTTTGCAGGTCGGACAGTTCGGCTTCGGGAAGCAGACCGTCTGCCACGTTCCAGCAGAATGCGCTGAGCTTCATGACCATAACCATCTGAGCACCTGTGATGTCGACCGAGCGCGGGTTGTTGGCGGCCTGGCGGGCGATGTGGTTGATGCTCATGTGGCCCATCAAAAAAACGAAGCCGACCCAGGGCATGTAGCGGGACCGGCGGAGGAACTTGGCGATAGCGTAGGCGCCGCCGGCGGATATGAGCATGGTTCGGAGGCCATCCCAGAGGTCGAACAGGCCGACGAGAATGAAGGCGGAGATGCCGAGCGAGAACAGGTTCTTGTATGCAGGCCGGGCATCGGGAACTCGTTTCAGGAGGCCGGCTAGCGGGTAGGATAGGAGCATGGAGAAGATGAGCTTGACTGGTGCGCCACATAAGTCAGTCTATCGTCTTCGCCGGCCGAGAGAGGGCCATCCTACGCTCATCGGGACCAGCGCCGAGCACATCGGAGAGGTAGACGAATGCTGGAAGGCGGAAGCTTCGTCAGTGACGGATTCCCAGTCGACTGAAGACGGCGGCAGGGTTTCCATACGCCTGTGTATGAAGGGTATCATTTTGGGAGCGCAGCGTAGCTGTCGAGACGAGGAGGGATCGAGGGTTGAAGGTCAAGGAGCTTGTTATTCCATCACACCGCAGCCGAACCGGGCTAGATTCGAGGCTGGATAGGTTGGTTTTGGAGAAAGTTGAATTAGATGGGGGGAAAGTATCAACAAGGAGTTTCCCTCAGAAAAAAAAGAGGGATCAAGTCAGAAGAGTGCAGGTCCGCTGTCTGCCAGGCAGCTGAGTAGCTGAGCAGCTGAGGGAAGGAGGTCCCGATTGCGATGTCCAGCTCAACAAGTTTGCCAGAACTTTGGCAGCTGGACCCATGTGACATCACTGGAACAGCCCTGCACGTGTTCTTGGCGGAACCCTGGATCCGATCCGATTCAATTTGCATGTGCTGACAGCCTGTCTCCACTTTTCTTACGCTTTCCTGAGGGTTTCGTTCAGAACATGCAGACCCCGACTTCAACAATGGCCCTCACAGTGGCCAGTGTCTTAAAGCTTCCATTCAGGTTCACATATTTACTGCTGTGCTTGTGCAATCATCGGAGCAATCTCCCTTACGCTTCCAGCTGTATGGCTTCTTACTCAGGAAAGGGCGCATATGGCCAGGTAACGGCTTGCAATGTTTGACACGGCAGATGTTTTTCTGAACAAACCTTCCAAATGCGTTTGCTAGAGCGCTTGCTAGCTGTTTGAGAGGCAACTCAGCGCCAGCCATGCGGGCCATGCTCTTCTCCGCACCGCTCGACCAAGCAGTATTAATGCAACAGCTCCTGACCGCCAATTCGACTGCCTCTGGTTAACCTATCTGCACCATCGCCGGAGATCTCACCAGCTAAAGAAACCCGACCTGTGACCACGGCATTACAAGCCATCCATCGCTGCTGCCTCTCCTCACCAGAAAAAACGGAGCGATATCTGGCTCCTTCAAGATGGCCCAAGCCTGCACCACCTGCCACAAGGCGCCTCCCGAGGTGACCCTGAAGCACTGCGCCAAGTGCAGCACCACCTTCTACTGCTCCCGCGACTGCCAGAAAGCCGACTGGAAAGCCCACAAAAAGATATGCGGCAAGGGCGCCGGCGCCACCGCCAGCACCGATGCTGACGCCCCGACGGCCGACCAAGTCCTCTCCCCACCCAAGGGCCTCGACCAGCCCATCGCCAAGCCCTTCACCCGCCTCGAAAAGGGCACCTGGCTGCACGACCGCCCAGAGAAGGACGTCTACCGCCTCCTGATCGACGCCTACCGCCTGCGCGTCGAGGACGACTTCACCATGGAAGGCGCCACGCCCGAGGACAGCATCTACGGCGGGTCGTCCGACGGGCTGCGGGGGTTCCGGCGCTTCCTGCAGCGCGCCGCCTCCCGGCCGGGTCTGCTGCCGCCGTGGTGGAGTGCCGAGAAGCAGCGCGAGTGCGAGGCTCTGGGCATGGCCGGCACCGGGTTCCAGAACTTGCGCGGCGCGGTCGAGAAGAGCGATATCATTGAGCATTATGGTGATCCGCGGTTTCCGATGCAGCTGCGTATGTTTGCCGAGGCTGTTCTTGGGCGCGGGCCAGGAGGGCAGAACGGGTCGGCTATGAGGGGGCTTATGGTGGCCATGGAGGGGGGGGACGTCTGAGTTTGGGACTGCGACGACGTTGGATGCTCTGACTGGGAATAGGAGCACGTTCCATTCGGCGGGCAGGAGTTAGGAGGGATGCGTACATGGTACTGCTCGTCTCGACATCAGGGGTGTGAGGAAAGGCAGCTTGGATACCTGTTCTCCATGGAGATCGGAGAGCCATGGCCGGCCGACATCGAGGGCACGGATCGAGGGTTATACCACTGTGCATCGACATCGACCATGGCTTTCAACCTGAGGGCGGTTTGCCAGTTGTCTCTGTCAGGTATGGAGTACCGGCACGTATGGATATGCAACGGCTGCTGAAGTCTGCGCCACTGCCCCTATGCATTTTATCCTTGGCGTCAGGCTTGGCGAGCATGACTGGACGACTGCAAGGTTCCTTCTCTGCTGTGCCGCACCCGGGCCGCCAGGAACACTTAACTACCTGCTAATGCAACACAATGGCGATGTCCGGTGAAACAAGGCTCAGCCCGCTGGGCGGCTGAACCTCCCTCGTCTCTCTCGACTTCAGATTCACTCTGGACCGAGCCAAGTCTCTCGTCATCATCTTCTTTTTTTCCTCACCCTTTCTTCTGCTAAGTTTATACACACCTATTGTTGCGCGTCGTCCCAGCGGCGGCAACCGCCCAGCTCTAACCATGAAGACGTGGACCTGGGTCGAGTCTCGCGAGCTACCAACGCTTTTGCCTCGCAGTACCGCGGAAACCGAGACTACCTACGAAGCTCTTCCGCCGCCGAACAAGTCAGGCAAGCCCGAGGCAAGACGGGCACGAGGCCGGTGGCGAAAGCTGACCAAGTGGACGCTGTTCTTCCTATGGCTGGCTGTGCTGATATGCACGTTTTCCCTCCTCATCGTCTGGGCCCGCAACGGGGCGGGCATGTCACGCTTGTTTTCTCCATCCGACGGGTGCCAGCCCGACGGCTCGTTTACGCCCTTTTACTTTGACTATTCGCCGTGGTCGTCGGCGGCCTTCTTTCAAGTAACCATGGGCTTTGGCGGGTCCCTGTCGTTTACCGAGGCGAAGGTTTTGGATGTTGTTTGGGACCTAGTAAGCATCAAGTCTCAGGGGTATTGTACATGTATGGACTGAGACTAATCAGCACCTTCGTTGTACTTGACCAGCTGGTCGGGAGGGGAGGTCAAGCAGCCCTTGCCTACGTGTCATGGCGCGTCTTTGCCGGCTTCATGGCCACGTCGATGGAGAGGTCGCGGCCTGTCTCCTACGACACCTTCTGGGCCGTGTTTCTGCACCAGGAAGCGTCTCTCATGGGAACTTACCGCCTGATGGCCGACAGCAGCTTCTACCGGGTTCTGAAACACAAGACGGTCGCCGTCTTTACCGTCCTATCGCTGCTCCTGGTCGTGGCGTTTCCCACCTTTGCCAGCGCCATGACCGGTTACGTGGCGCAAACAGATGCCTATGTCAAAATCAAGGACTCGCCAGGCGACGATGGAAACTTTGTCGAGTTCAAAAAGTTTGACATCGTCGCGTACGTGATCCACGACGCCTGGAGGATTGGTATGCCTGGGAACCTCCTGGTTCCATTGAGTCCTATCAACCCGACAGGTACGAAGCTGGCCCCCGCCATCCTCCTTCAGTCCAACAGTAGCGGTCACATGCCTCTAACCATGGGTTGATACAGATGGCAGATACGCACCGGTGATATTCGACTTCAATGTCCTGTCATATGCCTCATGCAGCTACATATATCAAAAGGACCCAGGCTGCGAACTGCTGACGAATGTCTCGCTTTGTGAGCACCCCCGCCCCCTACTCCGATTGCCACTACAGCAAGCATGGCTGACTCAAATGACGCCAAAGACGTCAGAGATTATGGATTCTACGGGCTAAACCAGACCACATCCGTCTGGGCCGGGCAGACAGAACTGCCGGCACCCGCGCTCAACATAACGGCATTCTACCTGGGAGAATCAGGCTCCGGCTTGCCAGGGCGCGACTGGAAGCACCCCGTCACGGGGCAGAAACCATTCCAGGACCCATCCAAGATCATGTACATGCTATCCAACCAGACGTATGACCTGGCCTACGTCCAGGAGAACGGAAGATGCCAGCCCAGCAATGATGTGAGTACCTACCACCTTGCTCGCCACCTGACCTATCCGTGATTCTTGCTGACACGAACTCCAGGTCTACCGCTGGGGCTTCTCCTACATCCAGCTCTTCCTGATGACCGCCCTCCTCCTGGCCTGGACCCTCGGCATCTGGCTGATGTGGCTCAAAGCCCACATCAACCTGCCCCTCGACGACTACAACAACAACAAGGTGCTGGGGGGTTGGAAAAGCCTCCTCCACCTGGCCTCGGCAATGCGCAGGGACTTGCCCGCGGCGGACATCGACCCCACGGCCCTGACAGACGACCAGCTCCGTGCCGAGATAAAGAGCCGTCTCAAGGGTGGCACGGTCTCGCTCGAGCCCAACGGCCCAGACATGGAGTCAGAGTCCTCATCGGCCACTGCGTGTACCGCTCAGCCGACAAAACGCGACGTCCCGCTACGCGGATTCCTCTGGCGCAAGACGAAGGAGCTAAAATGGGTAATAATGGCCTTCATTCCATATCTCGGGATGACGCTTATGGGTCTGGCCATGTGCACGGCGACTCCGCAGGTGGGCTTGTTCGTGTTCGCCGTCTCGTTTCCCAGCTGCCTGGGCCTGTGTGCCTTCATCTTTGTCCGGCGGAGGTGGTTGCTGTGGCTGTACCTGCTTTGCTCGTGCGCGGCGATCATTGCGGTTTGTCTTATGTTCTTCAGGGGATTAGGGAGTGGTAGGCCGCTGAGTGTGGATGAATGGGGGTCGTTATTTGACTGATGGCACGACACGAGTGTAATATAGGAGATTTGGAGATCACTCCAGATACCTCACTCGGTCTGCACCGTTATCTCATCAATGGGATACGAATACATCAACGTACGTACCCTGAAAGTGCTAGACAAACAGACGTGGGCGCTCAGTGTGTGCACTGGCGTTGTGCGGTCCTTCACCAGCGTAAAGACAGAGAGCGACGTTGGAAAGGTAAGATGAGAAGAAAGGAGCATGGAGGGCTATATTCAATCCTCGATATTGATACCCGAACCCACGTAGGCTGCTGCAAAAAAGCCTTCCTCTCCATCCACGTTGACTTCCTTCAAGCTTTCCTCTCCATCCACATTGCCTTCCCCCCGGCTTCACTCACTCGAGTTATCCAAGTCGTTTTCATCAATTGTCTTGCGGTAACCAAGCCCAGAATCGTCAACAGGGGCCTCGGCGCCATTTGGCCCCAATATCGTCTCAAAGACTAGGCATTCCTCCGCTTCGGTGGTATCGGCCGCCGGGGATGTTGTCAGCAGATCGTCGAGGTCGGTGCTCCGGGGGGCAACATCCAAGCGGTCGAGCGCGCTGGTGCCGGTCGTCGTGGGCATGGTGCTGTCGGGGTGGAGGGCTGTTTTGCTGCCGCCGAGTTTTGGTGTTTGAGATGAGAAGACGCTCTCGGAATCGGAGGCGGTGCTGGTAGTGGCGGTACAAGTTTCACTCAAGAGAAGGTGCGCTGGATCAACACAGCCGTCTACTGGCGGCGCGGCGATGTACTGAGGGTACCCAGCCAGCTCGAGCCCGAAGCTCTCAGGTCCGCCCTCTGTCGTCTGCTCCTTGGCATCAAACGGACTCTCCCTGAGCTCCGTCCGTTTGCCGGCAGGTGAGGAGCTTGCTTGACGTTTTCGGGCCGGCTGATGGCGAGGCTGCTCCTCTTGAGGCTCCTTCTTCCGAATTGACTCCTTCGGGGGGTCCGGCTTGTGAGGCGAAGGTCCCGGTGGCTGGGAACCCGAGGGCTGACGCGCTGCTCGAGGCCATCCCGCGGAGATCAACACTGGGATTTATCATTAGTACCCGAGGAGAGTCCCACACCGATACTCGTCACCTACATGGATCAGGAACCTCCTTCCCCGGAAAAAGTATCCCGAAAATGTGCTTCCAGTTTCTGACTGGAACGGGGTCCCTGCTGGTTTCTGATTTGGGTTTCTCCTTCAGCGACGTCCTCCAGTCGTCCCACTTGTCCTGCAGCTCCTTCGACTTGATGAAGGTGATGATGGTCTCTTCTTCCTCCTTCGTCAACTCTCGGGGCTCGCAGCTGGAGGCATGCTGGGCCTTGTGTTCATCAATAGATTTGCGATTCGACTCCCGGAACGTAGCCCAGCACTTCGTACACCGGGTATCCCAGGAATGGTATCGCCAACCATGTTCACTGCAGAGAGCGTCTGGTCAGCCGACCGCACCAAGATAATGGGGATGGGGGTTGCGCCGTACTTCGTTTTTGATAAGCCTTTGTATGTTGTCGCTGGACAATGCTCCGTGATCTTCGCGTAGTGCTCCGGGTCTCCGACACGGAAATGACATGGAAGCCATGTTTCTCCCTTCCGGCTCTTGTTGTCAGCAGGTGCCTGGCTAGTATTCCCAGGCTCCGTCGGGACCGCTTCCATGTGCGCCGGCCCTAAACCCTTCGTCGTCCGTCGAGTCGATGAGGCCCCCGCCCACTTTGCAATCTTCTGGGTCCTCTGCTGGGTGTTTCTTGTTGATGCCCAAACAAGGCCACTTTGGTTGCGAATCGGGGCGGTTCTGAAGACTGGACAGGCAATCGACTTTGTTGCCTCACACGCTTGCAGCGTTTCGAGTTCCGCTTTTACGATGGGGCTCGAGACGGTCGTCCGGGGAAGGGAACAGGGGTCGTCAAGACAGGAGCCTATGACGGGGTACGGTATTCGATGAAGTCAAGCTTCGAAAGTTAGCAGGTAGTCCTAAGTAGGTCCCGTCTCCAAGCAGGCTGAACGCAGACTGGAACGTGCGAGTTAGGATGAATACGTACTTCAACTTTGTCAGAGACGTCCTTGGTGTTGAAAGCAAACATGGAACCACGGGCCACGGGTTGCGCCAGTCCCACCCTCAAACCAGAGTTCAGCGTGCCACAAGGGAAACCACCAGCAGGTTCCTTGTTAAACTCCTCTGGGATATGAAAAGGACTGTGCAAAGGGAAGACATGGTGGTTCGCGGTAAGCGTATCGGGCACCTAGTTGTTGGGCTTTTTGCTCTTGAGAAAAGCATGTGAGAAACCATCGCTGCGATGATTTTCGACGTATGCCAAGCTGCTGTGGCTTTCCGTTAGGCTCTCCCACAGCGGCCCATTGAACACCCCTGTCAACACAACAGCTCCGTGGCTCTCGCCCCGCCACACTCGATCGTCTCCCCCTCGCCGTTCACCGCTTTCCAGCATGGCTCCAGGGTTGAGCATTGGCCGGGGGCAACCTCACTGCTTCCGAGCATGGACTTGGGATCAAGGATTGGCTCAGGAGGACATTGACTTGTTGCTGGCTTGAACTGAGGCCGGAATGTCGCAGCGACAGAACAGCATGTGGCTATATCATCCGCCTGGTTTTCGAGATGTCTCTTCCACTTGGTCCGCGCCTCTGCTGCCGTTCCTACGGTTCCGGAGTTCAACAATCGCAGACAAGGCAACCAAGACCACAGCCACAACCCAAACATGTCCCAAGCGGAAGGTCATCCTAGTACAGCTTCGAGTAACACGGCCGATGCGGCTGCTGTGACAACCATCAACACTCCATCGGCCCCAGTCCAGCGCCAGAGTGTCCGAGTCGCCGTCAAGCTCGGTGATCGCGCCATGCTGATCCCATCCCACAACGACGCCACGCAGAGCGGGGACGAAGTGATGCGCCAAATTCGCCGAGAATATGACGATGCCATGGTCGGTATCAGGCACAGATGCCTCCGTTCACCGTTTCGGAAGCCTGCCGTGTACATCGGGACATTGTCCACGGTAGGCGACCCTCTTCTCTCGAACCCAGCCCCTACCACAGCTCACGCCAGAGGCTCAGGTTCGCTAACCCAGACATAACCCAGGTATGGCTGCCACACGACGCAGAAGCCGGCGAGGTGCTCCGCGAGGTCGCCTTTTCTAGACTGGAGTATTCGCCAGATCTAACGGCGGCATTCTTCCGCGCGGACATTCTTCGCGGCACAAGGCCGTTCGCGGAGCGGTATCCAGAGACAGTCGCGGGGACTCTGTCGGCCAAAGCAATCGTGATTGCCTCGAAGATCGACAAGATGGCCGTTTGCAATCTGCTGGCGTTGTCTTTGCTTCTGGCCACTGCAGCGGGCTTGGGGATCGGCATCGGGACATCGAGCATCCAGAACGGGTTTGCCTGCTTCGCTGGCGTCAGCACCCTGTTACCGCTGCTGGTCAGCTGCTTGCAGTGGGTGGGCTCATGACGGCCGGGGCATAACGGGGGCGGCAGCGGGGAGATGTCTGTACCTTTCGAGACCGGATAGACTTTGGACTAGAAGGCGTTTGGAGACAGCGACTCGACGTTTCATTTTCCTTGGCAAATGGATGTGCCTTTCCTCAACTCGAGGTCGCAACTGCGAAGATGGCGAACCCTTCTTATCCTGGACTCGATGGGCTACCCCTGGGCAGCGCTGGAGAGGCGTGATGTTGAACAGCCGAGTTCCCTTGTGTCGCGAGCGTCAGAGAGTCGTAAGCGTCACAGAGTCGTAACTTCAAACCCCCCCCCCTCGGCGACCATCTCATGTCGCAATGTCGAGATCCGGCATGGCCCCCGGCATCGACCCGCTCGCGGAAAACACGTCCTCGGCGCACGGTCGGCGTCGATATCTCAGCGATTCGTGGACCCTATCAGCTCGCGCATCCGCCTCAGCTTCAACTTCCCTCCAAGCCTCGGCTCGTAGGTCCTTGGCGATGTCCATACCCTTTGTCTTGCTCATGGAGCGTTCCGCGTCGGCAATAGCCTCATCGCCGCCACGGGTGTTCTTTTTCCGCGGCCACATGCTCGGCAGGGCAATCTCCTGGAACCTCGGCTCCACACACCGCTCGTCAAACCAACGGTGGAGGCGCGACTCGACAAGCTGCGCAATCTTGGGCACGTCCTGCAGCCTGGAGCGGCTGCCGAGCAGGCTGCGGATGGAGAAATCTAACCTGTAGTCGTCCAGGAAGGTGAAGGTCATCTTTGTGGGCGTGTTTTCGGACGGGTTGCTCGGAACAAACGATATGGAGAGCGTCCCGCTGAAGCGGACGACGGAGACGGCCAGGGCCACGGGCAAAACGGCGCTGAGGCGCTTTGGGTAGTTGAGGAGCAGCTTCGTCTCGACAGCCAGCGTGATCATGTCGCTCAGGTCGACATCCATCCTGGCCTGCAGCCGCGCGCCTTCCCGGGTGGCCATGTTCGCGTCAAAGGCCTTACCCGAGTTGAAGTCGAGGCCATCCTCGTCGACGGGGATTATGCGGCAGTTGCTGAAGATGGGGAAGTCCTCGCCCAAGCTCAACTCGGTGACACGAATCTCGTCGACAAAGTCTGGGCGTGACGTCCCGTTGAGCGCTTTCGTGAGCGAGGTGAGAATCGCGTCGTCATGCTGGGCGTCGCTGCGGAACTGGGCAATGGTCTGGGCCACCAGGACGTTGAACCAGTCCAAGCTCTCTGGCTGATGGCTGTCCACCTTGTAGTATGTCTTGTCGAGAATGGAACCAATTGTCAAGGTCGGGGGACTCGGACGCAGGATGCTCGATTTCTTTTTGTTGAGGGTGGGCTGCTGGCCAGCCTGTCGAGCGCTGGCCTCGCGCAGGCTTAGGAGAGACTTCTTGTGGGCGAGGGTGCGAGAGCGTCGCTCGGTGGCACGGATTGAAGCACTAACTTCGGGCGAGGGCGGGTCGCCAAAGATGAAGAATTTGATGAAAGCTGCAATGAGGAGGACTATCGAGAGCTGGCCGAGGATGAAGCCCTGGGTGAAGGAAAGCCTGGGGGGGAGGAACTCGGAGTCAGCAAAGCTTTCAATCGGTACTCCGAGGAAGGAGAGTCATGAAGAACTTACGCCGGCTCCGGCTTGGCCGGACAGACATCCTGTGGCATTTTCAGGGTGTCTGATCAGTTGGCGAAGGATTTGCATGTCGCTGGGAAGCTGGTGACGTTGGAGAGAATGTGGAGCGATGTGGAAGCTCAAGCTGGGCCTTTATCTTATCAGTTGCCTGCCACGGGCTGACGCAGACCCCTGGAGCTGGAGCCTTGGCAGGCAGCTTCAGGGCACCCCTCGGCATCTCACCTTCACCATCATCGACAAAGCGACCCTCACTCCCAGTTCATCCTCATACAACTTTATAAGCCTCGCAGTCACAAAGCTGGCTTCTATCAATACTTTGGTTGCATGTGAACCAAACATGTACAATTTCTCTTCCCTCGATTCATAGGCGACGGTCGACAGCCTCGACGACTACCTAATCGATTAATCCATCCTTCTCTCTTATTCATTGGTGCAAGATGGACGTGGTGCAGGCCTCGGGGGGCTATGTCACCAAAATGGTGTCGGCCGGCGAGAGCGCCACGGGGGCGCCGTCGGCCAAGATGAAGATCTTGCTGCTGGACAGGGAGACGCTCCCCTTCATCTCGAGCGCCGTCTCCCAATCCGCTCTGCTCAACCACGAGGTCTATCTCATGGACCGCCTCGACAACACGAACCGGGAGAAGATGCGCCATCTCCGCTGTCTTTGCTTTGTGAGGCCACACCCAGACTCCATCGGCCTGCTCATAGACGAGCTGCGGGAGCCCAAGTACGGCGAGTACCATCTGTTCTTCAGCAATGTCGTCAAGAAATCTACACTGGAGCGCCTGGCCGAGGCCGACGACCATGAGGTGGTCAAGCTGGTCCAGGAGCACTTTCTCGACTACGTCGTCATCAACCCGGATCTCTTCTCCCTCAACATGTCTCTGCCCATGCACCGGATATGGAGCGGCAACCCGGACACATGGAACACCGACTCCTTGCAACGGGCCACCGAGGGTGTCGTTGGTGTGCTTCTGAGCCTCAAGAAGAAGCCCCTGATTCGGTATCAAAAAACCAGCCCTCTCGCGAAGAAGCTCGCTTCCGAAGTTCGGTATTACATGAACCAGGAGGAGCAATTGTTTGACTTTCGGAAGGTCGACACGCCTCCCATCCTCTTGATCCTGGACCGGAGGGACGATCCCATCACCCCATTGCTCATGCAGTGGACGTACCAGGCCATGGTGCACCATCTCCTCGGCATCCACAACGGCCGGGTTGACCTCAGCAGTGTCCCCGACATCCGGCCAGAGCTCAAGGAGATTGTCCTCTCACAGGACCAGGACCCTTTTTTCAAGAAGAACATGTACCTCAACTTTGGCGATCTGGGAAGCAACATCAAGGACTACGTCGAGCAGTACCAGTCCAAGACCAAGAACAACGCCGACATCGAGTCCATAGAAGACATGAAGCGCTTTCTGGAGGAGTATCCCGAGTTTCGGAAGCTCTCGGGCAACGTGACCAAGCACGTCACGCTCGTCTCGGAGCTCAGCAGGCGAGTAGGAGACGACAACCTACTCGAGATCAGCGAGCTCGAGCAGAGCATAGCCTGCAATGACAACCACGCAGCCGACCTCAAGGTACACCCCCCTCCTTCCCCATCCCGCTCTTCACCAATCCCACTAACTAACCTCCGAACAGAACATCCAAAAACAAATCCAATCCCCCTCCGTCCCCCCAGAAAACAAAGTCACCCTCGTCGCCCTCTACGCCCTGCGCTACGCCAAGCACCCGTCCAACTCCCTCGCCATGCTGATCGACCTCCTCACCGCAGCAGGCGGCGTCCCCGCCCGGCAGGCCGCCCTCGTCTCCAAACTCCTCACCTACCACAGCTCCCTCCAGCAGTCCACCTCTTCAGGATCAGGCATAACCGAGCTCTTCGAATCGACAGGCCTCTTCAGCGCGGCGGGCTCGCGCTTCAAGGGCCTCAAGGGCGTCGAGAACGTCTACACGCAGCACTCGCCTTTGCTCGAGACGACGCTGCAGCAGCTGGTCAAGGGGAAGCTGCGCGAGGCGCAGTACCCGTTTGTGGAGGGGGCCGGGACGACGAGGGATAAGCCGCAGGATGTGGTGGTGTTTATTATTGGGGGCGCGACGTATGAGGAGGCTAAGATGGTGGCGGGGATTAATGCGTCGAGTCCTGGGGTCAGGGTCGTGCTGGGGGGCACGACGGTGCATAATGCTGTGACGTTTTTGGAGGAGGTGGAGGATGCGGTTGGAGGGTGGCCTGAGGTTGGGGGTGGGAGGAGGCGGTAGAAGTAATAGTGGATGGGTGTTTGGGAATTTGATTGAGGAGTGCTCGGAGTTATTTTCTGGGAGACGGTGGTTTTCCAAGACGACAATAAGGATAGGTCAACTCAAAGTCTAGCTTTTCAACTCTAACCTCAGAGAGCCGCCAGATGCACCTCTACCTCTAATCCCCTTTTTACCCACCTCCCCTTTCCTCCTCTACCTACACCACTCCATCACTCAAACCAACCGACAAGAATCCATACACCCATACCCCGCCGCCACACCCCCCTCCTCGCTCTTATCCCCCTTCGTCCTCAACAAATACCCAGCCCCCTCATTCCGCAACACCTCCCCCGTCTTCTGTTCCCACAGACACGTCCCATAAATCCCCAACTCACAAATCACCCCGCCATGCTCTAGCTTCCCATTCCTGAGAATGGTATTCACCACCGGCGGCGGCGTGATCAACTCCATCAGGATATACGACCCCCAGTGCTCCTCGGGAATCTCCCCCAGCCGCTGCGGGATGGCCGTCCGGTAGAAATTGTTGCCGCCTCCTTCCCGCTGGGGTTTCATGACGTATTTCTTGCACTCCTCGGGATCGGTCGCGAGGCGGCGGGCTTCGAGCCCTGCGGGCGTGGTGTCGAGCGGGTAGATGTTTGTGAAAGTCCTCCACAATGCTGCGTAGGCCTGTTTCCCTTCATCGTCGTCGGTGGGAACGAAACGGCGCAGCGCGGAGGGCGTGGACGAGACAGACTCGGGCGTGGCGAGGACTTGTTGCACTTTCTTCATGCCTGCCAGCTGGGTGAGGACTGTGGGACAGGCGATGGCGGCGGAGCGCTCGATCTGGTAGCGCGCTTCCCAAGCGGCAGGGGTGGGGTAGTCGCCTGGTCCGTAGCCTGCGCGGAGGTAGACGACGGCGGCTTCGAAGGTTAGGGAGGGGTTGTGGGGCGGGTGGTAGAGGAGTTGGCGGCCTGGGGAGGAGGGGGCGAGGGTGGTGTGGGTGAGGATTTGGGAGAAGGGCAGGCGGAAGACGGGGATGGGGTCTGCGCCGGAAGACTGCAGGGCGTATTCCAGGTGGCGCTGGTCGAAGACGTTGCGCTCGCCGTCTTGAACGAGGAAGAGGATACAGGTTGGGTGGCCGAGGGCGGATTTGCCGTAGGCGTGGAAGGCGGCTGCCAGACCGGCGGCGAGGCCCTCTGCGCTGTCGTTGGAGGGGAGGTCGAGGGAGGATGGGGGGATAGGGTCCTTCAGGAGAGGGTACTCGGTTTTGGAGAGAAATCTGGGGAGCTGGTTAGCAGCTTTACTGGCAGCGAGGGGTTGGGTATCTTACTCGTGGAGCAGCGAGGTCTTCGCCGAAAGTCCCCCGAACGAAGATGCAATGGTGTTGAACTCAACCTGCTTGATCTGGAGGTTATCGCCGTCCTGATGGACCATGTAGTCGGACCGGAAAAGACCAAGGGCGAGGTTCTAGTGAGAGTGTCAGTCTCCCCGGACCTAGGAAAGGGGGTAAACACCACACGTACTTGGACATAACCCTCCTCCTTTACCCTCAGATGAACACTCCACAGGTTGGCAATGAAGTCGTCACCGCCAGCAACCCTGTCACGGTCAGAGGACGCCAGGAGAGAGTCTGACGTAGACAGGGAACTCACTCCTGCACAAGACCGCTGAGAAACTCCTCGTCCCGACTGATGCGGGCATACAGCGCATTGTACTCGGTCTGGATGGCCTGGGCCTCCTCAAAGCAGCTCTTGGGAAACGGGCTCGGGAAGAGAGTGACGGGAACACTCGTGGCTAGGATGCCCTCGGAGTCGTTCTCTGCCACGGCCGGCGGTGGCCGGACAGCGAGGCCGTTGGCGATGGTCCAGTCCTTGACGGTCTGCACCAGCCTTTCCCTTTCACGAGCATCGTCCAGCGTTGGGGGGTAAGCACCCCCGGTCAAGGACGACATGGTGTTGTTGCCGGCTACCGAAATGAAAATGAGAGTTTCTGAACAATGGGTTAACTGCTTGTTCAAGCTCGTTCGTCTGATGGAAATGGGTATCTGCGAAGGTCTTTGAGTTCAAGATTCGGGGCAGTCCCGAGGTGCTTACAAAGCCGAAATCGCCCTTCCGTCCTTGCAGCTCTGCTCCGTAAAGAATATTCATCAGATCAGCAAATTGACCCGGAATGGCTTAGGATCTCTCGCCGAGCCCCGAAGCGAAAAACTGGCTCCAAGACGCACGATTTCCTCTCACCTCTCTACCTGACAAATTGCAAGGAAATTGCAAGGTTCGTTTGCAGCTGTTTCGGCGTCGCCTGATGTCTGACCTGTTGCCCCGCACCCATTCAACTTTAGGTACACGGTTTCGCGGGGCACCCGGACGGGCAGCCGAACCTGGTTCGTTTAGCGCGCTGCAGCCTTGGAACACACGATCACTGTCCGGGGCAGGGAGATGGTTCATCTTTTGCTGTCTTTCCTCCTTTATCATACTCTATTCCTTCTTTCTATTTCACTTATTTTACTTCCAGGCTATTCTCCTCCTCACTTTCACTGCTATTCCTCTTAAGAAATGTCTCCTCCTTCTCTCACCTTCCTCTCTTCAAGCTGTCTTGCCATGTGCCGCACTAACAAACCAGCTGCTACCTTAACTATCCCCCTTATCTTATCGAGTTACCCCGCCATATGAACTCGCTAACTTTGCCTATTTGGGCAATGCCGCCCAAGTAACGTGAACACCCGTCCGATTTTCGAACCCTATCCCGCGTTCTGGCGCGTTTCACGCGACCTTGTCTTTGAACCGAGTCTCTGGATCGAGCCTCGAGATTTAGGTTGTTACTCGCCTGGTGCTACCTGAATCAAGGTGCGCTCCGAGCCGACCAAAAGAACCGATCCCGCAACCATCGTTACCATATTTGCCCTTCAAATTTCCGACCCCAGCGGGAAGGCAACCACGAGCCGTTTCGCACAAGAATTATCGGCTGCGAGTGTCACCGACATCGACTACCTAGCTGGCATCTTCTTCTCCCCGACACTTACCATTTTATCTACCAGCTTCAGCGGAGATTCTTCCTTTCATTTCTTCCTAATCACCTAGCCCGAATCATTACCCCTCGTCTCCAGAGTTGCGGGCGGGCCTGGTCCTCAGGCTGCATGCGCATCTTGGACCTTTTCCATACGAAGAATTCCAATCTGAGAATCTCCAACCCGATTCTATGCCCGTAAGTACTCAGCTGAGCTCGGCCGCTCATCGCTTTTTCCTCACTCTGAGATTATTATTTCTAGCACCATCCCACTCACCCCCATGCATCAAACACAAATGCACATTCCCGTTTCTCCAAATTACCTTACCCAGATCATTCTGCCGAGCTCTAGCCTCGAACTCAGTCGCTGACGAAACCAAGGTCATTCAATTCTGAGCATGGAGGGCGACGACCAGAGCGATCCTTTCCTCTGGGACGAGGATCGCGTGGTGCAGGAGCTCTGCACCCCAAACCGGTCTTGGAAAGCACCTCCGGCGAAGCGACTGCCAGACCCCGCCGCTCTCGAAGCAACGCTTCGTGAGTGTGGCGTCGATGGTGAATCGCTTCTGACCTACGAGGATGAGTTCGGCTTCGACAAACTGTGGGGTTACTTGGGGGTCAAGAAGCTGCCTCACCAGCTGTCTCTCAAGGAAGCGATCACGCAGTTCCGAAGGCGTAGCCCAAGGTATCGGGACTGGAAGGCACAACAGCTCTACGACAGCCAGTTGTACGGCGAAGAGGATGATCGCTTGGCAATCAAGTCCGAAGACACAAAGCCCACGGGCGTCGAGCATGCTGTCCAAGCCACTCCTGCACCTGGACCGATTCCTGGTATCGCTGACCCCGAGCGGAGCGCAGCCTTACCGGACCAGCCGAACTCCGGCCAGGGTGTTCTGTCTCCTGCACAGTCACCTTCCGTCGACCGTGACATGCCCTCACCCCATGTCGCATCGGAGCCGTCGAACCTCGACGAAGAGGCAGCAGAAGGACGGCCGACGAAGAGGAGACGGGTCGCACCCATGGTGCTCTCAACCACAACCACTGGAAACGACGCTCTCCACACCATTCCCACCGAAGGCGACATATTTCTCCAGAACACCGTTGAGTCATTACTGCACTCGAACGACCCTGCTGGATTTCTGGGTCCTGGGGCGCTAGAGCGCAGCCAGCTCATCAATCCTTCCGTTCTTGACGAAGCAGATGAACCAGGAAGCGGGTTTGTGTTGACGCCGAGACAGCTTCCTCCTGGGCGCCGCATTCAGGTCTCCGCAGCCATGAAACGGTTCTTCCGGTCGAGTCGCGTCGACCGCCTCGAGCCGCCCGTCAAAGACGCGGACGAAGATCTCTTGGTATCCGTACTCGGTGACTCGGACGACGAGAGTGTAGACTCTCAAACCTGGCAGGAGTATCTGGAGGAAGAGGAGGAGCGGGCGGCGAGGGAAGCTCGCCAGGACGCAGCCAAGGAACGCATCCTCAGCAAGGACGACGTGGCAAAAGTGGTGCACGATGCCATCCAAGACCTGGAGGCTCAGTGGGTGGCCGACAAGAAGCCCAAATACGACCTCAAGGCCTGGAAGATATGGCAGGATGCGCGCCGCAACCCTGACCGGCTTGCGTTCATTGAGTCGGTAAGGAAGAAGTGGCAGCATTTTCAGAACCGGATCGCCGTGATTTCGAAACACATCATCGATGAGCCGTGGACAGTTGGGAGCGACGTCCAGCACAAAGCATCCGAGTTCCTGGAAGTAACCGTATTTGAGAAGAAGCACCAAGGCTGGCTCCTCGACGTTCTCCAGAGCCCGCGGCAGCCGCCGAAGCCATCAATGCTTCCGCGTCCGACTCCTCGCCGAACAAAACCAACAGTGCTCGAGGAGGACGAGGAGATCTTGACAAGCGACTCGGATGACATGGATGCATTCATTGAGTATGACGATCAGGCCGTCCCGCTGGTCGGCGACGAGATGGACATCGATTCAGGACCGCCTCCGGAAGAGCCTCCTGTTCTCGCGAGCCCCGTCCCCGATGACTCTGCTCTCCATAACAACGAACAGGGCTCCGATCTTCCTCCGGCGGAAGCAGCACCTTCTGGCGAGGCAGGGGACAGTGCCTTGCCTCCTGCGCAGCCTACTCCTCGGAAGATCAAGACCGAAAAAGCCCTTGCCCCAGCAACTCCCCAACGGGCCGCTCGTCAAGCTCCCGAAGTCATTGAGATCGACTCATCTCCTTCGCCATGGAAACGACTTGACCAGGTCCCTTCACTCAACGACCTCGAGAGCCTCGAGAAAATCGGCGAGATTGGAACTGACTACTGGGAGAAGGCCGGCGATGCCGAGCGTCTTGTGGTGGCCGAGCTGTGCACCTGGACTCGCCGAAGGCAACTCAAGCTCTATGAGGCGATCAAGGGCCGCGACCACAGCGAGCTATGGGCAGAGTACATGTCGCCCACTATTCGAGATCCCGATTCTGCCACCGCTGACACGGTTGCACTTGACATCTTCCGGCTCTTCGATGCTTTCGTCAGCAAGACAGCCAGACGAGTTAACAAGCCAAAGCTCAAAGCTCTCACATGCCAACGGATGGATCGCGAAGGCAAACAGTTTGCTCGCTTCTGCGCCTTTCTCAAAAGGGTCATCCCGCTGTTTCTGGGTGTCATTCCCCAGACGCCGACCCGAATTGTGCTCAAGACCCCGAGAAATGGAAGCTTGAGCCAAGAAGCGCTGGAACTTCGAAACCCCGTCCGCGACGCCAGCATATCAGAGGACTCCGAGTCAGACGCTGCGCATCCACCGTCGACTAAAAAGCGACAGAAGCGCAAGCGGCGCGACGAGAAGGCAAAGAAGATTCGTGACGACACCGTCAAGGTGAATGAGGAGTACGCTCGGCGCTCCCGTCTCCTGCGCGAGAAAATGGAGGAGATGGCCAAACAGGGGTCAGTGAGCAGTAAACAATCACGCCTCATCGTCAACGAGACGAAAGAATCAGATGACCAGGCTCTGATCTACATCAACGACCACATCGGCAGCAAGATCAAGGACCACCAGATTGAGGGGGTCCGCTTCATGTGGAACCAGGTCGTTGTCGACTCGAGCGTCCGCCAGGGCTGCTTACTCGCGCACACCATGGGCCTCGGCAAGACGATGCAAGTCATCACTCTCCTGGTCGTCATTGCTGAGTCGTCTGCATCGCCGGATGAATCTGTCCGCTCCCAGATTCCTGAGAGCCTGAGGGAATCCAAGACGCTGATCCTCTGCCCCCCCAGTCTCGTGGACAACTGGCTCGAGGAACTGGAAATGTGGGCACCTGGAGGAGTACTGGGCACGATATGGAGGTTGGATAGCTCTCAGGCACTTCGCGAGCGCCTGCAGACAGTTCGGAACTGGGCGTCGTCCGGTGGAGTCCTGGTCATTGGCTACAGGATGTTCACCGACCTCATCGGGGTTGACGAGGGGACCGCTAAGCTGCTGATGGAGACGCCCAACCTCGTTATCGGCGACGAGGCACATTACATGAAGAATCCGGCTTCGCAAAGGCACCAGGCCACGGCGAAGTTCAAGACGATGAACCGAATCGCCATGACGGGTTCCCCGCTGACGAACAACGTCATGGATTACTATGCCATGATCAACTGGGTTGCGCCCAATTACCTGGCCGACCTCACCGAGTTCAAACAGAGATTCTCCAACCCGATCAAGGAGGGTCTCTATGCCGATAGCGACCCCTACTCAAAGCGAAAAGCCCGGAAGATGCTGCAGGTCCTGAAGCAGACCGTGGACCCCAAGGTTCATCGCAGGGACATCGATGTCCTGTTCAACGAGCTCCCGAGGAAGAAGGAGTTCATTCTCACACTGCCTCTGACTAAGCACCAGAGGCGGCTGTACGAGAAGTACATCGAATTCGTGACGGACCCCAACAGGGAGCAGATGATTGGATCAGCCAAGGCATGGAGCCTTGTGGCCAAACTTGGCCTTGTCCTGGCCCATCCCTTCATCTTCAAGACAGTGGCTGAAGCTCAGAAGTCGAAGCGCGGCGGCAGCAAACCCCAGCCCTCGGCCTCAGCGGCCGGGCAACAGTCAGAAGAAGCCGACGAGGTGGAAATGCCTCAGGACGTCCTCCACTCGCTCCTTGCCCTCGTCGCCGTTCGCGAGATTGAGAGCTACGAACTTTCAAACAAGATTCTTCTGCTCCTACGGATTCTGGAGGAATGCAGGAAAGCCCGCGACAAGGTGCTCGTCTTCTCGCACAGTATTCCGACGTTGGACTACATCGAGAACATCTGCAAGCGGCAAAAGTACGTCTACCAGAGGCTCGACGGCAAAACTCCCATGGCGACCCGCCAGAACTCGATCAAGAAGTTCAACACGGATGCCGAGTCGGAAGTCTACTTGATCTCCACCACGGCAGGAGGCGTTGGGCTCAACATCTACGGGGCCAACCGGGTGGTGATTTTCGATTTCAAGTACACGCCGGCCGAGGAGCAGCAGGCCATCGGTAGAGCTTACCGACTGGGGCAAACCAAGCCGGTGTACGTCTACTGGCTGACCGTTGGCGGCACCTTCGAAGACACCATCCACAACCAGGCCGTCTTCAAAACCCAGCTGGCGTCTCGTGTGGTCGACAAAAAGAACCCGGATCCATGGTCGAAGCGTTTGGCTGCGTACTTCGCGATGCCCAAAGTCATCGACCAAGAAGACCTGGAGCCGGCTAAAGGCCAAGACCGCGTTCTCGATGCGTTGCTGGACAGCGCAGAGATTTGTCAGCACATCCGCAAGATCACGTCGACCGAAACTTTCGAGAAGGAGGAGACGTATGAGCTGACGGCCGAGGACAAGCGGGAGGTTGATCAAGATGTCGAGCTTGAGCGGCTCCGGACCCAGAACCCAGAGGAGTACAGGCGCCGGGAGCGCCAGAGAGCCGCGGAGTACAGAGCTTCACTCATGATGCCACCACAGCCGCCCACCTTCTATCAGCCACGGCCCACGGACGGTGAGTCTCAAGCAGCACCTCAGAGCACAGCAAACCGCGGCAATATGATTGTTAGGATCAAGGTGCCGGAGCATTTGAGGGAGAAACGCAAACCAGAGCCATCAGTTCCCATCGTGGCCTCTGGCGCTGCGTTTGCTCAGCACACCCCCTCACCGACGCAAGCACATGACGACCTCCCTCTGCAACAGATACTGATTGTTACTTCTGATGCAGCGCGAATCAGCCCTCCCGTCCCGTTTACGCAGCCTGCGACCGGCACGATTACAGCAGCCACTCAGCTCACTGCTCCCGCAGCTACGCAGGTCACAGTTCGCGCAGTTACTCAGCTCACAGCTTCAACAGCTCCCCAAGTTCCTCCCATCCTGAGCCACCCAGACGTTGGGCAAACTAACCCAGCGCAAAACCAAAGCCCTAACAATGCCGCAATCCAAGAGCTCAGGTCGGAGGCTCCGCAGCCCATACTGGCAACAGGTTCGCACTTCAAGGGACCTCACACCCCGTCTCCTTCAGGACTTCTGGGGGTGTCCCCAACAATGGCAAGTCCGGGCCCAGCATTTTCCGTAACCGACGAGCTGTCGGATTTCGACTTTCCGGAGCTCGTGGCTGTACACCGCGAGATCGCCCACGACCGCCACGTGCGGCACCACCCGAGCGAGCTGATCAACAGGGTCAACGAGGAACTGAGCAAGAACAAGGTCCAAAAGCTTCCCAGGCTGGACAAGATCCAGAACCTCAAGAAGTTCTCCCGCAACAAGCGGTTCGCCGAGGCCATGCTGTCCGGGTATATGGAGCCCGCGCAGCTTGCGACTCTGACGAGGATGGAGATGGAGAAGATTGCCGCCACGCTGGATGGCATGGCCGAGGATGTGTTCAGGCACAAAGTTTGGACAGCCAAGGCCGATCTGAACGTATGCAACACCGGCACCACCAAGAGCACCTCACACAGTGCTTTCCCCAGCAGCAAGCTAAGCAGCCACTGACATGATGAGACGCGAACAGCAATTGCGCACGCAGTTATCTTCTTCTCCGAAGACGACGGCGAAGACGGAGTCCGGCAAGGACACATCGGCAGGGGGGAGGTTGGGGTTGGAGGCGAAGGCAAGACGGCATCACCTGCGGTTCATCGGGGAGCCAGATGATGGTGGTTCGGCTACGCCGCCGCCGCCGCTACAGGGCGGCCGACCCGGCGATTCAGCCGAGTCGCCGCAGATTATTGACTAACGGAGGCATTTGTGCCGGTGGCCACATTTTTTTCTTTCTTCGTCACGACGACGTGTTCTTTTTGAGATACCCCATCGATTGCTTTTTCTTGGGGCGTTTTGGCAGGCTCATGACGCACGGGGGCTACGACGGGTATGGCATTGCATTGCATGGTTTGGCATGGTAAGGAAAGGAAAAGGAAGAGGGAGGACAACATGGGGGAAGGGAACACGAAGGATCAAGAGGGAAGGGCGGAAAGACTATCATCAGGCTTCACAATGCCAGGTTCGTTGCGATTTTGTTGGGCGTATTGTTACAGGGATACGGATAGCTCTCAAGCCTGGCTCTTGGGGTTGGAGCGCTCTTCTCAGCGCAGAATTAAATCATCAGCGATGATCAATTGGTGAAGCCAGGGGCAATTGCTTCTAGAAGCCCTTGCGGAGCTTTAGATTTGCATTTACGTATTCGCGTATGCAAAGTGGTCTGACTTTGCGTGAGTTGATCACTGTTCCGCTGCGCAGCGCTGAAGGTTCGCCGAGCCAGAGTGTCGTCAAGGTTCATCCGGTGCCACATGGATGCGACGTCTCCGATACCGCGGGGTTGAGCAAATGGGCGCAGCGCGGAAAGTTACGGTGACTTGAGGTGATGTCTGTGGGGCCCGGTAACAGTCCGCAGCCAGTAGGAAGTTGTGGGTTTGTTAAAGGTTGAAAAATGGCCAGAATCTCATTGAAGAGGACAGATGCCGAGACTCCGAGGGCCAGACATGGAGGACCCACGGCAGTGGAACCAGCAGAACGATGGCCGCAGAAGAAGTCAGAAGTCGCAGTCACTCTCTCTCCTTTCCCTCTTCTTCCCCAAACCTTGCCATTGACTCTTCCTGAACTCCGTCTTGCTGTGCCAGAGTGCGTTTTGTGCTTGCGCGCTGTCAGGGCTGCTTTGTCTTCCGCTTCCCTTTTTCTCGCCCCTCTCAGGAACGGGATTCTCTTCCTTTTTTTGCCTCTGCCGCAGAAAATTGAATCGGTCCCTCCCCGCCCCCGCCGTTGACATCGTCGGTTGACAAAACCCGTCAAACCCCCAACAAACGCATCGCGACACACCCCGACCGGATTTCTCGAGACAAGCGACCATGGATTCCGTTCTGCGCCAGTCCAAGGCCATGTGCCCCTTCATGAGGAAGGCCACCGCCGCGGGGCTCCGCGCCATGTCGACCGCCGCCCCGGCTGCTGCCGCGGCCGCCTCGCCCTGCGGCGGCACCATGTCCAAGCTGCAGGTCCTCGCCCGCCGCTGCCCCGTCATGGGCAAGGCCATGGCCATCCAGTCGGCCCGCATTGGCCACCACTCGGCTGGCTTCGGCTCCGTTGCGGCTAAGGCTGCCATGTCGACTTTCCCTGGTCACGCGAAGACAGGCAAGGCGAAGCTGCACACCAGCCGCTCGCAGGAGGCTCAGGCCGTTGAGACTCCCGTTTTTGGCGGTCGTGAGAAGGGTGAGTTGCCATGTCTCGATCTTGCGAACACTTGCGCGAAAACCCTCAAGCAAGAGGAGGCCTTTTGCTAACAATGGTCATGATCTAGTCCAGCTGCCTCCCCGCCTTCCGACGAAGCAGCATGTTGGCGCCAGCCCCGCTACGACCACGCGCCCCAGCGCTCCGGACTCGCACGCGGCCAAGTTCGACTACGAAGGCTTCTACGACCGCGAGCTCGAAAAGAAGCACAAGGACAAGTCGTACCGCTATTTCAACAACATCAACCGCCTGGCCAAGGAGTTTCCCCGCGCCCACATGGCCACCAAGGAGGAGAAGGTCACGGTTTGGTGCGCGAATGACTATTTGGGCATGGGCCGCAATCCCCACGTTTTGAAGGCGATGCACGAGACCCTGGACGAGTACGGCGCCGGCGCTGGCGGCACCCGCAACATTTCCGGCCACAACAAGCACGCCGTTGAGCTGGAGCAGACGATCGCCAAGCTGCATGCGAAGGAGGCCGCGCTGGTCTTCAGCTCGTGCTACGTCGCCAACGACGCCACCCTGGCGACGCTGGGCAGCAAGATGCCGGATTGCGTCATTCTCTCGGACAGCCTGAACCATGCGTCCATGATTCAGGGCATCCGTCACTCTGGCGCGAGGAAGATTATCTTCAAGCACAATGATGTGCAGGATCTGGAGGAGAAGCTGGCGGCGCTGCCGCTACACGTCCCCAAGATCATCGCTTTCGAGTCTGTGTACAGCATGTGCGGCTCGATTGGCCCCATCGAGGAGATTTGCGATCTCGCCGAAAAATACGGCGCCATCACCTTCCTCGACGAGGTCCATGCCGTCGGCATGTACGGCCCGCACGGCGCGGGCGTGGCGGAGCATCTCGACTATGAGGCGCACGCCGCAGGCCGGCCCCGCGGCACCATCATGGACCGCATCGATATCATCACCGGCACGCTGGGCAAGGCCTACGGCTGCGTGGGCGGCTACATCGCGGGCAGCGCCAAGCTCGTCGACACTGTGCGCTCTCTCGCGCCCGGCTTCATCTTCACCACCTCACTCCCTCCTGCCGTGATGGCTGGCGCCCGCACCGCCATCGAGTACCAGATGGAGTACCAGGGCGACCGCCGGCTGCAGCAGCTGCACACGCGCGCGGTCAAGGAGGCCCTCCGGGAGCGCGACATCCCCGTGATCCCCAACCCGAGCCACATTATCCCCATCCTGGTCGGCAACGCCGCGCTCGCCAAGCAGGCCAGCGACAAGCTCCTGCAGGACCACGGCATCTACGTGCAGAGCATCAACTACCCGACGGTGCCCGTAGGCCAGGAGCGCCTGCGCATCACGCCCACGCCGGGCCACACCAAGGAGTACCGCGACGAGCTGGTCAACGCCATTGAGAGCATCTGGACCGAGCTCGGCATTAAGCGCACCAGCGAGTGGGCCGCCGAGGGCGGCTTCATTGGCGTCGGTGTGCCGAATGCCGCGCCCGAGGAGCCGCTTTGGACCGACGAGCAGCTCGGCATTGCCGAGGCGGCGCGCACGCTGCTGGAGGCGGCCGAGGCCGAGCAGAAGCTGAATGCTTCTTCTTCTGCGTCGGTCACGGGCGGGCTGACGGAGAGGCTGCTGGAGAGGGAGATGCAGGGGCTGCAGCAGAGCACTAGCGTCGCTGCTTAAAGGGCGTTTCTTCTGCCCTCGCCCCTAGCCATACTTTTATTATGGCCAGTCTCTCTCCTTTCAATTCTCTTCCCGGTCTCCGCCCGGGTGGTCGTTTGCTGCTCGTATACCTTAGGGGAGCTCACCTGACCCGTCTGTCTTGTCTGTCTCTCCCGATGTGTTGTTAAGACCAAAAGACGTCAAACACGTTCCTTGGAGCGAAACGAGCAGCGAAACTTATCGGCCATTGTGTATCAGCGTTTGCGGTTTTGGGTGTGCTGTGGGCTCCTTGCGAGGCAACAGCCCTTGGAGCGTTTGCCTTTCGTTGTTGTGCCGCTGCTGCCATGGGTTGTTTTCAACATAGCCTAGAGGTGGGCGGGCACCAGGTCTTCGCTGAAGACGGTTTCGGATAAAACTCATTCTGGACAAAAGAATTCAAGATTCATTGGCTGGCCTTCTCGGGTTGAGAGGTCGAGTTGCCGTACTTTTTGCTGTCCCTTTCTTGTTGTTGCGATCCTGTTGAAGTCACTTGAAATTCCATGGTTCTGAATCCCTCCCAAGTCATCAATCAACATCCTCAACAGGGGTTGTTGACGTTGACGTTTGACAGACCGGCACAGCCACAGCCCACCCGCCTCGCCTTATCCGTTAACTTTATTCCCTTATCCAATCACACCCCGTATTTTACTTTTTGTTCCCCACAGGAACGGAGCCGGAGCAATTCAATCGCTCCGACGGAGCAGGACCCGGACAGACTCTCCGTTCCATCCTTCCATCAGCCCTGCGAGACGTGTAAGTCGCCGGCCGCAGCAGTGCAGCAGGGCGAAGCTGAGTGGTGATGACGACGCGGCTTGGTTGCATTCATTCGTGCCGCTGCGGAGGATCAACACAATGAGAGTCAATTAGTGACATGGAGGTGTTGAGGCTGGGGTTTTTGTCAGCGGTTTGAGACGACGGCTTTCCCCTCCTCCTCTTTTCTCTCTCATATTTGGTTGAGGTGAATAAGGTGTTGATACTCTTCTTTACTATTGTATTCATTGTTGTTGCTTACAAGTCAGGTCAACTACCAGGTACCTTTCACCTTAGTACGCGGAAGGATATCCAACACGGCTGGGATAGGATCAAGTCTGAATCTTGTCTTCTTGCTCACTTCGGGTTCACGGATTAGACGGAAATCTGTTTTTTTTACCCCCTCTTCCTTCCAGCATTCAGCAGGGCGATCTTGGGGTATTTCTTCCCTTTCATCGGGAATCGCCTTCTCCGTTCGAATCACCCGCCTCCGCTCCGGTCCCATCTTTGGCCGGCGCATGCAACCCGAGCGACCCGGCAGCGCGGTGCAGTACCCTACAACGGCTAGCTTCTCGTGTGTGAGTGGGGGAGGACTCTGTGGCAACATGGAGACGGTCGTTGCAACCAAGGTGCTCAAGGGCCCGAGGGCGTGTGCTACTTGTGCAAAGGCCAAGAGCAGGTGTATTGCTGGGCCGAGGGGACAGGATAAGTGTGAGAGGTATGTTTACATCCAACAGTTCCTCCTGTTTAAGCGCCAGCCAGTTGCCCCTGAACTGTGGTGATGGTACCACTGTCTGCGGGGATGCCGTTCAAATCCCTGAAGGCGGGTCAACCAAAGGTGGTCTCGTCCTCCGAGTCCGTCGGAGTGTCCGCCGGGCTGGTTTAGTAACCACTTACCGGACATTCTCCCCCTGCCTCCACACATCCGGGCTTTGGTGCTTGAGAACACAGCGCTAACACTCCCAAAGATGCCACCGGCTGCAAAAGCCATGCTCCTCACAGACGCCAGCTCCCGCCCGCAAGCGCAAGGAGCCCAAGCCCACCCGGGTAGCCGAGCTCGAGCGGCGTCTGGAGGACCTCACCGCCCGCATCGAGTCCGTCCAGCGTATGGGGCCGGCAGCGCCGAGCCCCCCGGACTCCGATCAGTATGTCCCACCATCGGCTCCTCCCGGAGGAGCCCCCGCAGACCCCAAGGACCCGCTGCCGCCGCGGAACCTATCCGGGACCCAGGTGCCGATACCGACCTTTGGCCGGGACCGGTGGGACTCGCCGTTCGGGCACCTCTTCCCCGACCGGTCCATCTTTGAGTCGCAGCAGGAGCACCAGCAGCCTGCCGCAACAAGCAGCAACACCGGACCGACCGCCCAAACCGCTTCCACTATATCAACACAACCAACAGCCTCCACCTCCCTAAACTCATCCCCCTACCAACAACAACCACCACCCTCCCACCCCGCCCAAACCCAACACCAACCAAGCAGCGATCCATGGCCCCAAGACGACGAAGCCGAAGCCTTCCTAGGCGTCTACAAAGAGAAAATGGCGCACCTCTTCCCCTTCGCCGTCGTGCCGCCCAACGTCTCAGCAGCCCAACTGCGCGAGCAACGCCCCTTCTTCTGGAAGGCCATCATGATGGAGGCGTGCCTGTTCGAGGGCAGGCGGCAGGTGGCGCTGGGCAACGCGCTGCTGCGGGAGATTTCCGAAGCGGCGTTTGTGCGGCCGCAGAAGGATCTGGATTTGTTGCAAGGGTTGCAGATGTTGATTGCTTGGTGAGTACTACTCCTTTGGCAAGGTTGATGTTGAGTGAGGGTGGAGTGTGTGGTGTGCTGACTTTGGGGTTTGGTAGGTACCATTACAACCTCAACAACTTCCAGATGGTCAACCTGCTGTTTCTGGCCCGGTCGATTACCCTCAACCTGGGATTCGCCGAGATCAAGAGTTTGCCGGATGATGGGCGGTGCAGCTCCGAGTCGTTGGAGCAGATGCGTGCGTTTGCCGGGACATATTACCTGGTGACCATGTGAGTGCCCCTTTTGAACCTCCTCTTCGTGAACAGCCCAAACCTGACGAAGTCGTAGAACCTTCACAACCAACAAGCGACCGGACGGCCTCATGAACAACATGAACACGTCGTACCTGGCGACGTGCTGCCGGGCTCTCCACAGCCAGATGGAGTACCCCACAGACGAGCTGGTTGTGCACCTCATCCGCACGCAGCAGCTATCGCAGAGTGTCTCGCAAGCGGTTGCCAGGCGAAAGGCCGTCTCCGGAGATAAACAATCGTCGCCAAGAGCCTTTATCCATAGCTTGCGGGAACGGATCCAGGCGTTTGCTGCCACCCTGCCACCGCATATCAGAACCATCCGTAAGCCCTTCTCGGTCCAAGTCAGGGCTAACCTCCAGCTGACACTCGGCAACAGCTTCCCTAGCAGGTCACCTGCTAGCCGCCGAGATCCTCGCCTATGATAACAGCCTGGAGGAGCTGTCCCATTGCCCCTTCGGGAAGCCATCCCGTGGACCAGCACCCATGGCGGGCATCCCAAGTCCGGTGGACCAGCCGAACCCGGAGCGGATCGAGATGCTGTGGGAGTGCGCGCGCCTCGTGCTCACCTTCATGAGCAATCGATTTGCCGAGGAGATTGGGGACTATCCCCGCTTCGTCTGCGCGTCGTCATTTGACCTGACCTATGTGTTTTTGACGATGTTGAAGTTGGTGACGCTGCGGCTGCCCGGGTGGGACTCGGCGTTGGCGGCGAGGGAGTTGCAATTCGACGGTAGGTCGCCATCCCCCAGAAGGAAGTGGAATGGGAGTTCGCAAGCTAATTTTTTGTGTGTTTTCAGACTTCATGTGTCGGTTGATGCACCGGATGGAGTACACGGCCGAACGACGGAAAAGGAAGAGCAAGGAAAGCCTCGCCAGCGCTGGGAGTGACGGTCGCAATGCCCCAACCCCGATCAACGGGACGTCTCCTGGAGACGCCGCAATGAGCGGGCAGGAAGAGGATTTTGAAGACACCTACACCAAGCTTGCGCGCAAGCTCCGCAACGTTCGCGACAGTCTCAATGTAAGTCATTGCCCCAGCACGAGGGAGAAACCGACAAGCGTGCTGATATATGTGACTGTTGCCAGTTCAACGGGTTCGGCGACAACTACACTACGTCCCAGATAGCGCGGGTGTGCGATACGGCGCCCATGACGCTGGCAGATGCGACGCAAGACCTGATGCAAGACCTCGGCGGCGGCATGTGGCAAGAGGTAGCCAACGGTGTGTCCGAGTGGGATGCGTTTTTCAGCGGCGAGACAGTTGACTGGGCGGCCATCTTGAACAATTACAATATAGAGTCAGGATACATGGCATAGGGAGTACAAAGGGCTGGGTGGCTTGGACAGCGAGGTTTTGGCGGCGTCATTTGGTGTGGTGTTGGGGCCGGGGATTGGGACGAATTGACACAATTTCGAAATCCTCAACGTTCAAGTTTGGGGTGAAATTCAACTGCTGCCTGCAGTGTCTGCACTGCCTGCCCTGGCCTTCCATTGCTTCAATGGCAAGAGCATGATGGAAATCGAGTGAACCAGGAAGGGTCGAACCGGAGTGTCCGATATTCGGCGACAACGGTGAACGCGGGATTTAACGGAGCTCAGCAACGATGGAAAACGGCAGTGCAGTGCCAAAAGAATGCCTTTTGCGGCATGGAGAATCGCCTATTATGGAGTATTCTCGTGCACAGGGAGGAGGTAGGTGTCTGGCAGGTGGTACGATAGGTAGTTTGTTGTTGTCGTCTGAGTCCAAGCTGCCGAATTTCAAACACCAAGCCCAAGCCCACGCCGTTGGTTGTGTGTTTGACGCGCAGGGTGAGCATGAGGGGTGACTGGGCGTTTGCAAGTCGCGTTTGCGACCCCCACACGGGTTCCTGAAAAAAATGTCATGACCCCTCCCCCGCAATCATTGAACTTTGAATACCTTCCAGGCCTTCGAATTCAATCTGCTTGACACTGAGAAAGAACCGAGCTAGGATTCTCACAATCAAGCCGGCAAAATGTCCAGTTACGATAAGTACCAGGCAAGTTTCCAATTGGCATTTCTATGGTTGATCCGCAGGGCATCCGAGAGAGTGAACTCAGCCGATTCCAACACAATTTTGCTAACTCGGACTTAGACCCCCCTCAGCACGAGGTATGCCTCGCAGGAGATGATGACCATCTTCTCGGCCCGCGAGCGTGCCAGCACCTGGCGTCAGCTCTGGGTCTGGCTCGCCGAGGCCGAGAAGGAGCTGGGTCTGCCTATCCCGGATGAGGCCCTCGAGCAGATGCGCGCCAACGTCGTCGTTTCCGACAAGGCCTTTGCCGTTGCTCGGGACTACGAGGCCAAGTTCCGTGTATGTTCTGGTCTCCCCATATTCTATGGTAGTAGGGTGTGCTGACGCTTTACAGCATGATGTCATGGCTCACGTCCATGCTTACGGCGAGGTACGAGAATGAATGGATTGAAGGGGCCGTTCACTCAGGAGAGACGACGGTTGCGTTCTGGTCGTCCTGGCTACAGTGACTGACCTGCGGAAAATTCAGGACGCCCCCGCTGCTGCTGGCCATATCCATCTTGGTGTAAGTGGGCTTTCCCGATGCGTCCAGGCCGTCAGCTTGAGGCGCAAACAATCCTCCCTTAGAAGTGATGGACTGCATCTAATGTCTTACAGGCCACTAGCTGCTATGGTAAGTCTCGAGCTGCTCATCATGATGCCCTTGCCGTGGTCCCTCTGTATCACACACTAACACGCCGGGCAGTCACCGACAATGCCGACCTGATCTTCCAGCAACGCGCTCTAGACCTCATTCTCCCCAAGCTTGCCAAAGTCATCAAGAACCTTCAGGAGTTTGCCCTCAAGTACAAGGACATGCCCACCCTTGGCTTCACCCACTACCAGCCAGTAAGCAGCCACTCGCTCGGTATTCGGTTCCCATTGCTAACAACTACCCCAGGCCCAGCTCATCACCGTCGGTATGGGGTTCCTCTTCCTTTGCCGTTGATGATCCTCAGGTATTAACCTGCTCACAGGCAAGCGCGCCGCTCAGTGGATCCAGGAACTCATGATGGATCTTGAGGACATCGAAACCGTCCGTGAGAGGCTTCAGTTCCGCGGTGCCCAAGGCACCACTGGCTCGCAAGCCACCTTCCTCGAGCTGTTCAACGGAGACGCCAACAAGATCGTTCAACTTAATGAGGTACAACGCCATTTTTGCCGTCTCGCCGTTAATGTTGGCTGACGCCGTCCAGATTCTCTGCAAAAAGGCTGGGTTCCCCTCGACCTACGCCATCTCCACCCAAACCTACACGAGAAAGGTGAACACTCTGATCCTCTCTAACATGATTGTCTGCTAACAGACACAAGGTCGACCTCCGGGTGGCCAACGCGGTCTGCGCCCTCGGTGCTACTGCCGAGCGCATCTGCTCCGATATTCGTCACCTGGCCAACCTGAAGGAGATGGAGGAGCCCTTCGAGAAGAGCCAGATCGTAAAACTCTCCTACCATTTTTCAGAAATTGATTACTGATGATCGCTCCAGGGAAGCTCAGCCATGGCCTACAAGGTAATATTCTGTTGTCAAATGCCGGATTGAGATGGTACTAACATTGTTCAGCGCAACCCCATGCGGTCGGAGCGTATCACAGCCCTTGGCCGCAAGCTCGCCCGCCTGCCCGCCAACTTCACTGCCACCTTTGAGACCCAGTGGTTTGAGAGGACGTGAGTACTGTCCGATGGGTTTTTGTATTCGTTATGGTACTGACGCGGGGTGGTGTAGGCTCGATGACAGTGAGTTGTTCTTGAGCACAACCCTAACCCTGCCCCTTTTCCGACTTGTTTACACACCCCTTTCTGACTCTCTTGACTCTGTCGCTGACCACCACAGGTGCCATTCGCCGGATGGATATTCCCGAGATGGTTAGAACCCATACTTTGTCTTCTGTGATCATGAAGCTAACTGTTTCCAGTTCCTGCTGGCTGACTCCATCCTTCTGGCACTGGACAACGTGACCAACGGCCTGGTCATCTACCCCAACGTCATCCGGTCCCGCATCGACCAGGAGCTTCCGTTCAGTACGTAATGACAACGCTCCTAACCCCTGTTCCGTTGGTGCTAAGACATAACTCGTCAGTGGCCACCGAATCCATCCTGATGAAGCTCGCCGCACACGGCGTGTCCCGCCAAGACGCCCACGAGGAGATCCGTGTCCTTGTATGCGAAAACTGTTCCGCTATCAGCTGAACAGGTTGCTAACACGTGACAGTCTCACCAAGCCAGCGACGTTGTGAAGCAGCAGGGCGGCCGCAACGACCTCCTTGAGCGGATCAAGAAGACTGAGTTCTTCAAGGTCAGTTCCCACCATTCCCGGACAGAACTAAGCTAATACTGTCTCAGCCCGTCTGGAACGAGATTGACAGCCTGGTCGACCCCAAGCTGTTTATTGGCAACTCCCCCAAGATCGTCGAGGACTACTGCAACGGGGAGGTCGCTCAGAAGCTGGCTAAGTACAAGCAGGCGCTCGACAAGGCGTCCACGGCCCAGCTCTCGATTTGATTCACGCGCGGTCATGGTGGGTGTTGCGTTTGGGGAAAAAGATACAGGAATGGGTGACAAAAGGGAGCACGGTAGACACATCTCAAGCTTGACCTCGAAATATTCAGGACTTGTCAGAGCCCTCTAATAGGGTTGACAGCAATGTAGCATGGACACTTCCCAAGAAGTGCTAGGGGACAAAGACCTCTCGGAGAACTCACACTCCAGACTGTGATTCGTGGGCTTTCTTCTACGCTGACCGAGTTTGTATGAACCGCAATCCGGAATCTGGTGTAGGAGATGAGCAAACCTCCCAGATCTAATCCCGAGGCACGTTGCATGTTGCAGGGAGCCCCTCGGGAAATACCATGCATGCGGCGTCGGGCATTTTCAGCATTCGACTTCACGGTGTCTGGTGTGATGGCGAATTTACCCGTTCTTGGCCAACCTTATGGACCTCACAACTGCGCTGGAGACAAATGGGTGGGTAGCATGCTCTAGATTTCATTCTCCGGCTGGACGAATGGAACCCAGATATGCTCCAGTCACGCCCAATACATGTATGGACTTGAGAAATAGGGAGCACCAAAGGGATCGGGTTGAGGTTCTCCGACAGGGACTGCGAAAGAGGGCAATTGGTATAAGCGGCACTGGCCATATAGATATTCAAATGACGGATGGAATAGGAGGAAGGGAGCTACTCCTTTCTGTACTTAGGTTGGCAGATCAGGATCAGCCTACTCGTAAATCCTTTCTCTCACCATCGGTCTCAGAGCAGAGAAGAACCACACGGAAGCCTACCGTCACCATGCGCTTCACAGCAATTGTCCTCACGGCAGCCGCCGCCATCAACGGCGCAGCCAGCTCCGCAACCCTCGAAACCCGCCAATCCAACACCATCACAGTCGACCTCTCCAAAACCTACCAGCGCATCGACGGCTTTGGCGTCAGCCTAGCGTTCCAGCGGGCCAACCTGATCACCAACATGTCGGACAAGAGCAAGCAGCGCGAGCTGCTGGACCTGCTCTTCAACCGCACGACGGGGGCCGGGTTCAGCATCATCCGCAACGGCATCGGGTCGTCGCCCAACAGCAACTCGGACTACATGAACACCATCGCGCCCACCAATCCCGGCGGGCCGAGTGCCGAGCCAAAGTATGAGTGGGATGGGAAGGATAGTGGACAGCTGTGGGTATCGCAGCAAGCGGTGGGGGTGTATGGGTTGAGCACTATCTACGCGAGTGAGTACCATCCTACCTACTTACCTACTCACAGCCATAATTAGCTGATGGTGGATGTCCCAAAAGACGCCTGGAGCGCCCCAGGCTACATGAAAACCAACGGCCGCGACACCAACGGCGGCAACCTCTGCGGGGTGCCTGGAGCAAGCTGCTCGTCAGGCGACTGGCGGCAGGCGTACGCCAACTACCTCGTGGCCTACATCAAGTTCTACGCCGCGGCGGGCGTCAACATCACGCACCTCGGCTTCCTCAACGAGCCCGACTACAGCGCCAGCTACGCGTCGATGCAGTCCAACGGCAATCAGGCGGCTGATTTCATCAAGGTGCTCTACGCCACCCTCGAGAAGGCGGGTTTGGGCGAGCAGGTCGGGATAGCATGCTGCGACTCGATGAACTGGAATAACCAGGTCAGCATGGTCGGGCAGATCCGGTCGGCTGGGGCTGAGGGGATGTTGAAGGCCGTCACGTCGCACAGTTATACCGGCGGATCCAACGGGCCCATGAACTCCCGGGCGCCCGTCTGGCTGTCGGAGCAGTGTGATCTGAACGGGCAGTGGAGTACCGTGTGGTATGCGAACGGCGGCGCCGGGGAGGGGCTTACCTGGGCCAACAATATCTACTCTGCGGTGGTGAATAGCAATGTCTCGGGTTTCATATGGTGGGAGGGCGTGCAGTGGCCGAATCCGAACACGAATGAGAAGCTGATTCGGGTGGACAACCGGACGAATACGTACGAGGTGTCGAAGCGGCTGTGGGCGTTTGCCAACTGGTCGCGGTATGTGCGGCCGGGGGCGGTGCGGGTCGGGGCGAGTGGTGGCGGGAACGGGGTGCGCACCGCGGCGTTCCGGAATGAAGACGGGACGATTGCGGTGGTGGCTATCAGCTCGAGCGGGTCGGCGGTGAATGTGAATATCAAGGTTTCTGGCGGGGGAGACGTGAAGCCGGCTGCGGTGCTGGCGTTTGTGTCGGATAACACGAGGAATTGCTCGTCGACGACTGCGACATTAGCAGATAATGGAACGGTTTCGGGATCGGTGGCAGCGAGGTCGATTACGACGTTTTATATCTTGCCTGCGGGAGGGAGTCAAAGATGAGGTAGCGGGGGACGTTCTCGGCATCTCGATGAGTTCTGGAGTGTTGGCGAGACAGTTATCTTGAGTGTATGTGAAGTTGCAGTTGGTCGGGATCAAATTGAAAAGCCATTTCGCAACGAGGTGGAAGGAATGTGACAAACTTGCTGCCAGCGTTTCATCCCTCCAAGTCTGGATGAAAATGTGGAAGTTGCGATGAAGCCGTTAAACCACAACGGAGCAGACCGGACCCACAATGCCGGATTGTCCCCACTCCCCCACCGGTCCGGTCCCGGCCGCCTTCCAGATTCCTTCCAATTCCTTCCCCTGATCGACCAACCCCTGTCGTGGTTGAATCTGTCACTTTTAACATAATAATTTTGGATAAATCACAATGGGGAAGCCAGAAGTTGACTACTCGGTGTATCTGGTGACCGACTCGACCCCGGCCATCCTCGGCGACCGGGTGTTCAACGACGTGATCGAGGAGTCTCTCAAGGGGGGAGTCACCCTGGTCCAGCTCCGCGAGAAGACGGGAGATACGGGCGACCTGGTCTCGACGGCAAAGAGGCTGCATGAGATCACCAGGAAATACAATGTGCCGCTGCTCATCAACGACCGCGTCGATGTGGCCCTGGCCGTCGGCTGCGAGGGCGTCCACATCGGCCAAGACGACATGGGTGAGTGAGCCTTTAATGTGAGCCCCTGGGAAAGAAATATTCTAATTAGCCTGGACAGATCTGTCGACGGCCAGAAAGCTCTTGGGACCGGACGCCATCATTGGAGTGACCGTCAGCACGGTCGAGGAGGCACTCAAGGCATGCGAGGGCGGCGCCGACTACCTTGGCATCGGCACCGTCTATGCCACTGCAACGTGAGCGGTTCTGTTGACCCATCGCTTATCTGGCACTGACCCGGCGTGCAGAAAGAAGAACACCAAGGAGATCATTGGCACAGCCGGAGTCCGGGCGATTCTGGAGAAGATCGCCGAAGCCGGCCACGACACAAAAACCGTCTGCATCGGCGGCATCAACGAGACTAACCTGCAGCGCATCGTCTATCAATGCGCAGCTGAGGAGAAGAGACTGGACGGCGTCGCGGTAGTCAGTGCTATCATGGCTGCCGAGGATCCCCAGAGCGCGGCGAGAAACCTCATTGAGCTGTTCAGGAGTTCCCCGGCATTCCAGGCCGACCTTGGGGGGCCCGGGTCAGACAGTGTCGATGCGCAAGCCGTCGTTTCTCTGGTCCCGTCAGTGATTCAGAGGGTTCACGAGACCACGCCTCTGTCCCACAACATGACGAACCTTGTAGGCGTTCCTGAACTTTAGCCCCTGGCTCCCCGTTGCTGACGCGGATTAGGTTGTGCAAAACTTTGCAGCAAACGTGGCCCTGGCCATCGGCGCATCTCCCATCATGGCTGGATACGGCGAAGAAGCCCCCGACTTGGCCAAGCTCGGCGGTGCCCTGGTCATCAACATGGGATCGGTAGACCCGGCGGGACTGGCAAACTACCTAAAGGCCCTCAAAGCTTACAATCTCGCTGGGCGGCCGATCGTGTATGATCCAGTAGGGTATGTCTTTTTTGCTGCCTTTCCTTACCCCTGACCACCCGATCACTGACAATATCAGTGCCGGCGCCACCTCCCTCCGCCGCGCAGCCGTCAAGACCATCATGACCAACGGCTACCTGGACGTCATCAAGGGCAACGAAGGCGAGATCAAGACCGTCTTTGGCGGCAGCACCGAGCAGCAGCGCGGCGTCGACAGCTCCAGCACGCTCGACGCCTTGCAAAAGGCCAAGCTGGTGCGCGAGCTGGCGGCGCGCGAGAAGAACGTGGTCGTCATGACGGGCAAGACCGACTTTGTCAGCGACGGCTTCCGCACCTTTGCCATCGACAACGGGCACGAGTATCTCGGCCTGGTCACGGGGACCGGCTGCACGCTGGGCACCGCCATCTCGGCGGCTGTCGCGTCGCGCCAGACGGACAGGTTAGTGGCCGCCATCGCGGCCATCCTGCACTTCGAGATTGCCGCTGAGCTTGCTGCGACCCGGCCCGAGGTTAGGGGGCCGGGCACGTTCGTCCCGGCCTTCTTGGACGAGCTGTACCGCATCCGGCTGGCCACGGCGGCCAACGACCTATCGTGGCTGGCGAGGGCAAAGGTCAGGAGCGTAGATTAGCTGAATACAACCGCTACTGAACCAGTTAACCCCTTCGTCTGTGTTACTGAACGTCCCATATCCGTAGGCTCGGCTTGCCACGTGAAAGCGGGGTACAATCGGCTTATTCCCCGGATGCATTTACCCCAGGCCCGCCCTCCGATCCGCTGCCCCGCCCCTGAAGACCCACGCCGCCCATGTGTCCGCTTCAAGACGACGCTCCAGACTTCAGACCAAATACATCAGACGTGTCTGAGCCTCTCGACTTGACCCCAGACGATACTTGAACACTTTCACTTCACATAGCTCCCTCTCGCCCACCATGGCTGCCCCTGCCCCTGAGCGCCGGTTCAGTATGCCTCTTCAGACCTTCCTAGCGGCCACTCACTAACACGTCGCCACCAGAGAACCCGGCCGTCTTGTGAGTCTTCTTCCAGTTCAACACTCATGACGCCCGAGTATTCACTCACCTTTAACAGCGTCTGTGACATCCAGGAAAAGTTTCGCCCCACGATCCATGAGTTCGACAAAGTGTAGGACAACCCCTTCTTCCCCCATTCTCCCGCCACTTTACTATCACCTGCCTCTCTCTCACTCCCAACTTTTCAACGACTGACACCAAACAGGATCCTCACAACCCGCAAACTCCTCCTCGCCGCCCAAAAGCTCTCCCTCCCCATCTTCGTGACCACCCAAAACCGCCCCCGCCTCGGCGACACCGTCGCCGAGCTGCAACCCCTCCTCGCCGCAGCAGGCCCCCTCGTCAAAGCCGACGTCGACAAGACCCGCTTCAGCATGTGGCTGCCCCCGCTCTCCTCCCACGCCCATTTCTCCTCCCCAAGCGAGGTCGCCATCGTGGGCATCGAGTCGCACATCTGCGTAACCCAAACAGCCCTCGACCTCCTCGCTGCGGGCCACAGAGTCTACATCCTCGCCGACGGGGTAAGCAGCTCCAACCGCGAGGAAGTGGGCATCGCGCTGGCCCGGCTGCGGCAGGCCGGCGCCGTGGTCACGTCCAGCGAGAGCTGGCTGTACGAGTGCATGGGCGATGCCGCGATCCCCGAGTTCAAGGGCATTGTGGGCGTTGTCAAGGAGACGATGGGGGATACAAGGGCTGCGCTGCAGGGGTTGGTGGGGAGTAAGATCTGATTATCCGTACCTGGTATCTCACTCATGACTTCGATGCGGAGTTGGGTGTTGAGCATGCGGCGGTCATAGATACCTAGACTCAGGTACCTGCCTTCAAATTTGAGAGAACAAGGGAGTTGGGGACTTTGAGATTGCTCGCTTTGATTGTGTTTTTTTATCATGTTTCTCGCTGTTTTGAAAATACCGCCGTCACTTCCAATCCTGGCGTCCATTATCGCTCGACGGCTATTGCCCCCTCCTATGCCCATCCCAAGCTTCACCATCATGGTATCCCCACGCTACTCGGCCCCAGCCCCCTTCGGCTTATTCGAGCCAATCCACGAGAACGCCGACGCGCTCCCAAGCGGGTTATTACCCAACCGCGCACCCACCGGCGTCTTGGGCACCGCCTCCTGGCCATTCGCGGCCGCCTGCCTTGCCTCGCCGAGACCAGTTAACGCGGAGACGCTCACACTACGCTTCGTGCTCCCCCAGCTGACCGTGTTTGCCTGGCTACCGCTTTCCTTGCGTTTCTGCTCCGTGCTCGACCGCGGCGCCGGCGCCGGCTCGTACGCCGGCCCTGTCTTTGTCGTCGAGCTGCTGCCGGACTTGGTCGGCTTGAGAACCTTCATGCTGCGGGGCCGCGCGGCAGGTTGATAGCCGCTGAGCGGCGTGTTGCTGTCTCCCATGCCCACCGCCGCCTGTCGCCATGGCGTCCGGATCGCTGCGCCCAGCTCTCGGCGGTTGGTCTCCGTTGATCCGGATGTCTCCTTCCCAGATGCTTGGGGCGCTGCTGGTTCCGTAGCTTGCTTCTCGCCCTCTCCACCGCTTTCGGATATGGAACTGGCGGTTGCTGTTTGGACCGGCTGACTCGACGACGCTGTAGGCGACAGCAGGCCCTCGGACCCGTTCTCTACCGACTTGGAGCTGGAGCCATTCCGTTCCTTGGCATCCTGGACCGACCCGTTCACCGATTTCTCGCCTGCGACGAACTCGGGAGCCGCCGCGTTCAGTTTCGGCTTGCTCGGGACAAGGTTCGCCGTGGTCAGGTTCTTGAACACGGCGTCATCCTCGGGCCGCACGAACGGGATGGAGAGCTTGTCGCGGTCGCTCCCGTACAGAGTCATCAGGTTCCGCGAGAGCAGAATGTCGGCGCCGTGCATGCGCAGCGTGTGGCTGCCGATGAAGACGCGGATCGCCTTTCTCGACTCGGGAGACTCCTGCTGATCCATGCCCGTCACCTCAAACGAGGCTGTGATGCTGGGAAGGTGAGGAGCTGGGCTTGCGGACCGAGAGTTGGACTGCGTGACGCGCGCCTCGGCCAAGAACACGGGGAGCGTGATTCTGTGGGCTCCGTCCACATCTCGGTGGATGTTGTTAACAAGGTCGAGCTCCCTGAGAAGCGAGTACTCGACCGTCGACTTCTGTGACCCGGTGCACACCACGGCATACAAGAGCCCTTCTGACGTGAAGTGCGTCGTCAGCCAGCAGCGGATGATGGATGGCGGCGACCCTAGGATGTACAGAACGGGCGGCGGCTCGGGCATATCGATCGGCGAGTCGTCCTCGTGACCCCCAAGGACAAAGGTAGTGTCGAGTCCAAGACTACTGGTCCGCCCCGATATCCCAGAGTGCATCGAATGAACCGAGTGCCCTGCCGAGCTGTGTCTGCCGTCTGACCTGTGGGAATATGACCGCTCCATCATACTGTGTCCCCCCAAGCCGCTCCCGGGGCGGATGGGGCCAAAGTCGCCAGAGTGACGGCCGCCATGGCCGCTGAAGCTGGCACCGTGCAGGGCGCTTTCGTCAAACCGAACACTGTTCGCCCGCGATGCTGCCCCCTTGCGTATCGGCTCGTCCTCGGCTTCCAGGTGCAGGGTGCTGAGCAGATTCTGGCCTTCGTCGTCAAGGTCGTCGATCAGCTCGGTCGATGGCATATGCACGGGTCCTTTGGATGATTAGCTTATCGAAGAACTCATGTGTAGGGGGTGAGAGTATGCTTACCATGCTGAGGGGTGCCGCCGAGCACGCTCGGAAAGGGCGAGTTCCAGACGGACTTCAGAGCAGCATCGTCAGCTTGCCGTTTCTCCAGTGTCCGGAGCCTTTCTCCATGCAGCTGCTGGACATGCTGGATGCGCTTCAACTCCATCTGAACATCGTGTAGTTCTTCGCGAGTGACCACAAAGACTGGATCCATGCCCGAACAGTGGATGGGAATTGTGAGGGGGAGTGGTCAGAACAAGGCCAGACGGCGGAAGGAGTTGCGTCAATGTCGAGTAGACTGGTCCCAACGGAATTGAAATGGGTGAAGCCTCGTCCGTAGGGGAGCAGGCTCGGTTGATATCAGACTCGCAGGCTGGAGGCGGCTGCTTGCGTTTCTCTCTGACCCCGATCCTTGACCGTATCAACTCTCGAGGTCCGCCGCCCCCACATCGCCTGAAGAGACCGAGAGGTCTTCAGCGCCGTGTCTCTCTCTCGCGATCAGTACACCGGATCCGCCTTTGTGTGGGTGCACCAATTGGGCCTAGGCGGTGTATGCTGCGAGGTTCGAGATTCGGGAAGGGTATCGGGAGTCGAAATCGCCGGACGAGACGGAGGACGGTAGTGGCTTCGTGGTCGGGTTAAATTCAATATCGCAGGATTATCGATTAGTACCAAAGGTGTGGCCCTGGCCGCGGTCGTTAAAGCGCTGGAAACGAATGGATCGATGGGTCGTCGAAGGATGCGGTGCGTTGGAGCCGGGCACAATCGAGGAAGAAAATACGGCGGGCGGACGCAGGATGCAAGGTCCCGTCGATCAAGGCCCAAGGAATGCAGATGCAACACCAAACAGCGGTAGTCGAGGGAGTATCGAGGACTCGAGGCACACGAAGGGAGAGTGGATGGGTATCGCCGGCGGATATCGATTACTCGATGTCGAGGGACACAGCGATGAGATGGAGGTTGGCGGGTTCCTGTGGAGATGAACGCAGGCAGGCGGTGGATGGAAATGCCAACAGTGTTGGGCGCAACTGAATGTGTTGGAATTGCAGCGGAAAGGGTATCAAAACGGCGGCGCGAAGATCGTAACTAGGCAGCCGGCGCCGCGGGGTTGGTGGATTCCGGATAGCGGTGCTTTGTGCGTGCGTTTGTGTTTCGAGATCGAGGAAACGGGGAGGCCGAGGTCTCCTGTTTCGAGTGTTCTATTTTTTAACCTCGACGTGAACTGTCAGATTTGGGTTGGTTGCCCAGGCCGTTCAAACAAATGCCTGCAGGTCACGGTTGTTTCTGAATGAGATGTTGATGTTCGCGACTGCTTGCCTAGGAGCACTGACTAAGCTTTAGCTCCGGCTGGCGTCACAGTGCATTTATAGTATCACACAAGTCTCCTGGAGCAAGCGAGAGACCGTCGTAAGATTTTGGAGGTAGACAACACAGAGAGATCATTGTCATGGGAGTGCCTGCTGGCAATAATCGTCATCGTAGTTTTCACAATTGTACAGGACATGTCTGGCATGTTGGAGCTGCTGGAGGAGGACAAGTCACAAGGAAATGGACACTGTGCGTACCCACTTTTAATCTTTGCGATTGCCAGAGCTCGCACCTTCAATTCCATTCAAGTTCTCTCCAGGTCTTTCTCAAAGCGATTTCCCTCTGAGGTGCGCATCCTCCTCCAGCCACGGCGCTTCCCGCCAGTCAGGCAGCACATACCCAACCCTATCCTCCTCCCTCGTGCCCGCCCACTCGGTGCCGACGTGAGGCTTGACCAGGTCGTAAAAGATGCGGTACGACTCGGCGCTGAGGTGCAGCCCGTCCGGCAGGAGCTGCTCGAGGTACCCGCGGACGCCGCCCTCCGGATCGCCGAGCGCTGGCCCCTTGGGATCGAAGCCCGGCGTCATCTCGATGGCCCTGTCCATGAGCGCCTTGTGCAGATCGATCAGTTCCACCCCCGGGTTCTCGGCAGCGACCTGCCGGGCGGCCTCGGAGTAGGTGGCGCTGACTTTGGTCTGTCTCACCGCGGAGGGGTGGCCGCGGGCCATGTCGAGCACCGTGACGCGGATCTGGTCCAGGGGAGGCGGCGTGACGATGAAGATCTTGGGCTTGTGGGCGGCGATGATGGGGTGGTTGACGATGCGGTTCAGGTTGGCCTTGTACTTGTCCAGCGGCACATGTTGGAAGTGGGTGGGCAGCCGAATGGCGGCATCGTTTGCGCCGAACAGGATGAACTGCCCCAGATGTCAACGTTTGTGCTCGCGCGCCATGCCGGCAGGCTCGAACTCACCAAGTACCTGAGTTCTGGCACACCCGGGCCTGGCGGCGCAAAGACCTTGGGCAGGACGGCTAGGGCATTGGACGTGTTGTATCCCGAGAAGCCGCGGTTGACGACATCGAACCGGCGGAGAACCTCTGGGCCAATTGAGTCAATGGCGGCGATTCCTGGTGGTGAGATGGTAGGAGGAATTACTGACGGGATTGCAGAGCAGCCTGGAAAGAGAAGCCGTCTGATAGGTCGGCGGCGCACTGGAGAAGTGAGTCCCCAAAGAGGACAACCTGAGGATTGGAGACCTGGCGGGGTAAACACGATCCTCTATCAGCTTCCAAGCGCTCCCCATGAACTTAATTTTTTCGGCGAGTTGAGCGACCTACCGCCATGGCTGATTCGAGACTCGATATCTCTATCCGACGTGGGAGATACTGGATGACCTGTGCGGGTATGGAGCAGGATCTCGCATGGAGGATGGGCGCCCCTTTCCCTCAAATACCGCCTCACCGGTGCTCCAAAGGCCGATTCCGTGGCCCGCTCGCGATAGCTCACTCGTCGTAGCACCCCGGGCCACGGGAGCGGCTGCCCCACTGCTTGATAGCCCCGCATGCCCGGCTCTCTGCAGAACCAACCTCTGAGAGCGGCGATGAAGTCGTGATACTCGACAAGAGAGCGTGGGTAGCACGGCCGTGGGCCCGCTGATTCGCGGGCGGTGCTGCCCTGACCCCCGCAGACCGCCGGGCTCATGAGACAAACATGGTCGCAGCAGCCGGCGACTGCAAGCGGCCGTGCCAGCAGGGTCCCCCGTCAGCCCGTTTTCCATCACGCGGTCGCACAGCAAAGGCAAGAAAAACGCCGATTGGAAACCAGTCATCTGGGACGACGAGCGGCCATCCGAACGATCGGCTGCTCATGCGGGATTCTGCTGACACTGCTCACTGTTCATCTCGAGCGGTGTCGGGGGTCCTCGGGCAACTGCAATGGCCAGCCATTGACGGGCACCATTGTTCCGAGACCCCGCCATCCGCCCCGCAGACCGGCCAGCTGGGGCAAGTTGCTGCTCGAATCAACGGCTGTCCTGAACCCCGGCGCGTTGGAACATGCGTGTCCGCAACGCGGCGTTTGTGCGATGAGCGTTGCAGCGGCGAGAGCGGGTAGTGCGGCTGGATACCTGCATTATCCAGAGACAAGTATGCAGATCAACGCGAGGCTGTTGTCGCACCCCGCGGTTGACGGTTGACCTGCAAGTTTGTCTCGGGAGCGAGATACTGGACGGTGCTCGTGTTGGCTTCGTCGCCAAATCGAACCAGCTGTCTAATGTGCCTTATATGGATTACCAGGTGGTCGGTTCGGTGTTGAAGCCCCGACGGGGTCATCAGTGAGAGGAAAGAGTGCAGCGTCCTACCGTAGTGGGCGCGGGGTCGAGGGGTCTTATCGATAAGGCTTCGGTCCGACTCCCGCGCCTCAGCGCCACCATCCAACTCCATCAGTCCTGCTCGCCTCCTCGGTCGTAGACCTACATACCTACTTTTTCACCGTAATATCTTCAATACAAACAGAGTGATCACATTTTGAATATTTGAAACTGCCCGTTCTACAACAATAACTATGACCAAGGACGCCTGCTGCACCTGCGCAACCCTGTTGGCCGCGGTGCCTCGGGTGTCTCCGTCTGAGAAACCCCTACCCGACGATAGGCAATTAGATTGTTGCGGCCGTATCATCTGCGGTGATTGCATCCATGTATGTGGGCTTCCGTATGAAACCTCTTTCAGCAACTAACCCTCCTCGCAGAGAAACCCGCGATTCCTTGGTTACTGCCCCTACTGCCAAACCTCAGGCCATTCGCCTCTGCACAGCCGTCTGAAGCACCGGCCACGAGAAAGCGAGACAGAGCCCGAGCCAGAGACCAACCCTCCTCCATACTCAGCCATCGCCGAGCCCATCGACACCAAAACCCCCTCCCCTCCACCATACACCCCCTCCCCAACATCCTCAATCACCTCTCCCTCACCAACGCCCAAGCAACAAACACCATCACCACAACAACAACCCCTAAAAGAAGAAAAAGAAGAAGAGGCAAAACCAGGCTACACAATCCACCACCTCCACCACCCCCCACACCCCAATCCGGACACCCTAACCTCCCTCTCCCTCCAATACGGGATCCCCGCCGCCCTCCTCCTAAAGCATAACAACATCCCCCCCGACGCGCCCTATCTTCTCGCCGCACGTCACACACTTCTCATCCCGACCGCGCACTGCACCCACACACCAGCAAAAACGCCAATAACAAGCCTCTCCCCTCACCCGGTCGAGGACGAGTCCGAAAGAGAAAGAAAAGTGGCAATAAGAAGGTGGATGGTAGCGTGCAAGGAGTGGGATTACGACACGGCTGTTGTGTACCTGGAGGAGAGCGGGTATGATTTTGGGGAGGCGGTGAGGCGGTATGTGGAGGATTGTGCTTGGGAGAGGGAGCATCCTTTAGAAGACTCAATAATAAAGGGAAAGGGGAAGGGGAAAGGGAGGAGGAAAGGGTTGTCGAGTACGGCTGGGGGCGGTGGAGGAGGAGGGAAGGGGAAGGTGTTGTCGTTGGGTTGGTTGAGGGGGTGATGTGATCCAGACACAAGCGGATGAGTAATTGGGTTATGTTCTGTCAATTCCCTTACGACAAATTAGCAAGGTTAAACTGACCACGATAGACAAGTTCACCTTGTGACAATAACGCCGTATCCATCCCAAAGCGCCGCCCGCTTACACCTATAATACAATGCCCATACCTCAAACCAGCCTGCCACGTATTCATTGCGCTCATCACAATCAGAAAGCAGACCTCGTTCGGATATCCTACCACCGGTTAGCAAGCATCACCAAGAGAAACGGGGAATGGACACATACCGAAATCTTCCGCTCGATCTCCCGCACCGAGCGGTCCAGCTCCCCAGCAATCATCTGCTTCTTGTCGTTAGGCAGCAGCGTGAACCTCTCACACAAATCCCCGTCAATCACCCCCTTGACAGGCACGTAATACCCGCGGTAGATGAGGTGGTCGCGGCCCGCGAGCGGCGGGTCCTCAGCCCGCATGTGGCTCTCGAGCGTCTGGAAGAAGTCGACGTCCTCGCGGCTGACAAACGGAATCAGCACGCCGACGGTGCCCTGGATGCCGCTCCACACGAGCACGTCCTGCCCGCCCACGACCAGGTTGGTCTTGACGATGCTCGTCGGCAGGTCCTGCGTGTAAAAGTGCGCCATCAGGCTGAGCCGGTCCTGCGCGCCGTGCAGGTAGCTGCGCGCGTGCTGCAGCTGGATCTCGGAGCCCGGCTCGTCGCTCTCCTGGCTCGCCCGCTCCGGGCACCGCAGGATCCACACGTTGCCAAACTTGTCGCCGCCCGCCACCGATTCGTAGTCGACCATGGTTGTGCACGTCGTCCACCGGTTGATTGTGTCGTCGGCAAAGGCGAGGAGCTTGTTGCTCTCGGGCTTGTAGACGACATATGTGACGCCCTGCTGGACGTCACCCACGATGATGCGGTTGCCCTGAGTCTGGAGCGACACAATCAGTTGCGGCGCTACCTCGCCCTGGGCTTTTCTGAGCAGCTGCCGGAGACCCAGATCATACACACGGAGGGTCTTGCCGATACCGGCAAGGAGACGGCCTTGGAATGGGATGAGCGCCATGGGAGGCTCTTCGACCTTGGTCTTGTGAATGAACTCAAGGTCCCTCCCATCCTCGTGGAACCGATAGACATGGATGTAGCCCTCGCTGAATTGGCGCGGGTTGAGGACCATGTCTTTTCCGGTGCCGACGATCAGAAAGCTCTCGCCGTCCTGGCTGGCAAAGGGAACGACAGCCGCGCTCACAGCGGCTTCGTTACCTTCCAAGTCGATCCTTTGGAGAACCTTGGGCTCTTCGTCGAGAGGAGCGACAACGCTGATGCACGATGCCCACCGGCCTTTCGCCCGGGGGTGCCCAAAATCTTCTGCCGGCAAGACCGCAGCATCTCCATTGACGGCCCCTGACTGTTCTAGAAGCTTCGCCCGCAACTCTGGGGGAAGGGTATTGTTGTCGGACTCGATGGTGTAGAAGTATGGCTGCTCGGGGTGTTTGACGAGCCGTTTGGGCGTGTATGTGAGGGGAATGGACTTCTGGATCATGGTGTCGCCAAGTCCCTCGATGGTAAAGATCCTGAAAGCAAATCAGCATTTGCTCATCCATAATGTTACCAACAAAATCCAGGTAGATGTAAGTTGTCTCAGAAGGAACAATTGATACAACCTTGGTTGTATTCAAGCCTCATCGCACATGGGCGTAGGTATCCCTTTTATCATCACGAAAACAAAAAATGCGCATAGAGAAAGGAGAAAAAAATACTGACCTGAGAAAGTTGGCATGAATGCCAACCATGCCTTCCAGACACTGCTCGCTGCTGAAATTCCAAGCATATTCAAGCTCTGAATAGCTCAGCGGCGTCATGACGAATTTCCCGCTGAGAGGATCCGTGTAGCCCAGCCACGGCCTTGAGCTGAGGGCAAGAACACACGGCTGATTCTTGACAGAAACCTGAAAGAGCTTGGTGGGCTTCGGCCCAAGGAACTTTTGCCGCGTGTCTGTCAGCTCGCCAGTGACTTCGTCCAGGACAGTCCGCAGATAGACGCCGGAGTGCAGGCCGATGTGCAGGTACAGTGTCATGCCGCCGGCGGAATCCTCCATCGACATGATGGACAGAGATGATGGTGCTGATGTCAGCGCCTGGATCGACTTCATCTCCAGAGTCGACTCTGGGTCAAGGCTGAGGATGCGAACCGTGCAGTCGTCGCATCCCACTGCGAGGAACGAGCTTCGCCTCAGTCCTTCCGGCACCCTGCCCAGACTAAGCGAGGTGACGGTTCCGGACATTTCCTTCTTCTCGTCGTACTCGGCCAGCGACCCATCCGCATCCATTTCGAAGTAGACGATTTCGCCGGAGCTCAGGGCGATGACAACCTGGTTCTCGTTTGTCGCGGCGGCCACAATGGACCGATGTTGAGGGGCCGGCCACTCGTTCACACGGCCCTGGACAATATGCCGGATGCCCTTGGGGTGGACTTGGATTAACCCCTCCTCGCCCAGCTGCTGGACCGCCAGAGTCGGCACGGTGGTCAGGAAGCCACTCTCGGTGACCTCCTCAACAGTCTCGCCGATGCTCAAGACAAGCGTCGCGTTGGTGAAGGACAGCACAATGTAGCCATCATACTCATCGTACTTGGTCAGCTTCGTCGTCCAGACCGCAGAAGGCGTGCCGGGAAGCTCGGAAGCAACAATCTCGGACACCTCCAGGCCGTACTTGAGCATGCGGAAAGTACTCCTCGCCCGGTTTCCACAAACCGAGTAGATCTGCGGCGCATCCTCGCCTGTCAGGTTGGCAACCTTGCAGTCAATTAGGGGGTTCATCGAGTCGATGCTCTCCACAAGGACGAGGTTTTCGAGCGGCCGAGGGTGAAAGTAGACAGGGTCATAAGGCGCCCGGGGGTCTGTCGGGAAATCGTCGCTCGTGAACTCCTGCTCCTCGTCGTCATCCCCAAGCTTTTCGAATTGGTAGAAGTGATGGTTGCCGAACTCGCTGGCAGCAAAGAGGAAACCGCTCTTCAGGATGCACAGGCTCTGAGCAATCGGTATCGTGTCGAAGTACTTGATATTGAGGCGACGAACTTCTCCAGTCGGGTTGCCGTCGTTGTCTTCAACCATGTCGAGCGTGACCTTGAAGAGATCTCCATCGTCGGACTGAAGGAGGAAAAAGAAAGCACCCGCACTGCCCTTGAGCTTGTGCATGACACCCGACACGATGGTGCGCTTCCTCTGGGGATCCTCGGTAGCACCGCGGCGCCTGGGAATGGGCACACGGAACGCCTCCTGATTCGAGTGCCGGTAGGTGACATTTTCCTCTCCGCAAACCAAGACGCCGCTTGGGCCATCGTTACCGCCCGGGACCTGGAAGAGAAGGGAGGAGGTCGGGTCCACGGCATCTGACCACTTGCGCACGACGTGATTCAACCCCAGATCGAGCTCATAGTAGACAAGCTGTGCCTCGGCCTCCTTGGCCGCCTCGCCAGTAGGGTCCTGGTCTGCTTCCGAGTAATCAATCTCGAGGGCGGCGAACACGGGGTTGGCATAGCCGACGTCGAGCGCCACAAGGGACAACACAAGAACTCCGGGTTTGTGTGCTTCGAGCGGCGACGAGATGGTCAGCTCGGCCTGCGCGTTCCGGTTCAGAACATAGACCAGCTTGTTCTTCTCAACCGATGCGATCAGGCAGGCTCTTCCCTTGGGATCCGCAGCCAGGTACTGGCCTGGAATGACGCGGCGCACGCCCGATTTCCCGAAAGTCTCGAGGTGGATGCGCGAGAATTTATTGGTCTTGGGCAGGTACTCGACGATGGCGATGCGACCCGAGTCAGTCGTGAGGATGATGTAGTCTAGCGCAGACGCGTCTTAGCACAAGTCCGGGGCACAGAAGAGAGCTTCCGTGAGCCACCCGCAGGCTGCCACGCGTTTCTAAAACGGAGATGATCCCGCCAAAGCTGCGGAGCGGATCGAGAATCACTAATTGTCCTAGAAACGGTGGGTGCGGGATGGTTCGACCGTGTTACTCACCTTTGTGGCTTCCGGCGAGGCGGAACGAGGCGATGGACCTGATGATGCCGAATATGTCGTGCGTCAAGATGGTCTTGACCTTGCCCTGCCTGGGATCGGGCTGGAGGAGAGTCAGGCGCGAGCCCGAGGCGGTGATGATCTGCTGCTCCTTGGTCCCCGAGAACTGACCCAGCAGCGCCTGCGAGATGGTGGTCGGCGGCTGGATCGTCAACGAATACAGGAACATGTTCGACGTGGTCGCCATGATTCCCGGGGTGCGCAGGAAGCCGGCGCGGCTTTGGTGAAGTGAAGGGGTGTTGCAGCCTTGTGACTTGGACGATGTTTTGCTCGGCAGGAACTGAGCTTGGTCGTAAAAAATGCTTTGTTTGAGCTCACCAGCCACATTGTCAATCAAGAAGTGGGGCTCTTGGTATACGGACAGTGATGTCTTATCCGCGATCCTCAGCAATCCCGCCTTGCAAGACTTCGGTTGAGGAAATCCAAAATAGGCATCTCGTTACTATCTCATGATAGCTATTCCAATTATTATTCATAGTAGAACAGTTTTTCAAAACGCGCGTGTTGCTGGACATGTTGGTATCTGGGCAGGTTTGTCCATTCAGAAGTGACCATAAGCACAGTCCGTTTACGCACATTTTCTCCTGCCAAGGCTTCTTATGTGGCTGGAGCTGCCGACTGGACCCACCATTCTAGCATCAGCGTCCGAAGCTTCGGCATCTCTGGCCAGAGAGCAGACAACCAACCAAGTCTCAAGTGCCAGGTCGCGATGGCGCTTCCGGCGGAACTCGCAGCGCGCTCGGCGCTGTCGAGGGTGTGCACACGATGCTCTGTGTCGCTCAGGAGACAGGGTAGTGTGCCCAACGGCTTGCTCCAGCTTTCGCGCTCCCAACAGCAACGACGCCAGATTTCTGGGAAGAGCTCCCGGTCAACCAGGCCGGTCGGTGCTCTTCCTGCCCAGAGTTCCGTCTCGAAGCGTCTTTCGTCAGGGTTTGCCCAGACCGGCTTTAGCTCGCCTGCCCCGCCGTCCGATTCCCAGCCGAAGCGAGTCCTGGCCTCTGACGACCTCTTCCACTCCTTCACGAACTCTCCTATCCCCGAATTACGGCGGCGCGCGGCCTTCATCAGACAACATGCGGGCTGCCCACACCCTCACCACCAGCCTGGTGGCGGCATGGCCCCAGCCCACGTCAATTTCGAGTGCCCCGACTGCGGCATCCCCGTGTACTGCAGCGAGGAGCACTGGGCCGACGACTACGAGGCACATCTGCAGATCTGCGACACGCTGCGCCAGATCAACGAGGACGACCATGACCTGCGGTCCGGCCGCTTCTTCCCGGAGTTCGAGTACGCTGGGCCGCAGATGGAGGAGGCGCTGATCAACATGACCAACTGGGACACGTTTCTCTACACGCGGAATTTCAACGCCATCAACGACGACCGGAGTATGCGGCAAGCAACGCGGTTGCTGACGTATCCCGTGACCATTGGGAGTATCATCCATGAGCTCAGCCCCTACAACCTCAAGGCGGGCGGCAGGCTCACTCCTGAGGGCTTGAAGAGCTTCAGCGGTATGTCCCTGCGCGCGCTTTCTTGATGCAAGGTTTAACCTCTCTTCAAAGCTCTCCGGTATACCCTTCATCCACCAAAGTCTGGCGGTGGTCTGGACGTGAAGGGTCTCCGGGTAGAAGCGCCCGCAGTTCGCATCTTTGTCCTCGGCGCCCGCGCCGAGTCGTCGCTTCCCCGGGATGCCTGGGTCCAGCTGGCCCATCTCTTCCCTCGGGCGCGGATTCACCTCATCTTCATCGGTCCTGAAAGCATGCTCAACCGGGACGATGAGTTCCCCCTTCCCCCGCGGACGCCAACCAACCCGTTCGGTGCCATTGTCGAGGACAGAGTGTGGCCGACCATGAAGATTAGCACCATTGTCGACTACTACCACACGATCCACAAGGCCAACTACTTCTACCCCTACGACCCCTACTTCGACTGCTTCGTCATGTTCCACCCGGGGCTGGGCCACCCGGCGAGCTCGCACGAGTGGGAGGAGACGCTGCCGATGCTTCTCGAGACTAAGGCGCCCATCATCGTCACGGGCTACACCCAGACCGACATGGAGCGGGACATTGACTGGGTGCACAAGACGGCGGCTGGCGAGTTCGACGTGCTGATGGAGCCGGGCGAGAACCGATTCCGCAGCCTGCGGTGGGACCTGAACGACATGGACCCCCAGGATATCAGTGCAGGCAACTGGGGTGTGTGGGCGTTCAGGGGCAAGAGGTGAGTCCCCCCTGTGTTTTTTCATGACTAATATTGTGCATGGAGTGCTGACAACGTCTGTTACAGGTACGAGGCAACCCGCAAGGCTGCGAAACCATGAGCCGACTGTCGTCATGTTGGTCTCGTCCGACTCTCTGTATGATAGATTTGGCCAACCCGACTCGGCCGCTGTATCAAGATGATGTTCACATGTTAGTGTGTCCTACCATGACCATGTGCCTGAAGTCGCCTGCCCATGAGCTACTGTCCTTGCAGCCGACATCAAGGATTCGACTCGTCCTTGCTTATTATCAAAGCACTTTAAAATGGTCTCACTCAACCAGGTGGCGAGGATCGTCCTTTCGATCTAGCTGGTGTACCTCACTTCAGGCAACTGCAGGTGAGATCGAGCAATTTGTGTTATCCTTTCTTTTGAAATTTGCCCTTCTATTTTCTCTCCTTTTTCTCCCAGTTGGCTTTTCTCTTTTCCTCCCTCATATTTTTCTTTTTTTTTTATATATAACGTAGTTGATAAGCGAATGTCACAGATAAGCGAATGTCACACGGAATCGCCCTGACATGTCTTCTATCTTTCTCCCCATCT